>JAOUWY010000065.1:28760091-28772961 GCA_025728095.1 Prietella phreatophila | reverse complement strand
GTTTTACGTCAAACAAGAGAGTTCGGCTGCGTCCCAAAACGTGTACTTGCCTACTATAGGCCTATGGTAGATACCTATATAGTAGGTAAGTACACGGTTTGAGACGCAGCCCATGGTTTCAAGCAGTTGTCTATTAGCACGTATAGCATGACAAATAATGAACTGCCTTGAAGCGTTCCTAAAAAAATGTATAAATAAAACACACAAAATTGTATACGGTACCATAACAAAGACGAACTGTATGTCGATACGTCAAATTCTGGAGGGACGTCGGATGGTGTGGCGCGGTGACGTAATGATGTGTGCCGTTAATCAAACTATGTTCTATTACATGTAAGACAGGAACATGAAAGGAGTATTCTAAAAGTGACTCATGTAAACACCTTAAACACAATATGGTCTAACTCAGAGTAAGTTCAATAATTAGCTTACTTCTGTCCATGTAAACGTAGTCAGTGTTATCTGTCCTAATCTGTTGCTGTGCATTTTTTCTCAGTGACTGTACTATCTGTACTGTGTATTTCATTTTCTGTGCTTGATTGCTCATTGCTTTTCACATTTTGTGTTGGTCCATGATTGTTCATTGTTTATGTATCATTGTTGTACTACTGTAAAGCGTCCTTGAACTTTGGAAAGGTGTTATATAAAATAATGTATTATTATTTTTATTATTATTTTTATTATTATTATTATTATTATTATTATTATTATTATTATTATTAGCCTGTTTTTCTAAGGTCCCAATTTTCACAGCTGCCAAAGTGATCTCATTAGCTAAAGTCATAACTGGAGAAGCCAAGCTCAAACTGTCTGATTACTCACCACAAATCAATAGGAGGTGCACTTACATAAGAGGCCTTCATATTATGTAAGTGCATTTCTATTCTCTGTTAATGAGCTCAAAAACATAGCAACAATGAGAATCATAAAATCAGTTGGCAGGTGAACGAAGGTTGCAACAGGGCAAGAACACCTCTTATGTTTTTGTTTGTTTGTTGATCCAGGATCATTTTCTTCCCTTTGTCATGCACCTTTCAGTGGAAGGTCATGATTAAGGGCAATCTGCGTGTTTCAAGTGTTTTCTTTTATGCCCAGGATTACAGCCCATTAATCTCGTAAAATGCACGAACTATGAACAAGGAGGAAGCAAGCAGAAAGTGTTGGAAGGGAACGAAGAGGAAAATAAACAATTTGAAGTGATGGTGATGTATATTTTTGCAGCAACAGGAATGAAAAAGCACAGTGGATGAATATGTGTAGTGTAAAATGATATAGCATGGTTACTGGAAGGGTCAAGAGGAAAAATATACTAACTTAAGCCTAGCTCAGTGGATATCAATCCTGGTCTCAGGCCTATATAAATATGTGTGTCTTTGCCCTGCTGTAACACACTTAACCCTACAAAGGGTTAGTATCCATACTTAATTCTTAATGACAAAAGTTTTTAGTTTGTAAAGTAAATTTTTGAAAGGAAATTTCTAATACTGATTCAAGGTAACTTAAATCTCAATGAGGTTTCTTCACTCTGTATCAGTTGTATTATGTGGAAGATCATATATTTATATATTTTAATATTCACAATTGTTATATTAGCGAAATATAAAGGAATTTAAGAACGTCATCTGAATATGCTTGAAGGACTGGTAAAACATCTTAAAGAATACAGCATTTAGTCCATTGACTTAAATAATAACAAGTAGATACTAAATTTGATTGGAACAATTGAAAAAATTCTACTCCTCTTTTAAACTATTATTGTATCGATACTTAACAGTTAGACCATGTGTCATAAGACTTTTGAAGGAGTCTGGGAGGAGCTCACCTTGGTGTGTAAGGGCCTCCTTGGCCCATGGCCATGTAGCGGCCCCAGCAAGTTCCTCTTGAGCTGATTTGGCAAAGAACACATTCAGGGTGTCCGAGCTGTTCAGGTGAAGCAACCCCTTCAGTTCCTTTACACTCAGGTAAGCCCTGCGTTATAAAGATACAGTTACAATCAGCTGCTTATGGGGAAACACAGGTAAAACTAACAGACATTGAAACTTGTGAGAGAATAATTTTCCTAGAATAAAGAAATGATGTCCTTTCCCAAGAAAATGCTAGGACAGTAATTTCTAATAATATCCCTTCAAAAGACATCATGCACATCATGGACACTAGACTACTGTAGATACAGTAGTAATACTTTCTTAATCTTCAGGATTAGCAAGTATCTATTCTGGCCCCAAAATATTGTTGAATTTAGTGGCCTCTAGAGGTGCAGTTGCAGCATGTTGCTGCTATTTCACAGTTGTGCACACTGAATTACACTGGGGAAAGCAAGCTGACCTCTACTTACATCCACACTTTAACTATTAAACCAGTATTTAAGTGTTGATTTGATTAAACAGGGTTTGCGGTAATCAGGCCTGATTGCGTCTAGTCCAGCTGGGACTTAGTATCTATGGGGGCAAATAAATTTTCACACAGGCCCAGTTGGTATCGGATAACATTTTTGCTTCAGTATATAACATTGTCATTTACAAATTGCATTTTGGGTTTACTTAGGTTGCCTTTGTTTTGTATTAGATTTTGTTTGAATTTCTGAAACAATTTAGTATGATATATACACACAAAAACAGAAGAAATCAGGATGGGGCAAATACTTTTTCCCAGCACTGTACATAGAAATAAGTTGACTGTGATGCATATAGTCATGGAATATGATTGGACGTTTATCTTACTGTTGACTTTTTTACAGTACCAATTAAAATGCATTTCTATATTTTCTATCTCGCACAGCCAATCTTTTCATCTTATAATGGCAATTTGACTAATACTGACAGCCTAATAGATCTTATTTCAAACTTGCACTCAAATATTGACTAAAAGCTTGGGTAATGTAATTATAACTGGATTCTTTCTGGGATTTGAATCCCATACAAATCTGTCACATTTTTTTTCAGACTGCGTATGTATTCATCTGGAAAGATTACACTGTATTTTACCTACTATAAAATGTCCAGTAGAAATAATCCCAGGTAATATATTATATCCCATCTGATTTTACATGTTGCCAAAGATTCTGTCATATCCTTTTGGGAATAGAGGTTGTGTGTTTATTTCTTCAGCAGACACTTCATGAAGCACCCTTTTCGATCTTCACCTGCTGAAATTGTTTAAAATAACTTGTCAGAGAAGCAATGATTGAGGGTTTTAGGGAAGCTGGTACAAATGTTCCAGCATGACAATGCCCCTGTGCACAAATTATGGTCCATGGAGACATGGTTTTCCAAGGCTGAAATGGAATAACTCGAGTGGCCTGCACAGAGCCCCGATCTAGACCCCACTGAACATCTTTTGGCCTCCTTGCCCAACATCAGTGCTTGAACTCACTAATGCTCTTGTGGCTGAATGAGCACAAATCAGCACACCACACTTCAAAATCTAGTGGAAAGTCTTCCCAGAAGACTGGATATAATAAAAGTATATATTATAGAAAAGGGCAGACTAAATCTGGAATGGGATGTTTGAAAAGTACATATGGGTATGATGGTCAGGTGTCCGCAAACCTTTAGCCATATTGTGTACATTAAAAACACTCCCATCTCTGTGATTTAAACAGAGATCACCTTTCCCATACAAATCAATCACAATTAGTACAGATGTCCTCTGGCAACAGAAATATGTCTAGAAATCTTATGCGACAGAATGAACAACAATTAGGAGATTTTAATCTTTTTGTTTATATATATATATATATATATATATATACACACACACACACACACACACACACACACACAAGGATGTGCACAGATACATTTGTACAAAAATTTCATAATAAATATTTATTTTAACTTTCACCATAGGCTTGTGTGATTTATGTATGATTGACTAATATCATGAAACAGTGAAACTGTAATATTTTTAGATATGTTATCATACTATGAACTCAGTGATATCTTGGATTTAATTCCATATAGCTGTTGGTTTTTTTTTTTTTGTGAGATTCACACACCTCTTCTATTTAAAAAAAAAAAAAAAGTCCCACACCTTGCATGACAGTCTGTGGTTCAGTGTGACAGCCGAAGCCCAATAATGCAAGAGTACTGCAAACATTTTACAAACATTATTTACTGGTCCACAGCAAAGACAAGGTATGCGGCCAATTTTAGATCTGCGTCCTCTGAACCATACTCTTTGGATATACAGGTTCAGGATCTTGATGCTCAAACATATCATTTCACAGACTCAGTTTGAGGATTGGTTTGTGACAATAGATCTAAAAAAATATTCCAGTGCCAAGTCGCAGGATGTTCCTGAGGTTCGCGTTTGGAGGCAACACATATCAATATCATTTCCTCCTTTCAGTCTAATTTTATCCCCTTGCACTGTCACAAAGTGCATGGATGCTGCACTGGCTCCTTTGCAACTCCAGGGCATACACAATAATCCGCAATAATTCTAGCGCAGTCCAGGGAGTTGGCGAAATGTTGTTCTTGCCCATGTAAGGAGCTTGGGGCTCAGGTTGAACCTTCTCCAGTTGAGAGTGATTTTTCTATTCGATTTTAATGAGGATGTGTCTATCCCCAACATGCGTAGGGGAATTCTATCAACATTGAGCAAGATAAGCTTTGGTCTGGGCATCCCCTCCAGTCTCAGTGGAGACTATTGAAGCTTATGGCAGCAGAAGCCAATGACATACCACTGGGCCCAATGCACATGAGACTGTTCAGTGGTGGCTGAAAGTCAGGGGATTTATCTGAGGATGAAACCCCTGAGATTAATCAATGTCACATGGCGATGCCTACATGTTCTGAGAATTTGGAGGTGTCCCCGGATTTATAGACTCAGGTCACACTCTAGGGGTGTCTCTTTATCGCAAGATGGTAATGACAAGTGCCTCTCTCACGGTCTCTGGAGCAGCCCTCATCTAGTGTGGTACATAAATCTCCTAGAGGTGTGGGCCATACTCCTAGCACTGAATTCCTTCTCCTCAGTTGGGAGCTCAGCATGCGTTAGACAGTACAGCGGTGGTCTCATATCAACTACCAGGGAGGATTATGTTCGCACCCCCTGTTCAGGAAAACTCAAGTGCAATGTGCGTTCCGGGTAAGCAGAGTTTGGGGGCACACATCCCATTGAGGCAGGAGCTGAGGGGATTGAAGGCTATCCACAAGTAGGTGAGTCCATATGGCGAAGGTTTGGCTGATCGGAAGGGGATGTGTTCGCCTCAGAGGGGACAACACATAGCCTGCTGTGATTCGCTCTACATGGGAGTACTGTCTACTATATCCCCCACTCTCAGTCTCTGTGGATTTTGTATGTTGCAATGCAGAGATGAGGACTGACCCAGGTTTCCCTCTCAAAACATCAAAACCTTAGAGAGATCACCAGACAAGTAGTGGAAATTCAAGGCCCCTATCTTATTCAGAAAAGCAGGTTTAAGATCTTCAATCCTCTTTACTCTAAAAACTCCACTGAAGATACTGACAGACAATGCCCTATCCATAAAAAAAAAATTTCAATTAAGATGTGATGAGGACTTATGCTAATTGACAAAAGGGATTTTTTGCAAGAGCATATGCTTTAAATGCTGTGCTTCAACTATACAAATGCTGTGGTTCAACATAAGAAATGTAAAGCAGTAATCCACTGTTCAGAGGGCAACAGTAATCAACACATTTTAGCTTTAATTGCAGAACCAGTACCTTGGACTCTGAAGGGGTCCTAAACACCAACCCTAGAGCACAGTGGAGGCACAGTGAAACTAGCCATCATGTTTATGGTGATATCTGCTAATGGAGACATACACCTTCCAGCTTGCATGACAGGGGCATCATCCATGCATAGAAAACATGATGAAATGGCAAAACAATGTACAGTATATACGACAGTTTGATTTGGGATGGGTCATTGATGTCTGCTTAAGTTGTGCTCACAAAAACTCGTGAGAATGGGTGACACAGGTTTTGACAAACCTTAGCAGCAGCTCTGTGAAGGAGAAATTCCCTTTTTTCATACCTAGAATTACTCAGTTTAAATTTGATAGTTTTACTGTAGCACACTGTTTTAATACTAAAAAACCTTCAGTTCTTCTGTCCGTTTTATTTCTGAGCTTATGTTATTGTGGAATAACAGACCATTTTGTAGCCTTCATGGGGCAGACCTGGGTTAACAGATATGGCAAACCAGCTCACAATTGGAGGACAACAGAGAGTGTTGGTTACCTGCCCAGATTTGAGGTTTAGTACCCTCGGAAACCAAATCAAAGAAGGACTGCAGTCCAAATCTAAATAATAGTCTACTTGGATTACTATCTGTTTCAGAATTCAGCCTGTTGCAATATTGGCTGACATTCAACAGATGTTTTATAGTTTTATAGTCATAGAAGATCACTGACTACCTCTGCATTCTATGGATTCACACCACCAGTTTGACAGCAACACAGGATTACCACATGAAGGTCCATGTTTTTGGCAAAAGTTTCTCACCAGCTGTGTTGACTTATGGCCTTAAGCAAGCAGCTATGGAGGGATAAAAGATCTTTGGTGCTGAAGCAAGCAGTTTGTAGAAAGACACTTCTATACTATTCTATTCTATTTTTATTTATATAGCATTTTTAGCAATCTACATCATTACAAAGCAGATTTAAAGAAATCCCAATATACAATTTATATTTGAATGAGCAAGCCAGGAAATGGTGGCAAGGAAACATTACCTGAAACGACAAGAGGAAGAAACCTTGAGAGGAACCAGACTCAAAAGGGAACCAATCCTCTTCTTGTTGACACTTTGTAATATTATTATAAATAATGTATCTTCTGTAACTGTGTACTGTAGAGTCAAACAGTGCTAATTGTGTTAATATGAACTTAAACATGAGCATCATTAGAGTTTTAACTTTGTATAAAACTTCTATGTTTGTGATAGTCTTTTCAGTATAACAAATGCCACTGATGTGCTCAGTCCAACATTAAATTCACAAGATTGCCTCTAATAGCTCAGAGGTCAAGAGAAATTTCCCCAAAGAAGATCTTGCCAAGGGCCTGCAAGACCTTGATGTTGGACAGAAACTTCCACAAATGATTGGTATTGCTTGCTGCATTCTTGTTGCAATCTTCTCCCGCTTGCTCACTCATGAAGTCCTAACAAAACACTCCTTACTCAAAAGATTGGCGCACTTCCTGCATCCCAAGGTAAGTTTGATTACAAACTCTAAAAGTCTGAAGGCAATCTGTTCAGACAACAGTGCGACTATATGAAATGCCTGTATTTACTTTATATACTTCTGTTATTATCTGTAAGAAATTATACATTTACATAATTGTTTGTGTATAGGGAACAGATCTGTTTAAGTAGTAGCAAATTGGCTGAACTAACACATGCTGTATACTGAACTGTAACTCAGTGATGTCTTGAACTTAATTCCGCATGGCTGTTGTTTTTGCCGTTTCACACACCACTTCCATTAAAATAGGCATAAAGCCAGATCACACCTTGGGTTTCTTTTTGTAAGTGTTTAGCTGTGTACACAAATGCATAGTGAGGTCATAAGTGTTTCAGTAGGAAAAAGATGATCTTGGTTTGATCCTTTTTCACGTAATAGATTAAGTTTTAATATTTTTACAAAGCTCAGTTAACAGGAATCTGCAGTAAACAGTAACAATCTGGTCTGAAACAATGGGTAAATGAATGTTTAATGTTGTTTCCTTGACGTGTTAATTTTTACAGCAGAAACATCCTCAAATAAAATAGGGTGTTTACGGCATTAAAAACTGACTTTTTATGAGGCAGCAAATTCCCTCCTGTTAAACCCAGAAGAACCCTCATTTTATATTCTTAAAACTAAGGCAAAGATAAAATAGAAACATAAAAAGACTGTTAATTTTACTTTGTGATCATCAGTGGTGACCTATTATATACCATTTGTATTTAGTCTGTACATAACTAATAGAGTAAAGCTTGAACAATCATATGCAGAAAGCATGTATTTTTTCTGTCCTGAATAATTTTCAAAGTTTCACTTTCCTGACAGTTAACAGACATATTCATAAAATGAATATCTCATGTAAGTGGCACCTTTTATTCCTCCAAATTCTGCCCAACCACAGCCTCTCTCCTGGCTGCAAAACCATAACATGGGGTTTATCTAAAATATAAAGTTAACTTTTTTATGTCACGTGTAATTTTAATCCTCAGTTGCTTTCATACTTGGAAACCCTTTTTTACCTCCTATTACTGCCCTGGTGGTTTGAGAAGCTCCAGGTCTTAATGGCCTTTTGTAACATGCCAGAAGGTCTACCTCATTAGCCAAACCACCTACCATTCCCTGGATCCACTCCATCTTCCCCTGGAAGCATGCTTCTAACATTTAAACTTATTACGTAAGCAAACAGTGGGTCAGTCTTTTGGAACACTTCAATTTCCCCAAACTGTCTCATATAGTGCCAGTTTCGCGGAGTAGTTCAAAATTTATTCATTTCACCAAAACAGGCTTTATCCAAGCATGTCTGATATGGACATTAAGTAAAAATCCAAAAATGTGTATATGTGTGTATATTATGTATGTGCATATTTAAAATGTGCATATACAACTTTGAATGCTTTATCCATCTACTTCATGCAAAGCTCCTAGAACAAGACATTAAGTAAGGATCAACAAGAGCCTTTTTTTTTAAAGGTCTTGTTTAAATTGTTCACTGAAAAACAAGATGAAAGGATGGACGTGCCTTATGATAGACTAATGTACCATCCATGTATATACCATACGTATGGTACTAATATACCAAAATGTATTTCGCTCTCACAGAAGGTGTCACCCAATCCAAGTTATCCTGTCCAGGATAAAGTAGTTAATGAAAATTTATGAATGAATGAAATGATGGATTAGCAGTTCATACAGTAGATTATTATATGCCATTAGCATTAATGCAATATTGCTTTCTAAAACAAATAGTAATGATATGCCAGTTTAGTGTCTGTATAATCAGCAATACCAATGAAACATACAATACAATCTGCTGATCAAAACTCATCATCTGATCATCATGGGTGCTCAAATCAACTAATCATACTAACCAGTGGAAACTCAAGGCTTAAATGTGCAAATAAATATGATCTTTTGTTCTCATTTCATGTCAGAGCATTACCAAAATGCTCCTGTGGATCTCCAGAGAACCTTGCCCATGCTTGAACAACAAATTTGAATAGCGACTGCTTTTTGCACAAGGTCACGCACAGCTGCAGATACCTGGACAGTAACTCATCCAGCATAAAAGCAAACTTGCAGACCTCTGCATAACAACGTAGGTTATGCTGGCATCAAAATGAAATCCCTATATTAATTCTCCTCACTGTAGCACTGTTCCAACATGGTCAGGTAAATCCTGAAATTGTTATTTCCTTATCAGCATGACTGTGAAGCACTTTTCCATCCTGTTGTTTCACTCGCTTCTCTTTCTCTACATTCCACTTTCTCTATTGGTCTCAGAGAGTCTGCTTTCGACTTTTGCTTAAGACCTGCTTTTGTCATCTTTTAAAGTGTCCCAATGCAAAACAAGCAGCAAAATGTTTTTCAGACCACCATGCAAGTGTATCACTTAAGCTCCATTACTCGCAGTGGGAATTCTGCAAGAACAGATAGGCGCCTTCAAAAGTAGAACTCTTTGCCATAAGTTGTTCATGAAACTGAAATATAGGACCGCAACAGACCATAAAACTGCAACAGCTGGCTGCACGAGGGCTACAAGACCCCATGGCGTAGTATGTCTGGCACTGCACTTCCGAACGTGCACTACTGCAACAGTCTTACGTCACCTATGACATATCATGCAGAATGACGTTTAAGATTTATGGATATTTGAGAATGATGATATTTACATTAAGAATTAACCTGAGAAAAAGAAAAGAGAGGAAAAGGAGAAAAGCATTCATAGTTAATACTGTACATAATCGGTCTTTTCAATGGTCTCATTATGCGTACTGTATAAATAATCATTTAGGCATATGCCTTATAGTGTTCGTCTGTTGTAAGATTTAACATATGCATTTTATAAACTCAAAATAAAAAACAGTGTAATTGCACAGGGCATTTACCTGATGCAGAGCTTTATATTCAATCAAACTATAATCAAACCTTTTCCCCACAGCTGAAGTGTTTCTACCTATGTGGGTTCTCTTTTTAAATTTGTAATTGTTTTTCAAAGGAAAGAGATACCATGGCTAGACAAGTAAGCCTGCCTGTCATACAGAACTCACTGAGATTTCTGGTTTTGTTGTTTAGCAATATAAAGCATATCCTTTGCGCTACATCCACATCCATGATTTTCGTGCTTTTAAAACAGTATCCAGAATTTCACATTAGTATGCTTTGGTTTTTGTGTAATACAAAGCATTCTGACAGTCACAAAAACACTAAGGGAGTATTCTTTCATGACAAGATATCACCTTCGCTTTACCTCAAAACTCAAAACATTTGCAGACCCATGCAGGGGATAATCAAAATCAAACATCAAATGCTCAATAGTTGTTTTTTATGCGTTATAAAGACATCGTGAAGTGTGCACCCGCATTTTTAAAGGAAACTCTATTCAAAGCATCTTCAACCCATGCCAAAGAGAAAAGACAGTTACCCCAGATGATGCTGTGAAATGTATACAAATGCAGATGCATTGACTGGCTTCAACTCCATCTAGAACTTCCCCTTGGTGTTCACATCTATGTTTATTCAAGTTGTGGGCGGTATTTAAATTCCAACTTGAATATATGTACTTTTTCATTTGTGTTGCACCATTCTGAATTCTTTCAAAACTTTACTGCAGTCCTAAGCTGTGTTTCTTGTTTTTGTTTTCATAGCGCTGCAATTGTAGTTCTCAGCTTGTGCATATAAATTAGGATTTCATCTGTTTAGAATCAGCCTGTGTTTTTCTATGATTCCATGAAAAGCTTGAATAAAGCAACTCAGAATGTACATACATTACATGTGGAACCACTTGTTACAATTAGGCAAACATTTAAACCATATTTATTAAATTGTTTGTATTTAGTTTAAATTCATCTCTACATTATGCCGTGTTATTTTTATGAGATTACCACCTATATTGTATGTATGTCTGTAAGGACTGCAATTTACCTTTCAGGTGACTCAGGGTCAAAACATGTTCTTGTGACATCAGTGACCTCTGGATCACAGCAGTCACCATCATCATAGTCATAGTGGATGGTGTTACATTCAGGCTGACACACCCCATCTCCCCTCATCCAGGGGTAGCAGGTGCTTGGACGCAGACAGTCTCCTCCATCACGGCCTGTGAGTGGGTGATCACACTCCCGGTCACAGTGACGATCTCCCACCTTGGTCATATGGCAGTTGCTGAGCACAAGGCGTCGCCGCAGTGATGAGTTGTACACATTAATTATGCTGAGCTCCAGTGTCAGGTTGTATGGTCCAAAAGACTCTTCTAGTGCCTGCTTCTGGGAAAGAATCTGCTGCTCTGACACAGTGGGATTGCTACCATCATCATTGCACACGTTTACCACACGGTATCGTAGCCTTTTAGCAGCCCGCAGCTCCCAGTTCTGGTTGTAGCTCAGGATAACATCTGGATTGTCACAAATAGTCACACCACATGGAGGAGGCAGGAAAGGTGAAATCAGCTCCTGTTCTGGTGCTGGCAAGACTACAATGGCTGGGTGTTGGCGGTCTTTATATGGCACCCATTTTTCCTCCATCATGGAAAAGTCAGCCCAGAGTTCTATCAGGGGGTTCTGTTTCTTTGAACGCCACACATCACTTTTAAAAAGCTCACTCCTACTGCGAACATGATCCCACAGGACAACACCTCCTAGATAACCTCGAAAGCCTTGTTCAGAGTTAGAGAGGTTACCTCCCAGCAAAAATGTGCGACAGTTCTTGATAAAAGGGCTGTAAAGGTCACCAGACTGCTGTGTGCTCTCTCTGACCTTGGCACCATCGATAAATAGAGCCATCCGGTGGCCATCATACCTGGCAACCACATGAGTCCAGGCACCTGGCTGGTAGTGCTGATGTCCAGCAAGAGTGGTGGATCGTTGGGCACGATCTGTACGAAGAGTAAAGAAGAAGCAGCTATCTTTTTTCCCCATGGGTTTGGAAGTCCGGATGCCAACAGACCACCCCTTTTCACTGTGGCTGGTGCAGTTGTCAAACACACCTTTATAAAAAATAAAAATAAAAGAAGTATGCATCATGGAATAGCACATAGAAAAGGTTTGTCCATTGCCTGTGCTTTTAAAATTGGGATTAACTTTTTTGAAAATGTTCTAAATGAATGGAACAAAGTCACCACTATTCCCAGCTGCTATTTGTAAGGAGTAGTCTGGCCTCCAGATGTTCACAGAGAAGGACAGAGAAAGGGCAGGGAACCCCTTCACCCACCCCACACCCACTCACATGAACACAGACACTGTGCTCCCTGAATACTGGAAAAAGAAAGCTGGCAGTCCTAAACAATGCATCATAAAGGGCACAAGGCAGATACAAGCCAAAAGGTTTAATTAATTCAGACAATCCACCTTGACCATAGCATGCTTGCATGTGTGGCCACATACATTTAATTCCATCTGTCTAAGTTATCATTTTTATGCTGTATCCACAGTTCTTCACATAAGAGGTTTAAAGTGTGGACAAAGAAAATTCTCAGATCATTATTCAGTTATTAATTTTAAACCATATTATCCAACAACTGCTATGAACTTGTTTTGTGTTTTTTGAACACATTTAAAAATGTGTTTTCCCTCTAGTGGATGGGGTGATTTATTACACCTGGTACTCTGTGTGTGTGTGTGTGTGTGTGTGTGTGTGTGTGTGTTAATGTTCATTGCTACAAGAAATAGGGTGACTACAGTGTA
>JAOUWY010000065.1:28685227-28698993 GCA_025728095.1 Prietella phreatophila | reverse complement strand
GTAAACCTCCGTTTCAGCCTGTCCAGGGCTTCCTGGGCCTGAGCGGACCAGACGAGGCACAGAGGTTTCCCCTTAAGGAGGGATGGCAGGGGTTGTGTGATCTTGCTAAAGTTGTGGATGAACCACCGATAAAAGTTTGCAAAGCCTGGGAATCACTGAAGCTCTTTGAGAGTTCGGGGCGTGGGCCACTCCACCACCACCCTCACCTTAGTTTGGTCCATGGCGACCCCCTCTGGATTGATGACATACCCCAGAAACGTGATGGTGCATTGATGAAATTTGCATTTCTTGGCCTTCACATACAGCTGGTGTTCCATAAGACAGACCAGCACCTGGCAGACCTGCTTGATGTGCTCCTTCAGAGATGTCGAGTAGATCAATATGTCGTCAATATACACGACGATGCAATGCCCCAGCAGATCCCTCAGGACGTCATTGATCAGGTTTTGGAACACTGAGGGAGCGTTAGCGAGTCCATAAGGCATGACCAAATATTCATAATGCCCGGAAGTGGTGCTAAAGGCCGTTTTCCATTCATCACCCTCCCTGATGCGGATCAGATTGTACATGCTGTTTAAGTCCAGTTTCGTGAAGAAGGACGCAGATCTCTGCTGTTCAACGAGGCTGAAGTTCGAAACCCTTGTAGATTCACCTTTAAGTAGCGAGCATGGTAACTGGTAAGCTTTGTGAGAGCTTTAGCGTTACTTCGCACCGCGTTGTTGTTACTAGGGTCTTAAATAACTTTGGGCGGTGCACAGGTGTTTGGACTCAGTATTCCGGCGAACTTGAGCGTGGTTGTGGCTGGTATATGTAGTCTGCGCCAGCACGGTGGCTGCGATTTCGCCGTGGCGTAACAATTATCTGTAGAGTCTTCCATTCACAGTAAAGGATTACTGCCTGGTACAGTTACAGCATTCACCTTACTGTGATCTGTGCAGAATATAAACGTGCCACGAGGTTTAGGAACAAGTATGCATGGAGAACTCCAAGGACTTCAACTGGGTTTAGCTAAACCATTCTCCAGCAATAATGGCTTTCACCTCCGCCTCATTATCAGCTCTTACAAAATCCTCCTACTCCACGAGACTGAGATGCATCACAGCAACCTCACCAAACCTTCAATTTCCACCAGCCTCATCATCCACAGTATCTGACATAAGAAGAACATTTAACTCTCTCAAATGTTGTAACAGTGTACTCTTTATTTCCCTTTTAAGACTCTGTCTATTCACCACAATCTGATAGTGGTCAACTATCAGCAACAAATCTTGCTTCCTACACCAATTCATCTGCTCTAATATTAGATTGGTAATACATTACAACAAACTAAACATTTCCATAATGGCTAATAAGCAGATGAGCACTACAGTACTACTCTGCACCGGTACGCAGGCAATAAGTTAAAACCACAGGGTTTATAGCCACCAACACACACACACAAATGACAGGAAAAAAAAAATTCTATTAAATAATAATTAAAAAACCGGACGAGCCCCCAATAAATGTTACGACTTACGTTGGTATAGGGTTAGAAGAAATAACATTGAGATTATGATGAAAGAAAAGTGATTTATTTTACACAAGTGAACAAATGTTGGGTAATAATAATAAGGCAAGAATTATATACATTCTATACATTCTTATATTCAAATATTTACAGCTCAAAACAATATGAGTAAAATAAATAAGTACACAAGAGTATAGCGACGCCAGTGACACAAGAAAAGAAAAGAACAAAACAAAATTCAGGTCTAGCTGGTAATTAGCCCTCTAACTTAACTTACAGGATGGAAAACTGTCACAATATGGCCAGCAGATGGCACTGTGGCTCGTCTTTGGACGAGTCACATGACTTTGTTTTGGTTTGCTCTCTTTCAGGTTGAGCGTTAGCTTAATTAATTGATTTGTCACAGGTGTCCATGCTTTGTGTTAGTTCATTATTTAAACGCCTGGGTTACTGAGCACGTCAATCAGTATTATTAGTTAGTAGCATTTGTAGTGGTCGTATCGTGTCTTCATGCTAAGAAGGATAATGTTATGCCATGTTTCCCGTTTCCAGTTTGCCTGTGAAGAACACGTTTACTTTGAGTTTTGTGTTAATGTTTAATAAAGAGTTTGATCTGCACCTGCATCCGCCTCCAACTATGGTACGTGACAAAAATAAATAAATAAAATCTTCGGTGTTTGGCTTTCTCTTTTTTACATGGAGTTTCTATGTGTTGCACATTGGAAGTCACGTTACATCTAACCCATCCACCTTTCTCTTGGGCAGAGAAAAATGGCATCAAAACCCAGGAACAAAACAAATGGGAAAAGTAGCAACATAATATCCAGGGTGAGGTGGTGAACTAAAAGTGATAAGGTTTGAGATTGTCACAGAGCAATCAAAGATAGCAATCAAAGCTAACAATAAGGACTGTAGGGTTGAACCAGGCAGCAGAAATGATAACAAGATAAGACATTCCATTTAAACAGCCCTCGATCACTCAAACCATAATTTAAAGATGCTTTTGGGATGGATGCCAACAATTCCGGGGTGGAGTGACAAACCCACCGTTAGTAAATACTAGTGGCCTTTGTCAGAGTGGCCATCTGACAGAATGTTGCAGTAAAACCATAACTCAACCCCCCAGAATGGGGTTGAAAAACAAGCCCTTCTCT
The DNA here is from genome assembly GCA_025728095.1 of Prietella phreatophila. Taxonomy (NCBI): domain Eukaryota; kingdom Metazoa; phylum Chordata; class Actinopteri; order Siluriformes; family Ictaluridae; genus Prietella; species Prietella phreatophila. The sequence continues at coordinate 28,696,332 of JAOUWY010000065.1, read as the reverse complement.
TGGACTCACCAAAAGCTGTCAACAGATAAAACCCAAGGTCCTTCACCCATAAATTGATAACTTCAGGAAGAAATGGGGGAGGAGCCCCCCTTCCCTTGTTGAATCAGCACATTCCACAATCAGGGCACTTCACAGAGACAATAGCTGCGTTTACATGGACAACAATAAATCCACTCTTAATCCTATTAAGACCTCTAAATAAGATACTACCATGTAAACAGCAATTTTTTACTTACCTTAATCTAATTAAGGTCATAATCGAAGTAAGTAATAATCGAATTAAGACAGGTGGAGTATTCCTCTTTTAGTCGCATTATGGATGTGTATTACAGACTTGTAAACACCTTAATCACATTATGAATGTTGTGTGGGAGTTTTCACCGCATTTTGCAACAGGACATGATCACACACGGCAGTGCAATGCACTTTACAGCGAATAAGAGAGTTCGGCTGCAATCCAAACTGCACACTCCATACTATAGGCCTGTAGTGGTGAAAATTACATGTATCTCGGCTACTATATAGACGGTAACTACGCGATTTTATATGCAGCCCATGGCTTTAAGTGGTTGTCTATTAGCACGTATAGCATGACAAATAATTAACTGCCCTAAAGCATTCGTAAAAAAAATAATAATAAAAACACCCAAAATTGTATTCAGTCCCATAATGAAGATGAACTGTATGTTGATACATGAAATTCTGGAGTGACTTCGGACGGCGTGGCGCGGTGACGTAATGACGCGGGCTGTTAATCTAATTATGTATATGTAATATACATAAAATGGTAGAGAATACAAGAGTTTAACCCAACAGCTAATTTTCCCTAAAGTCTACAAGAAATCGATCAAGAAAACAAAGTGTTAAACAACTGGTTGAGGAATACAGGCATGAGCTGGAATAAATTAGAAGTCCCCAGTACAACTGGCTATACCAGGCATAAACATTTAAGGAAATTTAAAAAAAAAGTGTTGCTGACAATGAAATGGTCCTACACACAGGCTTTACAGAGAACCATGTATACAAGCTTAATTTAGAATCCCAGGCCTTTCATTTTGAGGAAAATCACCAACAATTTACTAGCCATACTGCAGTTGCATATACATCACAAGGATCCCAGAGCTTTACAACATTGTCACTATCCTTAAGACACGATGAGAGAGCTGTCTGGGCATACATCAAACCTGTTCTGGAATATGTAAAATCTAAACATGTCAGAGACATTGACACATTGCATGTCATCAGCAATGGACCAGTAAGACAATACCGAAATGAAAACCAGCTGTTACCTGAGGAGCACAGTTCCCTTAAAAATGGGAATCAAGCATCTAAGATGGAATTACTCAGAAAGGTCACATGGCAAAAGAGCACCGGATGGTGTTGGGGTGCAGTCAAACAAATGGCCAACATGCATGAACAGAGTGGCAATGATTTGCAATCTCCTAGAGATGTCTATGAGTTTCTGTCCTCCAAAAACGCAGACAAGTGTGAAATTCCACTGGATTGAAGAATCGGGTATTGATATTTTCGATAGAATGCTTCCCCTATCTGTTCGACCAGTTCCAGGAATCCTCAGCACACACCAAGTGTTGTCATCATCTCCAGGAGTGATCCTGTACAGAGATGTGAGTTGTTTCTGCACATATCCCAAAGTATGCTCTTGCTACAAAAAAAAAAAAAAGATGTTAGCAATGCTCCAAGATTGGAAAATGCTGCCACTCAACTTGACTTGGATGACTCCTTTGAGAAAGAATATATATTTATATATATATATTTACATTTATTTCTTTTTTATTTATTTTTTATTTTATAGTTACATTTATTCCTTTCATCCAAAGCGACTTACAAATGAGGAAATACATACAAAGCGATATATCAAGCAAAGAACAATACATGCAGTGCTACCATACAAGATTTTTAATTCAGTACTAGAGAAGCAAAGTGCCCAGAGTAGTGGTGTAGGAGCCAGTGTAAATGCAGATTTATTTATTTATTTTTGAGTGGGGACAAGTTAAGGGTTAGTTAAGTGAAGATAGTGACAGATTCTGCTGTCCAGTTTGAGGTTGGAAGTTCTGAAGGTTTTGGAAAGGTACCTCATGCCTCGCCAAGTACATTTTTAATACATTTTAATATTATGTATTTATTTATTTATTTATCAAACTAGGCATATTTTGAAAAAGGTCAACCATAAGCTGCAAATACTTATTGTACACATGCTTCAAAAGATCCAAGCAACTGCACTAGACAGTGTGGCAGTGTATATTCCACAGTTTCTAACAGTGATATAATAAAGATCATCAGACTTCTTTTTCTGCTCATGGATGTATTTCTAGCACTTCAGAGAGTCAAAAGGTTTAATGCATGTAAACTGCTAAAGGGAATAAAGAAAAACATCTATCTCTCTCTCTCTCTCATTTAGAAACAAGTAGAAGTTGGAAAGATGGGTATGTGCTGAAGATACATTAATCATATTACTCCTTATTGGACCCAATTCACTCTTTAAAATAGATAACCAAGAAACAAGTGCACAAACTGTGACCAGCATGAAATGGTACAACAGGTTAAATTGCAATGTGTGGCACATGTAAAAGCAAAATTGAAAAAGCAGGAAAAATAAATCACTGAGGGATTAAAAACTTTCACCATGAAGAACAAAAGTAAATAATTGATACATTTCTTTAAAAATGTACAGTTTCTTTTTCCTCTTGGTGGCAGCAGTGCACTGGTTAATAGGTTTGCTATCCTCTTCAGAAAAATCTTTCAGACAAAAAAGAAATACAGGCTAACCTGAAAAAAAAAAGGGCTCTGATTGCCAAGAAGGTCTCTCAGACCATGCGGTGTACATGATTCTTATTTTTCTTGGTTACCAAGTCAACTTGGTAACAAAATGCATCTATACTTAATGACAGAAATAAATACTACTACTACTACTACTACTACTACTAATAATAATAATAATAATAATTAAACCACAGAAATAAATATATTTATTTATATATGCAGGGGATCAAGCATATATTGCATCAGATGTAATGCATACGTGAATCTGTTGGAAATGAATGAGTAATAACAATTTTCTTTTGAAGTGGCAGGGTTTTCATTTCATTTTAATTTTTTTTATTTTATGATCATATAGCCACAGCTCAATCATGTAGCAACATAATTTATTTATAAATTATAATATAATTTATTTATTGTTGGATTGCAGAGGAATAAATCATGCAAATAATGAAAACTTAAATGTGCAATGTTCACTTTTAATTGAAGAATGACATTGATTATATACTGACAGCAAACACTGCTGTCCCTATGTCTAAATTAGAGAATTCACTGCATGTGCTGGAAATTAATGTTATTCCTTCTTATTTTCTTGTTTGTTTGCATTCAACACACTGAGACAACACTAAAGTGTTCACCCTAGAGCTGGGTTATTGTGAGGTATTATCATGACAATGTCATGGCCATCTGTGACTGGAAGTCCAAGAGATAATAATTGGTCTTGCGGTCTGTTTGAAAAGGGTTTCATTTATCTATCACAAATCAGCACAACACTAGTCAGTCTTGGTGTCATTGAGGTTCTGTATTTGCTCTGTGGTATGTGAGATATATTGAGATGTTGTGATGGTGCTTCATCATATCAGAACACAAGCAGACTCCCTGAGCTATTGATACTTTCAGGCCTAGGAACATTTATACTGAGCCAGTTTGAATCAATTTAAGGAAATCTCCTCAGATAATTGTGGCTGTTATTGATCATTCCCCTTTAGGGCATTTAGACAGTGGGCCTTATTGATCATAGTTTACTGATGGTACAATGGATATTCCACAAATACCTCTGACAGTTTCATCAGTTTTATCTTTGGTGTATATGCGTGATCATCCTATTCATAGTGTGTGTAAATTAGAGCACAATATTTAAACAACCCCAAAAAGCTTGACTTGCATTTAATCATAATCATTATCATTATCATCAATAAGTGTAGCAACAATAAGTAGGTGAAGAAGAACAGTGTCCTTCATAACTATTCATAATATTGAGCAAAACTAATTGCATGAAATAACCGTTACACACAAGAAGTGTCATGTATCAAGGAAGGAACTATGGACTTCATTTCCCAGCAGCCACTGCACCACACTATATCAATGTCACATGACCACCTGCACCTGTATCACGTTTCTGTTTAACGAGCAGTCCTAATAGCCACTGTTTGCACTGCTTCCTTTTCTTACGGTTGTCTAACTTGAACTTTGTCCCTGTTACCATGTTTTGTTTCTTAGTTTCTGTTTAGCATTAGCCACAGTATTTTGCCTTGTTGTCTTAGTGTCTTTTGTAGTTTCTTGGGTTATTTATTAAATGTTTGAAATTCTGTGTTTGCATCTGTCTCCACCGTAAGACATTCTTGTCAATCGTGACAAGAAGGGATATTATAAATAGATGTAAACAAACTTGTCATTCTTGAAAAACTTACATTTCATCTGCTGTCTGTTCCCAAGAAGTCTATGATGTTTAGGTATGTCCTGTTTCACTGGGGTATAAGTATGATGGTAAATGGTAAATGTGCACTTATATAGCGCTTTTATCCAAAGCGCATTACATTGTGTCTCATTCACCCATTCATACACACACTCACACACCAATGGTAGTAGAGCTGCCATGCAAGGCGCCAAGTTGCCATCAGGAGCAACTTGGGGTTCAGTGTCTTGCTCAAGGACACTTCGGCATGTGGAGTCACCCGTGCAGGGAATCGAACCGCCAACCCTACGATTAGTGGTCTACCAACTGCGCCACAGCCGCAGCCACAACCCTGTTGTCATTCATCAAATTGGCAAAAGATGAAGAAGTGTCAGATGGTTGTTGTGCAATTTAGATAATGGATATAAAATCCTTAAGCAGTTAATTCCAATAAGCACAATTACAGCTATAACAAAAAGTTTCACCTTTCTGAAACTTTGATAATTTGCCAGGAATTGAACCAGTGAGTACCCTGTTCCCTGACTCACTGAGAAGCAATTGAAGGACACAGAGTGAGAGGGAAAAAAATCCAAACCTTTTGGACATACATACCATCAGCTTGTTTTGTGACAAAGGGGATTGCATACAAGGAAAAGCACCAGATGGCTGCTGTAAAATATGTAATTGGATTAGTGATGCTTTGGGGCTGTTTTGTGACTGGTGCTTCAGGAGCTCTAGCAAACACAGAGGAAGTCCTATGGCTAGGAACTTCAAACTTGGCCATAGCATTCAACAATATGAGAAGCCAAATATGCTCGCAAATCCACACAGAAATTATTAAAGAAACACAAAATCAGTTTTTACAATGGTCATCTCAGTCTCTTGATTTGAATCCAAATGGAAGACTGTCTTGTCTTGGAAAGGGGATTCCACATGCACAAAATGTAAATGATTCAAGGTTATTTTATAGTTTGTATTAGAAAGACACTGCAACAAAAATAAAGTACTCCTTTTTTGCCCCTGGTTGCTTAGTTGCCTTCTGAAAATCTGCAGCATAATGCCGTTAGTAACCAGCAACTCACAGGCTATGGAAAGAATGCTGGCTATTCATCCATTTCCTCTGGAAAGCAAGGCGTGAAGAAAGCAGCAAATATGGCTGCAGAACCCACCAAGAAGGAAAAGGTAGGCTCCTTTATTGCAGTGGCAGGAAGAGAAATGGGCAGAACACTGGACTCATCAGTCCCAAAGAAAAAGAAGTGTGAGTGCTTTTAAAACATTGAAATGCAGATTAGATAGTCCTTACAGGATTTCGCTTGTGATTGTTGCGAAAAATGCTTGATTTTTGCTGTGGCTTTTTTTTTTTTTTTTTCAAAATTTGAGATACAACTTGTAGACGTTTCTGTGTTTTTTCAGCAAACAACTTGAATTGGTGAAATTGCATGAAATTGTTTTGCATGGCCATTCACAGTGATATTTGTTGGTAAATGAGACCTGTACTGTGAGCTGGACTCACATTCGACACATGTGACTCAAAGAGGGCTTTGGCAGAATGTGCATTGTGATGATGTCACATGACGTGTCGGCGCAAATCTGTCATAATTTAGAAAAAATTGCAAACTTCTCCGAATATTGAGCAGTTTGCTTAATTTTGTGTTAATTTCTGTAGTTGCAAAATCGCAAAAGCCTGTAAGGTTTGATTTACATGGGCAAAAGCAGGCATGGGCAAAAGCTGTTAGTGGAATGCAACAAGTGCAGGACAACAGCACAGCACAAGCAATAAATATGCTGCAGACTGGTGTCAAGGCTGCCTTAGCAAAATTAAAGGTCGATCCTCGACCCAATATGGCCAGACAAGAACCTAATCCATTTTATGGTACATCTGCCCAAGGGAGTGACTGGGATATTCTGCACTTTACATATCTTATTAATGAGCTCTTATGCAAATTTATGGATGCACATTAGTGCCACCCTACAGAAAACAAAGTAATAGAAATAGTACTTGGACTAGAGAACCTGACAAGTTCCCCTTCCCCCGAAGATATCTTATGATTCTAATAGAGGGCAGTATCCACCAAATTTGAAATCTGAGAGACTTAAATGTCTTTTTAAAATGACTGCCCTTTCTGACTGAACCAATTCTTGTCCTGTATTTTGTTGACATTGATGACTGGCCCTCTGTGCCCACTATCTATCAACCCAGACCTACTGTCCCAGGTGACTGGGTCACTGAGTAAACCTCACACTTCAAAATTATGGGTGTAGACATTGGGATTTTACAAGGTGTCAGACACTCTGTCAGTGCTCCTGTTGTACACAAACAAGTGGAACGTTTTAACAGTATGTGATATTGTGAAACAATGGGCATAAACCCCTTATCATGCTCCATGCAATTCATGTTTTTGTAGAGTTTACTAGTAGTCTCTTGTTCTGGCCCAAAACATGTATGTGGCAGCATTGGCTTCACACAGGGGATAGATCAACTGTTTTTCACAGACCATCTCCATCAGCTTCTTTACTGGTCAGGTAAGTAGGTGAACTGCATGCATTGTCTGTGATGGGAGCAAGGTTTCATACATATCATGCTGTGGCCAAACCCAGCATTCATACCAAAGACATTGATAATACTATCTACACTTGCAGGTGAAAATGTGCTCAAACCTGAGTACACAGTAAAATCCCTAGTGTTGAATTAACACCCAGGTGTTTATATGAGTCAAATGGACTTAGGTCTATAGTGTAGGGTGTGAATTCAACACTGTGGGTATTAAATCAACACTGGTGATTTTGCTGTGTATTATGTCATGGGTAGCACCATAAAGGGGCACTGCCATCTAAAGTTTATTTTCAAAAGAGTGCAATATCAGCACATTTAGTTATTTTGATTCTCACTGAAGAGCAGTATAAGAACAGCATCAGTACTTGAGTGATTTGCACCCTCAATAATCTAAAGAGCAAGATTGAGAGAGAGTGTTCTTCGTTAGGACACAATATTAACACTTTAAGTGATTATCTTCCTCATTAGGGAGCAGTATTAACAGGTTGGAGTGATTGTAAAGCTCAATAAAGTATGGTATTGGAACTATTTGAGTGTTATTTGTCTTGATTTCCCCTCGCGCAAAGCGCTGGAGCATGCGGACTACCATGAAACCTGGTGCGCAAGCTCAAAGTGTGAATGTTCGTGCTTCTAAGTTTGTCAGTGACATTGACTTTGTTTGCTTCTGACACGTGTGTTTTGTTATGATTTCTATCCTGTCTCCGCCCATGTATTGTCATTGATTGTTTCCCGTATGTGTCATCATTAGTCTCAGCTGTTTTTGCATTCACCCTGATTATGTTTCATATTTAAACCCCTGATGTGTCTTTGTTCGTTGTGAAGTATTGCTTGAGATTTCCGTATACCAAGCGTTTGTTCCTCGGTTCATGTGTTATAGTTTTGATCTTGTTCTCGCTCTTGTTCTTCAATTCTGTTTTGCCTTGTAAACGCCCATTTGCCGATCGCCTGACCCATCGCCTGTTTTTGACCACGCTATTGTATCATGTTTTGGATTTGTATGCCTGTCTCTACTCTAATAAAGCTCTTGTCTGCACTTGCATCTGTCCTAACCCCCACTACGTGAATTACGTGACACTATGTCTTATTGTCTGCTTAGGTACGCCATGTAGCCTGATGACAACTTTGATACACAACCTCCACCAGTGCTGAAGGAAATTGCCCTGATGGTCCAGAATGAAAGGAAGTAGAATGGAAGATGACGTATAGAACTGTGATGTAAAAAATGGGTCATTCTGGTTGATGAAGTATGTATGAATATAACGTAGTAGGTGCCTTAAAGATTGCACACATGATCACAAGGTTAATCACAACTTGACTTCTCAGTCTTATAATCACGGTTGCATATGTAACCTTGCATTTTCCTGTTATTAAAAACAATACATTTAATGGAGTTATAATAGCCAACTGCTTTAAATGTATTTGGTTTTACATACATTGCTGGTAGAATTAATTAAACTCAGTTCAATTTTATTTGTATAGTGCTTTTAACAGTGGGCATTGTCACAAAGCAGCTCTTACTGAAATATATCCATTTCCTATGAAAGAAATTGTATGAATAATATTAAATATAAATAATATTTAATATAAATATTAAATATAAATGTATCCCTAATGAGCAAGCCAACAGCGATGGTGGTGAGGAAAAACTTCCTGAGATGTGTCATGATTCCCCCTTGTGGCAGCGTGCTCTAAAGTGCAAATGCGCGAGCAGTTGCTTTTCCATGTTGACAGCAGTGACACGTGAAAATAAGACGGCTGCAATAGCAGTTAAGAATGGTAGATTTATTTAAGAGATGCAGACAAATCCAAATCATAATCCGTAAACGTGCAAGTGGCCACAGAAAAACTGGGTCGGGATAATGAACATGAAACATAAACATCAAACATCAACATGAGCGAGGAACTGGTAGCGGAGAAACCAGTGAACGAAACTAAGACTGGAAACTATGACAATGGCATTCAACTTATCTAATAAACCGCGCCGTGTGCTGGAAGGCGAGCGGTATATATGCCGGCAGGAATCAGCCTCAAAACTGCTAGCAGCTGAGGGTAATACAGACACACATGAATTCCCAGACAATATGTTTGTTTACAGAAACGTAAACAAACATTCGTGTCCAACTGTCACTGCTGTCAACACGGAAAAGCATGTGCTCGTGCATTGGCACTTTAGAGCACGCTGCCACAAGGGGGAATCATGACAAGATGATATGAGGAAGAAACCTTGAGAGGAACCATCGTCAAATGGGAACCCATCCTCATCTTGGTGACACAGAATAGTGCAATAATAAATAATGTCCTTCTATAACTATGTACTAAATGGTCAAAAAGTGCAATTGTGTAAACAGGAAATTCATTATAGTTTTAACACGAAGTCTATTTCATCGAAGTTATCAACTGTACACTGATGGAGACTTGAGTGCAAAACTGTTCATGGCAACGGTAGTCCCAAGCCATCATGGCAAAACTGTTCATTTCAATTGCAGTCCAAAGCCATCTTTATGGTTTCTATGTGGTACCACACTCAGTAATCTCATGTATCTTTAGGCTGTATATGTGGAGCCATCCTTAGCAGCAGCAAGTAGTATTCAAGTGATGAGAACTCTAACCAGAAGTAGAGCATCAGGATGGTTCAGGCAGGTCCGGAGAGCAGAACAGGTAAGGATCACTGGCATCTCAGGAGTAGCATGTAATATGAGAGAGAGAGAAAGAGAGAGAGAGAGAGAGAGAGAGAGAGAGAGAGAGAGAGAGAGAGAGAAGGTACCATAGACTTAAGGAAGCCCTGGGACATAAATCAGCCAGCCACTCCACAAGGATTTTGCTGAGATTTTTGCGATTGTTGGTTCAAATGCTTGATTTTGCAGGGGTACACCCTGGACAGGGTGCCAATCCATCGCAGGGCACAATCACATAGACATTCACACACCCATTCATACACTATGGACATGCCAATCAGCCTACCATGCATGACTTTGGACTGGGTGAGGAAAACGGAGTACCCGGAGGAAACCCCCACAGCACGCAGAGAACATAGAAACTCCACTCACACAGGGCCACAATGGGAATTGAAGGCTTTTGCATCATTTAGTGGCATTATATTTATATTTAGAGTCAATTATCACACCAAGTTATTTTACTGCTGAACACGATTAAACTGAAAGACCAACCAGATATTCTGCTGTATTTTGTATATTATATTGAATACAATGACAATAAAAATATCTTTCTTGTATAACTGTATAACCAGAAAGCTTATTATCTAGCTGCACATGGTCCTACTACAAGTACTTCTGTCTTGTAAGAATTAAGTAGAAGGAAGTTACTAAGCATCCATTGTCTAATGTCCTTTACATGTTCCTCAACATTATTAAGCGAGTGTCTGTCATCTGGCTTTGCTGAAAAATACAACTGTGTCATCAGCATAGCAGTGGAAGCTAATACTATGTTTACAAATATTTAGCAATATTAGAAAAAAAACCCCACTGAGTCTAAAACAGAACCTTGCAGAACACCAAACTTAACCTAAGTATGTGTAGAGAAGTCAACATTTACATCTGCAAACTGAAAATGATCAGTCAAATACGCCTTGAATCTAGAGAGGGCATTGTCATTGTGTACTGCTAGTTTAAAAGATTTAGGTACATTACCAGTGCTAAGGGAAGAATTTATATATTTTATAAGGTTTGATTGCTTCTTGAATGATCTGTTTGAAGAAACACGTAGGTAAGGTGAAATTAGTTCAGTCTTTTGAAGGGGAGTATGTGACGCGCCGTACGGCGCAGAAAGAAGTCAGGATGCAAATGCAGCGAACAATGGTGATCTTTATTTACAGTGAGGAGTCCAAGAAACAAGAACATAATAACTTAGCTATGCTAACTTTACTAGCAGTGCTAACTCTAGTGCTAAATGCTAAAGCTAAGACATAAATGAGAAGCAAGAGTACTATGGTTAGACACAAATTCTACGGAGGTGCATTTACACATGCATACAAATATCTATGAGTGTCTACGAGAGTCTATGTACGTCTACGAGAGTCTATGAGTGGCTATTCATACATACGTATTTAACCCTATTGAACAGCGCCGTGTGGAGCACGGC
>JAOUWY010000065.1:28564891-28575679 GCA_025728095.1 Prietella phreatophila | reverse complement strand
AAACCAGAGTACCCGGAGGAAACCCTCACAGCACGGGGAGAACATGCAAACTCCGCACACACACGGCCCCAGTGGGACTCGAACCCCGGACCCGGGAGGTGTGAGGCTAACGTGCTATCCACTAAGCCACAGTGCGCCTCATGATGCCTACTATATATCACAAAATTTACTTAAAAACACCATATGCAGGCTTTTCAGTATCCTTTGTGTCTTCTGCTAACCTGTACAATTGTGGTATCTTTCATGGGAAAGAGGGCTGAACCAAAGCCCACTGCCATACAAAGATGACCAGTTTCAGATATATGGGAAGAACACTAGACAGTGGTACAATAAGGCTCAGATTCTCTATCAGTTTGGCCTGGAGTGGGAAAGCTGTACTTCAAGAGGTAGTTCTGTAATCATAATATTTGGTCTTACCATTGTAATCACAGATCACATTAATAAGTGTTATTTGCACATCACAGCTCTTGATTGCCCTTGATTATCCATAAGTGGAGCAATGTAGTCAGTTAAAAACATTCCAGTGTAATGAGACCAGAATCTGATTACAGTTTTGAAGCAGTTCTGATCAACCCTTGTCCTACTGATGTATGACATTTTGTAGATGGAAAACAGCCACAGTTGAAATGATTTTCAATTATGTTTGACCTTATTTAGCTTGGACCAAGATTATCATAATAGTATTTTGTAATAAAGATCACCAATTTGCACATAACTGTATGTTTCTACTAGGGCAGGGTGAAGCCTCCGTGGCATCAACCTTTCTAAAAGCACACTAATAAATCTCTTGTATTTTTATGGCATCTTTGATATGATGGATGATCCTCTGCCCAGATATTCTGATGCTCCTTTTAGTTATGACTCAGACAGTTGACAAGGATTGATTTGGCAATGGATAATAAATCTCATTAGCAGCTGGACATTATCGTGTCCTTAAATAAAGATGAGAAATGTGACCTTCTCTGAAGGAGACAACATTAGTTTGCTTAGCTGCTTGCTAATATTTCTATCAGACAACAGTCAGGTTGGATGCACTGAATGTCATGTAATTGTGCATTAATTTTTTTGTAGCCTCTGTGTAATTGTCGGTCTGCAGATGAGAGCCATACTCAGTCTCCTGGTTTTTAAACTGTATCAGCCTGGTGGTGATCTGTGAATGTATTTTGTTGCATCACCTCTAGTTCCAAAAATCTATGGGTCATCTCCAAAGTCTTACTTTTTTAAAAGCATGGCTCTTTTGCAGGGGCTTTACTGATGTCACTGTTTCAGGGAAAAGGTGGGGGCTGATATCCTAGGACACATTGAAAAGGCACTCCTGAATTGAATCAATGAGTGAGATCATGAATTATATGTATATTTGGCCCTTGAAAAAATGGGACCACTTCTCCCTCCTGATGATTGGTGAGAATAAGTTAAGGTCAGTAAGAACCAGCCTATTTGGTTGCAACTGGCACATGAATTTGTCTGAGAGCATGGAGTCTCACTAGTATTTAGTGTGGAGCAGTTAGTATGCTTTGCTCACCTCTGGCTGTCCAGTGGTTAGGAATGAATAGCTCCATGTCATTAATTTCTAACAGATATTAAGAGACACAGATTTTCCATCTGGGACACTGAAGAGGTACAGTATGAGATGATGCTCATGTGCTTGAGTGATTTTGTTTTCCATGTCTTAGGTAATGGTACCTATGAAACAAGATCTGGGAGTTTAGTTAGTTCTCTAGGAGGAGCTGGATAAAGGTCTGAGAGTGCATCAGTCTTAGTTCAGTTCAGTTCAGTTCAAATCAATTCAATTCAAGTGAATTCAACCTTATTTATATATTACTTTCAACAATGGACATTTCAGTACACAGCTGTACAGAAATCCAGAGCAAGTCAGAGATGACAACAAAAAGGAAAAACTCCCTAGGATGACATGAAGAAAAACCCTTAACAAGTTCCAGACTCATAAGGGACCCCATCATCATCTGGGTCACTCTGGATAATGTGATTATGAGTCATTACTCATCTACAACTGTAGTCTACAATACTGTAAGGTCAAACAATAATGAGTGGGTTGTGGATCCTCAATATGTGCATCAGAGTCATTTGTGTATACATTTTTGTTCTTGGTTCCAGGGTGATATGAGATGGTAATTTAAAAAGTGAAAAGAAGAGGGCCCATCAGGTTTGTTGAGGCTTTAGTCAACTAGTCTGTAGTTTTTAGTGGTCAATGTCATAATTGTGATCAGTCATGCAGAACCTCTGATTGTGATATGTTGGGTCAAGATCTTTTAATATGAGGACTGTGAAGATAACATCTAATATGGAGCTGAAACATCAAATAAAAGTTAATAAATGTCATACATTTATGCATGTCTTGACAGTCTTGATATGGCATGACAATCTCAGATATGGGCCATTCATTGAATGTTCAAACACCCTCTGTTCTGACTGATGTTGCCATGGAGTGGCATTTGGAATGAAAGTGGAGTGGCACTTGGAATTCAAATTTAAGTCATACATGTTATTCTGTCTCCGGGTATTCCGGTTTCCTCACCCAGTACAAACAGATATTAGTTGATTGATGTGTCTAAATTGTCCATAGTGTATGAATGGGTGTTTGAGTGTGTATGTGATTGTGCCCTGTGATGGACTGGCACCCTGTCCAGGGTGTACCCCGCCTTGGGCCCGATGCTTCCTTGGATAGGCTCCAGGTTCCCCGCGACCCTGAATAAGGAATAAGCAGTAGAAGATGGATGGATGGATGGATGTTATTCTCTGACAGTATCTACAAGGCAATTTATGTTCCACTAGAGAGTGAGAGTATACTGGGATGTAGCGTTTGTATTGATGATGAATTTTCCAGGTACATCACAAAGAATATCACTGATGAAGGCTTGGATAACATGTGACAGTGACCAGAGGGAACAATCCCTCAGTTCTCAAATATGTTTCATGAGATTTGCTTAACTAAGACACAGAAACAGGCTGTGCAAATTGCAGAACAACCCCATCTTTAATCATGTTTGCACCTTAAACCAAATGGTGGTTGGTTTGACTGGCTCAATTTCTTCTGAGCTATATTTGTATGAACCACTCAGAGGTGATTGGTGCCCATTTCTCAAAGTAGACAGCAAATAGAGGAATTGAATGCATCATTAATCAGAGTGGCTCATGGCCAAGGATTGGATATGACTGAAGCACTTGTTCAGTGCATTCCCTTGCTCCAGTGCAACGAAAGAAAATAAGATTGGAAGATGTGCTCTCAAAGCTTAGATTCCACTACCATATATTAAATCTCTTAAAAATATGAGGTGTGCCTGTCTCTCTTATTTTTACCTTTAAAGGAAGGCAGCCTCGTAGAATTTAATGACTGGTTGAGACAGACTTCTCATATGAATATGAAAGTATGAAATGATTCATGTCACCTGGTGGAACTCACAATGTTCTTTTAGCCTGATGAATAGACACCAGGACATCGGTGCAGATTATTATGATCAACTCACACTTTTACTTTGAACAAAAACATAAACATACATTTGCATGTATTCTTGAAGAGGAACCCAACAAATAATGGGATAAGGTTTGACCAAGTATTATGATCAAAAATGAGCTCACCACACAAAGATAATCGCTGAGGAATATTTCACTTTCCTGTGGTGTTTTATTTCGAAACAGTCTGGTGGAAAATGAAAATCTTCAAACTCACCCATAAACTTAATTATGTAAGATTTTATCTGCTAGATAGTTTTCATCCATAATAAACATTCAGTATGTGACCATGGTCAATCACGATTTGACAGAAGAGCAAACTTAAAGATTCATTACAATGAACCAGTGCAGAAAGGAAATTTTTAGCCATATATTTATTTAGTCATTTTTAATATATGCATGTTGAGAATGCTATGTATATAAACTATGATTGGTTTTGTTCAACTGTACCTACATTCTCGCACATTAAATGGTGAAGGTAGCAGAAAGCTAACCCAATATTTTAGCCAACATTAACATTTTATTACTGACCTTAGCTTGCTACATGTTGTATGACTTATAAACTGAACCTTCCAGTGTAACCAGAACTGAAGTATCTGTGTGTGTGTATGTGTGTGTGTGTGTGTGTGTGTGTGTGTGTGTTCATACAGAAACATGTACAGTATGCTCTACTGCGTTTTAATTGCCACTCTGTCAATACCAGTCTTCCTCAGCCCCGCCCCAATCCCATAATGTAAATCTCCTTCACATTAAAAACTATATATCACATGACTAACAATCATGATCCATATCCACACATTCACGCAATCATTATGACATGTTGCTTTTGCCTTTTGTCAGTGAAGTTATTACTAAGCCATTCTCTTGCGTTCCTAGAACAACTAGTTTTGACTTTGGATCGTTTGTTTATTGATCACTACCTCTGCTTAGTTTTGCCCTCTTGCTGATTGCATGACTTTCTGCCTGAATGTTAGTCCTGATTTTTGCTTTGCCCTATTGGGTTTTCCTGGTTTTATCAATAAACTCTAACCTGCATTTGCATACAAACCCGTCTGTTGTGTGGAGGGAAAAAATAATTGTTTTGAAATAAAAATTCAAGGTAAAATATATTGTTTAGAAAGAAAAAGAAATCAGATGTAATTTTATTTGTAGATCTTATCAACACATAAAAAATACTGAAACGCATATGTGATCATAACCTAGTCTTAATAGCCTTAAAATGTTTTTAATTTTTTATTTATTTATTTTTTTTTACATTATTATTAGATTTGTATTGATATTAGAGGAGTACCTAACAAAAATAGCCAGGTAGAAACAGTATTTGAGTTTACAGTGTTATAAGAAGGGCAGTATGGTGGCTTGGTGAATAGTATGTGTATCTGGTTTCCTCACACCTCAAAGAGAGGTAGCTTTGCTAATTTCTCCATATGTGCATGTGTGTGTGCATGATGCTCTGTGATGGGCTTGTCTGTGTCCTGTCTGGAGTGAATTCTCTTGTCTTGCGCCCAATATTAATGGCTTCGGATCCAAGACACGTGAACAGAATAAAGCATTTACTGAATGAATGAATGAATTAATGAATGATAGGGTTCTATCTCCATTTAACTAGTCTTTAAAAATTCACTTACTTTTAGTCTTGGAATTTTTATCTTGTAAATTGAAAGCAAGCCTTCTTGTGTCATAAATGGAAATTTCAGTACCTTTGAGGTCCGCCAACTGGAATATCTAAACTTTTTTTTAACACCTTAAATGTTACAGTGACTTCTACCTTCCCTGTCAACCCAAATAAACCTGGCATCTGACATTTGTTTTAGATGTTATAGATCTTTTAGATTTATTCTGGCATTCACTATTTTGATTTGTGAGAGGCCATTCATCTGGTCTTGAGCCACAGGAAACATGCACAGAGCCAAGAATTCTCAGCTGAACTAAAGAATGATAGACTGCAATTTATCAAGCAGTCACATTTCTTGCATAGCAAAAAGTGACTGGCATCCAAAAGATCTATCATGCAATTCTGTTCACATTTGGTCACTGTAGAAACTAGTAGATGAAAGAAAATTCTAATGCATTAACAGTAGAGAATGCTTCCTTGAGCATTTTTTTTCTAAAGAATAATGTAGATCAGTTGATTCTGTCATGGTTTTAATTAGTATTGAGCAAAGTGGTCACTTCTGCCCTTGTGAGCAGTCTTCAGGCTGCCGTTTTATTTGTTTGAACAGACCACAAATAAAGCTTAGAGAACTATGCAGCAATGAACCATGGAAAAAAAATAATGGTATGTCACAACAAGATTCTGTACTTTTGTTTACATGGAATAATTTTGATGGTCTTAGGAACACTTTTCCATCATTAGGATGTTCTGTTTTTGTAATAACCTCTTCTCCCCTTCATTCCTATCAGTGCATCAGCAGTAAGAGCTTGGTTGGGATTGATTTGGCATGCACAGAAAATTATCTGACCCTTCCTCCCCTGCATAACTTACAGCATCATTGGAGGAGTGTGCTTTAGCTGTAGTATGGTTTGTGTCTTTATATTTCTCTTGCCTATTTTTTATATATACAAATATGATCTTTCACGTCTACATATGATAATGCATCAGTTCCAGATCATAATTTCTCTTTTATTAGAATATGAACAAGAAACTGTACATTAAATAGCAACCATTTCATTAGTTATAATATCAGCTATTGTTGAATTGCACCACCTAAATAACTAAATTAATTCTTCTATAAGTATTCAACTGGATCATGTTTACTTGCTTACGTGTACATTTTTGCAAAAAGTTTGCAAAAAGCATTATTATATTTTAAACTGAAGAGCAGCATAAGTATGGGAAAAAAGATTGGATTATAATAAAAAAATATATTATCAAGATGTTTCTGTAATATAATTTTTTTTCAACTTTCTATTTTTTTTTATTAATTTATAAACCATCTGTATTTTGTCTGATTAGTACAATATTTCATTAGTGGATTTTTTATATTTAACTCTCCTTTTTTTTGGACTTTTTATTTGTTTGTTTAGTTATATTTTTGTGTGTGCTGAAACTGTACTTATTTAACACATAGTTACACATCACAGTTCTTTATTCTCATTCATATCATTGCTTATTGTTTGCAAGAGTCAGAGCGCTCTGAGGGCAGTAACATTAGACCAAGTAAGGTACAAAGAGAGTTTTAAATTATCTCTGTTCTGGTAGTCACACCCTCTGCTACACCACTCCACCCTTAACGTTCAGTATGCATGTTTACTGCTGACCATGAAACTTGGAGAGAATAAGACAAAAGGTCTTACACCACACCAAATAAGTGATGTGAAGCATCATTAAGTTACTAGAACAGACCTCGTACATCTAGGCTTTTATGGTTTTTCCTTGAAGATGAAACATTTTTGTCGGGCACAGACTGCTAAATCAATACACCTTTGTTTCTGTGGAATGCTGCTACTCAGGGAAATGCAGATGATAAATATGCCAAAATCCTGTATCTTTATGGTTGATAAAAACAAAAACAAAAAAAAACCCAGTATGTTTAAGAGGGGTAAAAAAAAAAGAAACTTGTTAAACTGTTAAAGCACTCATTCACATTATATAGCAGTATCGAGGTCTAATCATATTTATTCGCTTCCTTCAAATATAAGATCTTTAGAACTTGGAACAGCACTTACAGAAGATTGATTGCTGATGACTTATTTGACATTTGGGAATATCAGACAGTTGTGGAAGGTAGCAATCACTTCTTTTTCTGTCCTCTTATGTCCCTCTGTCTCTGTCACTGCTTCTCTTCACTAGCGATAGAAGATCTAAGAGCAGTCAGAATTAGTCAGATTTAAAAGCAGAGACTTTAAAATCCTGTAATCTGCATGTGGGTTAGTTTTGCCTGATGAAGAGACAGTGATATTGAGCAGCAGTAACGATTCACTTTTGTCCCCAAATTGCAGGCTGTGAGAGAAATCTTATAGTAATATAAGGTAAGCATTCAGCATCAACCATTTTTAAGAGATCAGAGTCTGGAAGATGTTCTTGAAATAACTGAAGGTGTTTGAATGTGCTACAAAAGTTTCACTCCATGCTTGGTATGATTGAAGGAACAACCAAGTAAGATCTAGTTTGGGTTAAAATTGGGGTTATTTGACCAGAATTATTGTAAACTGTATAATATCTATTATTTATTTACAGCAATTTATGCTCTGATGTCAGTAACTTTATCAGAATCCAAAAAGGTCTTCCTATTATTGAGGTTTAATTAGACATACCATTTCTTTGGGAACAGTGTGTTTCTAAAATTATGTAAAATGCCTTGAGTGTGCTATTTAAATACTGTATGGTTTTGTGAGTTTTGCTGTAGGAAATTTTCACAGGATAAATGATCGTGTGTTCCCTTGAAGTTATTCCTGTTACTGCAATGTAGTCCATTTGCGGTGTACAGTATATGCACTGTACACCATAAAATAGAGCTTTTAAATCTAGCCTATGAATTCACACTCTAACAAAGACATCCCGAGTGAATTCTTCACTTTGTACAGTTAACCATCTGCGCACACTAAATGCATTTGAAATGTGGCATTTATCTGTAGCTGTTAGATTCATATTTTACTACAGAAGTCAGTGATTTTTCCTTCCTTACAAATAGTAGTCTGTGCACATTAATTGCATTTAAAATGTAGCCAATGGATTCAATGTCTTGAGCAGAAGCCAAAGATGATTATTTTTTTTCCCCTGCTCCTTACAATTAACAGACTGTGCTTACTAGGCTCACTGCCTTTATTACCAAGACATGCAATGAATCATGCTTTAATTTATAAATTGAATAGCCCCATTTATCATACAAATGATTTTTGCACAAAATAATTGATGATTTCAGAAATAGCCATTTTCATTAAAATAAAATTCATAATTTTTCAGAGTCATTAATATTAGTTTCTCTAGGTAGATTTTACATATGATAGTAGTTATTAGATTTGGCTTCATTCACTGGGACTTGACTACATTAGAATGGCATCGAAGGCACTTTGTGCCATTTTCCATTGCATGTACTTAATGAAATGTTTAATTATGTCATGAGAAAAACATACATACTCTTAGGACTATTGGAATATACAGAAGTGTCATGAGAAAGCCCATGGAACAAAAGAGACAGGCAACACAGCAGAATGAGTGCAAGGCAAAGCGCCGGCCTTGGAATCAATGGTTCATGGTATATATCTGCTGCCAGTTAAACCTAAACTCTCAAGCTAAAGCCAGTATGTAGTCTTTGGCTGTGATCCATCCTTAAAATATGATGAGAAAACCTGAGCCCTTCAAAGGCCAGAAACTCTCATGGATTTCAAACAATTGTAAGCACAACACAGGTTTAAATAAATAAATAAATAAATATTTGTTAAATATAACTGTGCAACAATTATTGCCACCCCTATGAATTTATATGAGAAAAAATATATATATATTTAATACACCGTGGTGACTAGGAACAGGAAATTGTTCAACCATGACTTTGTTTAAATATGAGGTAACACATAGGCCAAAGTCCCTTAGTGGAGTATGTACATATTTTGCAGACAATATTCAAAAGAAATTGGAAACTGCATTGTACCACATAAAACCTAGGAGTTACTCATGTAAAACACATTCATTAAAAAAAATCATAATGATTTTAAAAATCTATTTGCTTTAGTTGCTAGCAGTAATTAACTGTATCCTAGTATATTTGGTTTTACATGAGTAACTCCTTCAATCAAAAAGTTATTTACTTTTAATTCAATTGTTTTTCTTTTTTTAACAAAATTATTTTCAATATCGAGTTGTGCCTCGATACAATGGAATATAAAATAGTGTGAATCATAAAATTGTTTATAAAAGTTTCATTTTTATTTGTTTGCATAAAAAATTTAACAATAAAACCCACCTTTGTTGTTGTTTTTACAACATTTTGCTGTAGTTGCTAAGACTAACTCGGCATTTTATGTGGCAAAATAATCTTCATATAATAATAATTTTTTATATGTGTAATTTAACATTTAAAAATGTATATTAGTAATAAATATTAATAAAATATATGCTATAAATAATACACAAATACTGTATCCATACTGTATCATAATACTGCATATTAGATATTCTGTAAAGTAGATAACTATAATATTGGTAGAATCTCACGGAGTTGCACAGGTCATGCGATTTCTAGACAGTCCCTTACTGAGGTTATTACTATAAAGCACTGGTGAGCTGCGTTTCTGAGAAATTAGCTTCAAGGGGATTTAATGGTGCAACAATAAATTGCACATGCAATTGAACTTAATTCTTGTTCCATTCCAGAGTAAGACAATACACATTATGTCCATTCTGTGTGTTCATTTTTTGAGAAATCAAAGAGAGAATCTCAAATGTACAGTGAAGCTCCAATGACCGCAAGCCAGTCTAAAATCACTTTGACTGTGAGATAGATAGATAGATACTTTATTGATCCCCAGTTATTGAGTGACGTCACTTCTAAATACAAACATGCCCCAGAGTATACTCCCACCCTCAACACTAACAGGTTTCCATGCAAGGCATGGGAAATGCAAAGGGAATCGCCATTCTCTTTGAATATTGGCAGGCTCCCCCAGAGTGCCACCTTGATCTTGTATATTATTTACCATCTGTAAATATTTTTTTTATAACAAATATAAATGTGGTTCAAGTCCAAGTTAAAAACCTACTTCTTTCCTTGGTATTTGACCAGTCATAGAAATAGTGTCACGTAATGTAGGTTGAGACAGATGCAAATGCAGATATGAGCTTTATTAGAGTACAGACAGGCAGGCAAATCCAGTACATGAGACAATGAATATCATGGTCAAAAACAAGCGATGAACAAGGGCGAGAAGGCAGAGCAACATCCTCAGTGGAACAGGAAGGCAGAACTTGATTGGCCATGTCAGCAGACTCTGGCATGAGCAGAACTTGGTCGGCCGTGTCAGCAGACTCATGTACTAGCATAACGTTGTTGATCGTGATGTCGACCTCAGACAGGAACAGGGTTTGGGAGGTCGTCTTTTCAACCTCAGACTGCAACTAAGCGAAGGAGGTCACCTCTTTGTCCTCTAGCAGGAGCTTGACTTGGGAGGCTGACTTGTCAACCTCGGACAGAAACTTGGCATGCTCTCTGAGGTTCAGGTGCAGGGCAGTCTCTTCTGCACCGCAGAGAGATGACATAATATCCGTGGCCTGGCTTGAATGTGGAGTGATGGCTACTGCACAGCCAGAAGTAGGAATGAACCTCAAGGCGGAGCCTGAGGGGGAAGTGACTTACCCCCTAAAGCTAGAGGGGGGAG
>JAOUWY010000065.1:28453604-28468579 GCA_025728095.1 Prietella phreatophila | reverse complement strand
GGCCAGCTGCTCATTGTCTTCTGCTTTGTCCAGGTGAGGTTAGGCTTGCACTCTTCTCTTCTATTAGACCGAGCTACATTAATTGGCCTTCCCCCTAACATCTTCCCGTTCATGCCTTTAATGGCCTCCATGGCTTCGTTAGTAAAATAATAGCTCACGTAGCCAAAACTATTGGAGTGGCCATTCTCCATCACCACCTACATGGGACAGCGAGGAGATACAAAAAGGAAAAAAATTAGCATTACACTAGCAGCACACCAAAATGTAAACAGAACAGCTATGTTATGTTAGTATCAGAGTACTGGTATTGCACCTCACCATAGTCCATATGTTATATGTTAAAGATTATTTCAGGCAGCCACTATGCAAAATACGGTATAGGAAATAAGCATTGGGAAAAGGAAGAAAATGTAGGGATTGGTAGTTGACCTTGGCACTGACGACGGCTCCGAATGGGAGGAACTCCTTGTTCAGGCACTTGTCATCCATGCTATAGTCCAGGATCTTGATGAACAGTTCAACTTTCTATGTCAAAATCCAGTGTGTTAATTAAGCAAATCAAAAAGAGAAAAATGTGAGACAGCATAACACAGCTGTGTAAGACCTGGACTAAAAGCATAAACGTAAAGAACATTGGACTCTTTCAGTAAAACTGTGCATTTGGCTTCATGATAATCAAGAGTTGCTGTGGAAGATTAAACATGTTAAAACAATATAATACTCATAATTACTAATGTCTCTGAACACGTACACACAGTTCAACATTTTGATGTTCTCAACTTCCAAAGCCCCTAAAAGACCAAAAGACAACATTTCCATCCACAAACAAACTCAGAGACACACCCCCATGTCCAAATATGAACTCAAAGGCATGTCCTCTCAGGCCTGTGATCTGCAGACAGACTTTACTGCTGTACCTTGTGTACTTGCTGTGGTGAGACTTGTCCATAGGGAACTTCTTTGTCTTATCATTCATAACTTGATCCTTTATCCACTCCCTGAGACTCTTGACAATCTTGTCAATATCCAAAGTCTGTTCCTTAATCTCACCCGATGTGAGAGGTGTAGGAGTTGGGGGTCTGGATGGCTCAGACTTCTCTGATTCCATAATCTCACCCAATGTGAGAGGTGTTGGAGCTGGGGGTCAGGATGGCTCAGACTCCTCTTCCTCCATAATCTCAGCCAATGTGAAAGATGAAGGAGTTGGGGGTGTAGATGGCTCTGCCTTCTCTGCCTCCATAATCTCAGCTAATGTGAGAGGTGTAGGAGTTGGGGGTCTGGATTACTCAAACCTCTCTGATTCCATAATCTCACCCAGTGTGAGAGGTGTAGGAGTTGGGGGTCTGGATGGCTCAGACCCCTCTGATTCCATAATGTTACCCAATGTGAGAGGTGCTGGAGCTGGGGTCTGTAATGGCTCAGACTTCTCTGATTCCATAATCTCACCCAATGTGAGAGGTGTAGGGGTTGGGACTGTGTATGGCTCAGAATCCTCTGCCTTCATAATCTGACCGAATGTGAGAGGTGTTGGAGTTGAGGGTGTGGATAAATCAGACTCCTCTACCTCCATAATGTCACTCAGTGTGGGAGGTGTAGAAGTTGGGGGTCTGGATGGCTCAGACTCCTCTGCCTCCATAATCTCAGCCAATGCAAGAGATGATGGAGTTGGGGGTGTGGAAAGAGATGCTTCAGAAATGGCATTGCTTCTTTGGTCAGGAGGCAGATTGGAGGTGGGTTGAGGCTCAAGCTCTGGCACAGGCAGTGATGTGTATCCAGCTGCCACGTGTTCATCTGGACAAAATGCAGGACAAGAAGGAGGTCAAATGGACAGACAGAGAAAGTTGCATAGAAACTTTACAATATTAAAAGAATCAAAAGCAGAAAACAGGTATATATTAATCTTGTTTACCGAGTGTGAGCATGTGAGTGGCAGGAGCCTGAGGAGTTATAATACTGCCACCCTGAACACCGTTATCTTCACACTGAGCGAGAAAAGGAGAACAAACTGAATTAATTTCCTTGTGAAATAATAAACTGCTATTATTTAATCACTTTTGACCTATGGAGTCCTATTTTAAAACTGAGCCAGTCTGTATATAAAAGCATGAGCACTAATCGTACAGGAGGTGGTTTCAGGGGAGACAAGATTTCTTACCAGTGTGTGCTCCTTTTTTGCCAGAAGTAGCCAGGTGTGCTGAGGAGGCTGGAGAGTGGGATAATACACTCCATCAGAAACATGAAAAACAACCATTATCAGGTCAGACAAGTAACATCTCAGGGCCTGTCCCAAATCTGAAATATTATAGCCCAATGTAAACATTTACTAGACTTTATTTCTGATTAACACCACTAACAAAAAGGGTTTGATCCTGACCACATCATTGTAGTTCATCAGACCCTCATTAACAACCTTTCTGGGGCAATTTAGTGCTGCACCACTGTGCCGCCAATGGGGTTCGATTACCGCCGGGGCCATGTGTGTGTGGAGTTTGCATGTTCTCCTCGTGCTGCGGGGGTTTCCTCCAGTTTCCTCCCCCAGTCCAAAGACATGCATAGTTGATTGGCGTGTCTAAATTGTCCGTAGTGTATGAATGGGTGTGTGAGTGTGTATGTGATTGTGTCCTGCGATGAACTGGCATCCTGTCCAGGGTGTACCTCACCTCCTGGGATAGGCTCCAAGTTCCCCGCGACCCTGAAGAAGGAATAAGCGGTAGAAGATGGATGGCTTTGATCACTTCATATATATCCTGTGTACGTCCAGCAATAGAACGCATTAAAGGATTAGAGATACTTCACAGAATTAACATATTTACAGATTTAATGTTAACTAAATTACCTGTGTGTAGTATGGAATAGTATGTCTAAAAGCATTTGCTTTTGTACTTCAAGACAGATTAAGACACTTTAAATTAATAACTACAGTTGAGAATGTATGGTATGTTGTGCTTTAGAAGAGGCTGCTGTGAGTTTGATACTAAACATTGTATGACCGTCGCCTGAGCCAACGTCTTCTAATTCCTGCACAGCATCCACAAAGAATACAACAGAGTAGAATCCAACATGGGAGAAGAATGAGAACTCTACCACAGGGGATAACAAAGCCCAAAATCCATGCAGCCCCTGTATAGGTGCTGTTTCCAGGTTTTGTGGTGGGCTGAATGATTGTACAGGTAACAGACAAGTTGAACACTAGCCTGGTTTGAACCACAGCTGGTCCATTGATTGTGGATGGAGGTTCTGGACAAATCATCACTGTAGCATTCCCAGTCTGATTGAGGGAGATTTGGAGCTTGTATTTCATGTAACCAGTAACTTCATCCTCTGAACTTGTGAAGTTGGAGGTAGTGGGTTTTAATGGATCTGAACCAGAATTGTTTAAATGTGGTTTTTACAGCATTATTGATGATGTTCTCCATTTGGGTGTAGGTGTCGTTCCTGAGGTCAGGGTTGCTCGGCATGCTGATGTTACTAATTCTGAATGTAATGTTAACTGCGTAGGAGCCATTTGAAATTTACAGCGGAATATTTTTCGCTCTTCCTTTATCTTTTCGATAGGGGTATTTCTAGGACTTAAATATATGAGGGGCTCAGCCCCAAGAGGCCTCAGTCAGTTATTTATTTCAAGCTGTCTAAATGCCCTGACATATTTTGAAATTGGTGTCTTCATGGTTTTTAATCATGGCTAGCACATCTGAATCTCAGCATTAGCTGATTTCAAAGAACAGTGTGAATTCATCACGTGACGTTGCGTTATTGGGATTCTCCCATCCACTTGCTGGTTTTTGTCAGATTGCTGTTATTATAATGTTGTCTGACTTTGTCTCACTATTCTGTAGTTTAGAATTTTTACGCACTTCCATGAATAAGCAAGATTTTAACCATTTAAGCTTTTAAGAGCTGATTGCCTATGTTTAGCACGTCAATTACAAGGACATTAATCAATTTATTCCCTTTAATATGACTGAAACTGTACAATTGACTACATATTAAAAAGTTGTAGTGGGGACATCACTAGATAGCTAATTTGCATACACACAGATCAGGTAGTTTATACAACAACAAGGGGACATGGTTTTAAAAAGCAAACAATTTTACATTTAATTTGATAATAATTTATACAAAATTACAATCTAAGTATGTCCAATTTAGAAGGCTGTCTGTAAAGCAGATATGTGTATTTTCTCTATTTGAAGGTTTAAGCGTCTCATGAAATTATATTGAAGTATTGTTCTTGTTTATGCCAAGGACTATTAGCCTTATTTGTGAAATATGCAATCAGTGAAACTTTGGTTATCAAAAACGTTCTCTTACAGAAATTGCAATATCTACACATAATAGATAACAGACAAAAACATTTTTTCTAGCTTTCTATTTCCAACAGAGGAGCCCTTTGAGAAATCTAGGAACTTGTTAAGGAAGGAGGTACCAGTGCTATTAATAATTTTCAGGCTTTTCATTTCCTGCTCCAAAGTATATCATTATTTTAAATGGTATATAAATTTTTTGTGAAATAGAAAGTAAAGGTGCTTCCTGTACTGAACCTAACTTATTTATCACAGGCATGACTCACAAACATTATCCCCAGTCATTCTGGGAAGTCAAAATGATAAAGAAACGCATCCTTTTGATTTTTTATCTACATGAAGGATTTGTTTATTTGTCTGGACCTC
This sequence comes from Prietella phreatophila, assembly GCA_025728095.1. Classification (NCBI taxonomy): domain Eukaryota; kingdom Metazoa; phylum Chordata; class Actinopteri; order Siluriformes; family Ictaluridae; genus Prietella; species Prietella phreatophila. The sequence continues at coordinate 28,463,909 of JAOUWY010000065.1, read as the reverse complement.
TAATCAAGTGAAAAATTGTTAGTCAGATTTTAACAAAACCCTGTCTATTCAACATTATGAAGACAACTTGAGTCTTGAGCTACTTTTAATGTAGAAGTCAACAAATATTTGCTCATTAAAGCACACAACTACTAAGCTCACATGTGCCATGAATGAACTTGAACTTTGAACATTTTTATGAATGAAAATGAACATTTACGTTTGACATAACACTCCTGCTTACTAGATATAGCCAGCTCAAAGTTAAACTATATTGAGAAAAATAAAGATACGAGCCAAACACAGTGATGCAAAAGACAGAACCCCAAATGTCAAACACAATGTTTTCATTTATTCTGTATTATCCACTTAACTGACTAAGCTAAAAAAGTGACAGTAACAACTTAATGTATGTAGGTAGCTAATTTAGTTTTCATTGAAGTACATTGTGTTAAACTATTTAATTAGACATCCTAAATCTACAATGGTCCATGACTATAATGCTCATTGGCCTCTGTTTTATGATTAAGATTTTTCACAAGTCAAGAGATCCATCTGGGAGGGGGGAAAATCAGTCAGACTGGGATCGATCATAATAAATACACACTGCTAAAACTGACCTTTCTCTGGACTGATGTATTTCACCTCTAGCTTTGATGCTTGTCACTCTATGCAGTTATATGATGAGGGGGCATCTTTGAAGGGGCTGATCCTTTGTGGCATTTTACCTCTAAAGAAAATGTTAATATATGATTGAGATTTTCAGTCCCTAGTGATGTTCTGAGTAAGAAAAGGACAATATCCGTGCATGCTAGTAACTCTGCTGAGTAAAAACCTGTTCTACAGACAGATCACAGCTCAGCTGCGGTGTTTAGAGACGCAGATTAAAAGGAGCGCGCTGTAGTTACAGCATGGAAGTCTCTTTTTTTGTGCATATTTGTCCTTTTTTATTTACTTTTTTTATTGTTCATATAAATATTTAGATATTTTGTTGATCAATAATTGATTAGGTGAGTATAAATCGATGAATATGAGTATGGATTTCATAACATAAAAGATTTTACAAACATTAAAACTATCAACCAATGTAAAATTCTTTAACAAAAATGATTATGTTTACATACATGCATGAATGCATTGAAAAATTTGATTAGCTCTCAAAACATGCAGCTTGGAGGGTGTGAAGGGAGGCTATGCAGAATGTTTATTTGTCAGACAGTCCTTTCCTGACACACTTCTGCTTTTTAAAGTGGTTGTCCCCCACAATGCCACAGCCATCTCTTTGACAAACAGAGAATCTTTGGCAGCTGAATTAATTTTGTTCCACAGCTCTTCTCTGAGCCAGATGTTGTCTCCTATGTGGATCCTCAAGACAGAAAATATTAAATGAGGATTTGCCTTAGGCACATCTTAAATTAAAGGCCATTTAAATGTTAATAAATTTAGTGATTTTTCTGATCCCCATTGATTGTATGAAAACAAAACAGCTCAGACATTTTTTTCTAAATATATTCTTTTGTGTTCCACAAACGAAAGAAAGTCATACAGGTTTAGAATGGCTTGAGGGTGAGTAAATAATGAAATACTTTTCATTTTGGGCTTAAATAGTCCTGTATGTGTAGCACAAATGAGCTAAAATGTAAAAGGATATGGACGACCTCTGTCAACAGGGGTGGGGGAAGTTGTTGTGGGCCCACTAGTAGTTAAATCATACACTATCTGGCAAACTGTCAATCAAAGTAGTGTGCTAATTTATGACCTTTTGTGTTTCCCTGGCTGACAGTTCTGTAGGTATATATAATTTATGACCAGGGGTAGGGGGTAACCCCATCAGCTGTATCAGTGGGTCATTTTGGCACCTGTATGCCTGGGTTGTGTCCTTCCTTTCCTGGGGGTGTGTGTTGTGTATTGTGGGGGATCTCCCCCAACAAATGTGTTTGTGTTAATGAGACTATTGTGAGGTGTGTTTCTCCCAGTATTAATCACACACAAATGTATACCTTTTTGTGGTATAAGAGAATGTTTGTTTTCTGAAATTACTTTTTGTGTTATTGTTTTATTTTGATGCTTAAGGATGGTTTAGGTGAAATATGTCTGATTTAAGAAAAAGGGTATCAAATGGTTAATATTGGATATATGTATGTTTCTATGTGGGGGATTTTGTTTTGTGTAACTACATTGTTAGAAAAAAAACATGATGGTTGAATGTGTACATATATGAGCACAATATTTGTTTGTGAAATAATTCAAACAATTGTTGATTAAGTTTTTTGGCAGAATGGCATGCCTTTAAATATAAAATTACTGAAAGAAAACCCCTGAAACAGGTAAACCATTGATATGGCCAAAGAAATTGTAAAACTATTTTGACATATCTTCTACACATTACCATTTAGGAGGTAAACTTTTAAAATTGCTGTTTAAAAGAATTGTGCATATTACATGTCTTCTAAACATAACCCTTAGGAGGTGAAATCTTTAAAATGTTGGCTAAAAAAATCGCACGTTTTGTTTAAACTAGAAGAAAGCTTATTTCACGAGTGTCTGAACTGTGTGTGAGTGTGTGTGGGTGAGAGCGAGAGAGAGAGAGAGAGAGAGAGAGAGGGAGAGAAAGAGAGAGAGAGATAGGGTCATGTGTTTCCTGGCAGTTTGCTGTCCAGAATGCTTACAATTGTTTATGAGACTGTTGTGAACCGTGCTTCTTCCACTATTAATCACGCACAATGCATATCTTCTTGTGGTATAACAGAATGATTGCTTATGGGATTACTTTGTGGTATTGTTTTATTTTGAAGCTTAAGGATGGTTTAGGTGAAACACGCCTGATGTAAGAAAAAGTGTATCAAATGGTTAATATTGGGTATATGTTTGTGTTACTACATGGGGGATTTCGTTTTGTGTAACTACATTCTTAGAAAAAACATAATGATTGAAGGTGAACATATATGAGCAGAATATTTGCTTTTGAATAAATGAATACAATTGTTCATTACGTTTTTGTTAAACGGCATGAATGAATAAAAATTTACTGAAATAAAATAAATAAAACCCCTAAAACAGATAAACCATCGATATGGCCAAAGAAATATTTTAACATACCTTCTATACATAACCCTTTAGGAGGTAAATGTGCACTTATATAGTGCTTTTATCCAAAGCGCTTTACACTGTGTCTCATTCACCCATTCATACACACACTCATGGTAGCAGAGCTGCCATGCAAGGCGCTAGCTTGCCATCGGGAGCAACCTGGGGTTCAGTGTCTTGCCCAAGAACACTTGTGGAGTCACCCAAGCCAGGAATTGAACCACCAACCCTAAAATTAGTGGACAACCCGCTCTACCAACTGCGCCACAGCCGCCCAGAGGGGTAATATCAGATATTTCAAATGATGTGACAACAGAAAGGATTAAAAAGAACATTTCAGGAGCAGAAGTAAAGGAGGATAAGACACTTCAGTGTCAAGACAAAGAAAGGAAGGATAGTCTTTCTGTGATGATTCATTTTGATGAGGACAAACTGCCTGAAAGGATATATCTAGGTTACCTGAGCTATGTGGTCAAACTGTATGTAACTCATCCATTAAGATGTTATAAATGTCAATGATATGGCCATGTGGCAACAGTGTGTAAGGGGTAAACAAAGATGTGCAAGATGTGGAATAGAACCCAGTTATGGAAAATGTGAGCAACGTGTAAATAACAAATGCTGTAACTGTGGGGGAGAGCATAGAGCAGGGTATGGAGGATGTCAAGGCAAGATCAAAAGTCTTGAAAGTGCAGAATGTCAGAGTGGAAGAAGGATTAACATATGCTGAGGCCCTGAAGAAAGTTGAACAGTCAACAGCAACAAATGAAAATAGAGGAGAATCACTCCAGAAAATGAAGGATTTCCAAGAAAAAACTTAGGAGAATTCACTGTTGGTTGATAAAGTGTTATTCATTGCATTTACAGCGGAGGTGGTGAATTGCTCTTCACAAACAGAAAGTCATCAATAAAGCAGAGAATATGTTGAGTTAGAGTGAATTAATGCAAAGATGATAAATGGAAAAAATAAAGAAACAGGTAGGAAACACTCAGGCAACATGTGGTGTCTCTTGATGGTTTTAACAATATTGCCATGGAATGCAAGAAGCTTGATTGCTAACGGACAAGAATTGAAGAAATTTATATTAAAACAAGAAAGATGCCCATATATCATATGTGTTCAAGTATCATATCTTAAACCATGCTTAAATTATACACCATATGGATATATTGCAGAAAATAGATAGGAAGGTAGAAATGGTGGTGGACTAGCAACTTTTATAAAACAAGGTATTGGATAGAATCGTAGAGGTAAATATGGAATTCTGTGAAAACATTGGAGAAACACATTGAAATTAATGATATATGGGGGATGATTAGGAATGTGAGTGGGATTTAGAGATATAGCAGTACAAATAAATTAGCATAAATTAGAAGTTACAGAACTCTTAGCAGAAACATTTATGAAGGTGCATAGTAATGACAATATTTTGGAAGAAATGAGAAATTATAGGGAACAACATGTACAAGAAAATGTATGAAGGTAGTATAATAGAGCCAGAGTTTACATTCTATGAAATGACGAGTGCGCTCATGGGGGTTAGACAGACTTCTCTAGGAAAAGATGAAATTTGTGTTAAGATGATAAAAAAATTTATCGGAAGCATCATTAAAGACAATATTGGGTATGTTTATTAAATATGGGAAACAGGGAAATTACCATCTGTGTTGAAATATAGGGTTATAGTGGTGATTGTTAAGCCTTGTCAAGACTTATGTATTTTGTTGGGGAAAAAGGGTTAGTTTACTAATTCCAGACTTGGGTTCAGGAAGGGGAGGAATACAATGGATTCTGCAATTAGTTTGGAGGCTGCAATAAGAAAGGCTGAACTGAATAAAGAGCTGATAGTTGGAGTAGTTTTTGATATAGAAAAGGGAGGAAAGTGGAAGGAGGGCTTGTTAATGAAACTTGATAACATGGGAATTTCAGACAAGATGTATGATTAGATGATTTTTTATCTTATTGGACAAGTAAGAGTTGGAGACTTCATATTCAAAAGTATATTCTAAAGAAAATGGAACTCCCCAAGGTAGTGAATGCAGTCCAATATTGTTTAATATAGTGATTAATAACTTTTATTCACAAATAGACCTGGGGGTTCGTAGATAAATGTACACAGATTATGGAAGAGTGGAAGAAATGAGACTTATGTAGTGAAGAGCCTGCAGGGGGCTCTTTTCATTTTCACTAAATAATTTTCACTGAATACAGTTATCAGGTAAATATTACTGAAATATGGTAAAAGAATGTGTGGGGGCGTACAGTGGTGTAGTGGTTAGTACATTAATTTCAAACCTCCAGGGTCAGCGGTTCGATTCCCAGTCAAAAGACATGCATGGTAGGTTGATTGGCACGCCCAAGCTGTCTGTAGTGTATGAATGGGTGTGTGAATATGTATGTGATTGTGCCCTGTGATGGAATGGCACCCTGTCTAGGGTGTACCCCGCCTTGTGTCACATGCTCCTTGGGATAGGCTGCAGGTTCTACTCGAAATTTAAATGCTATGTTTGTAGCAATGCTAACGCTATTGGAGTATTTGTGGAAAATTCAGAGTGCAAACAGAAAGTATGCTAAGCACCAAGTAACTACAACTGCTAAGCTAGCTGACATTAATATTTATTTAGTTTTATTAAATTTTTTGTTGCTTATTACTGTTTATCACTGTTTGTGACAGTGGTATTATCATAGCTAGTTGTCTACATTCAGAATAGTTAGCTATACGCTTACAAACTCTATTTAATGGTACACAATAGAATTTGGATTAAATCTATCGCATTATAAGGTGATTATAAATGTGCTATATATGTAATATGTACATGTTCGTGTGTTTTTCTCCTCACAGTGAGCTGTACATAAATGATCAACACCTTGTGTATTGCCTGATTTCTACCATTGGCTTTACATCCTGATTGGAAGGTGAGTGATAACTTCAGGAATCACACCTCTCTTAAGGAGCACTACTGAGCAGATGTTAGTTAGGGGACAGTGACACTGTTTCTTGATGAACGTGATGAGTCCATTAATGGATGGAGTAGAAGGAGGCAGATTGTGCAGAGCTATATATTGGTAGCAGTAATTGTATACCACATTTCTGAATTCGTGAGAAATTATATTTTTAAGTGTTTGCAAATGTGTGTGCATCTGACTGCATAGTAACATGATAATGAGGTCTGTATAAAACTATCTGTGTTTCAAACTATATACTCATGGGAAAAATAAATATATTTATATCAGACACTCATCATATATCATTCTTTCTCCCCTATTTACATTGTCAAGGAGAGGACGGACCCTTGACCCATTGCATTCCTTACACCACCAATAAAATACACATTTTAACATGTATTTTATTAATCAGTAAATAAATTAGTTAATGCAATGTGCAATTATGTTTTTATTTCCAGTTTTTTTATACTTCAATAAAACTATAAATTATGTAATTAAAATAAAAAAAATAAAAAGAATAGCTGAAAACTTTTGCTTGCTGTCTGAGGGTACAGACTTATACAGTATAGTATCACATGTTACTGCAGGATCACACATTACTGCAGGCCGTATGAGGGTACAGACTTCTACAGTATAGGATTACAAGTTACTGAATTGACACTGTTACACAAGCTGTATACTCACTACTTTACATTGTAGCAAAGTGTCATTTCTTCAGTGTTGTCACATGAAAAGATATCATCAAATATTTACAAAACGTGAGGGGTGTACTCACTTTTGTGAGATACTGTATATATAATTTGTGTGTGTGTGTGTGTGTGTGTGTGTGTGTGTGTGTGTGTGTGTGAAAGTGAATTTTGTCATACAGGCCATACTTTCTCCAAACTCAAATGTGCAGAAATATAAAGTAAATAAATTTAAATAAATTATTACACATAGTACCTGTAAATTTGACACTAGTAAATAATTCATATAAAATGCTCCAATAATTTGAAATTGAATTATTGCACAGAAAAATAACAGCAGTATAAGGTTTACATTCATGGAATGTGTGCGTTCAGGAGTTCAAAAGTTCAAGAAAGACAGACATGTTTGTATTGTGTTAAAGGGGTCGAGTAGTCTGATGGCTCTTGTTGAGTCTGGCAGTGTTGCACTGCATACTGTGTTAGCATTTGTCCAATGAAAGAAGATTAAACAGACCATGGGCAGGGTGAGTGAAGCCCTTGACTATTTTTTGGCTCTGCTTATGCGGCATGGCCAGTCTAGGACCTGTAGAGTCGGGAGGGAAGCTCTGATGACTTTCTCTGCCCTCCTCACAACTCTCTGGAGGGTCTTCTTGTCGGAAGCGGTGCAACCACCATACCAAACTGAGAGGCTGCTGGTCAGGATGCTTTCTATAGTGCCTCTATAGAAGGTTGTGAGAACAGACCGGGGGAGGTTAGCTCTTTTCATCTGATGCAGGAAGTGAAGATGCTGCTGTGCCCTCTTCACAAGAGAGTTGGTGTTAGTAGTCCATGTCATGTCATAGTTGATTTGCACCCCCAGGAACTTAATACCTTCCATGTACTCCACAGCGTTACCATGGATTGTGATAGGAGTATGTGCTGTGTGTTTCCTCCTGAAGTCAACAATGATCTCCTTAGGGTAAATAACAGAGGACTCAGGACACAGCCCTTGAGGACGCCAGTGCTAAGTATGATGGTTTCAGAGGTGTTTTATATTTGTAAATGATGTAAGTGTATTTAAAAATGATCAGTAATAAAGTGGTGTAGCTTCCATGTCTTCATTTTTAGATTTACAAGAGTTATTATATTTTCCATTGCACATATATTTATTCAGTTATTGTATGGTTTAAGGAGCTTTTCATCCATTTGCTCACAGTAATTTGTCCTATATTTTTTAAGCTTAACCACAGGCTTTGTGAAATATTGTGCATCAAAAGAAGTGTGACAGCAGCTTATCATTCTCAAACTAATGGCCTGGATGAAAAGACCAATGACAACATTAAACGGTAGGTTTTAATATTGTATGTAAGTAGTGTAGGTCAGGAAAAGTTAAGGCATGAAATGCCCCACATGTTACTTTAAAGACACTGTTAACATACTCATAAACCTAAGAGAAAATGGAACTTTTAAGATATTTTCACTCATCTTCCACAAGATGGCGGCTGTGGCTCTGGTTGTAGAGGATGCTTGTCCACTAATCGTCCACTAATCGTAGGGTAGGTGGTTCGATTCCTGGCCCACATGTCTCCACATGTCAAAGTGTCCTTGACACTGAACCCCAAGGTGCTCCCCAAGTTGGCAACCTACTATTGCAGCTCTGCTACCATTAGCGTGTGAATGGGTGAATGAGAACCAGTGTAAAGCGCTCTGGAACCACTAAGTTTAAAAAGGCGTTATATAAGTGTGGACCATTTACCAAGTCAATATTGCACCAAACAAGTTATAGATGCATTCTTAAAAAGGATGTCATACAATGGGCATATAAGCTTTCTACAAAAACAAGTAAATCTTCCCCTTATGTTTCATTTTAGAGCCCTCATTAAATTCATTAACGGCCAGCAGAATGACTGGGATGTCTATCTGGATGCCACCTTGTTTTCTTTAAGACCCAAGGTCCACAACCACCACAAAACACTCCCCTTTTCTTCTAAAGTATGGGCGAGTGGCACTGTTGCCTGCAGAGGTTCCTGTTGAAATGTGAGTGTGGTTATGGAGGCATTTAAACAATTTATCATACTAGCCTATGTCAGAAGGATTGTGTTTAAAGTAAATTTAGCCATGAAATCATTGCCCATGGGTACTCTAGATGACACAAAACGTTTTTTTTATCTCATCATACAGTAAATATCGTGTTTATTTTTGGTACCGTGGACTGATTACACAGATTTTTAACATCTGTTATAAACCTCGTTCCATGACCGACAATAATGGTCACTAATATTCCTAACAGTTTGTTGTGAATAGTAACCAACCATGTTTTTAAAACAGCAAAGTACCTCTACTCATGCTACCATGGACTTTCCAATACATACATGCACATGTAAAATTTTAAATATTTCCAAATTTAATTCATATTGTTTCAGTTAAATTGCCTTATTTTTTTTGTTTTCCACCATCTATCTCCCTGTGGAATCTAGTTTTAGTGATTATGCAGTTTCCGGAAAAAAAAAAAAAGAGTGATGAGGCAGAAGAAAGCATTGGTAAATCACATGAGAAACAGAAGGAAGCATGTGCTAAAAGTGTCCAGAAGAGGTACAAAGATTTGATTTACAATGTTGGTGATGAGGTTCTTCTGATGAATATGAAGAGGCATATAGGAAGAAAAGGAGGAAGGATTGAAACTTGACTTCTCAGAACCCTACATCACTGAGAGACTCAGTGGTAAACTTGTCATGTTAAACAAACCTGGAGGGATTACTTGAAAAACTAAATATAGCATTAGTCACATTAAACCACACAGAAGAAGCCAAACTGGAAAGGTGCCTAATGACTGTTTTGGTATCTCAGTCTCCAATGGGTCTACAGAGAGCAACAGTTCTTTCAACATGCCTCCTTGCACTGATGCACCTATCAGCCCTCAGAATTCTGTGACCAAGGTAAATGATCCTGAGAAGCTCCAAGAAGATTCAGCATTACAAAGACCTTATATTTATTCAAGTTACCCATAAAAACCTTAACCAAACACATAGCTACATCAAGGAGGTAAAATTAACCACGACAGATGAAGTAATAAAGTTCCCATCAGATGTAAAACAAATCTCAGAAGAACAAGAAGGTTTTATATCAACAGATATGTCAGTTCATCATTAGTTGCCAGTTTGGCCTACCTGACTAGTTTGGCCTTGGCATTATGGTTGCATGCCTGCAGTGTTTAAATCATGTTGGTCATTTTGACATGTTAGTCACAGGTCACATTTATTTATGGGAAGTGGACAGCATAACCAATAAATCATTTAAAAAAAATAATAAGACACAGCACCATTAATAATAAAAGCACAATATGCCTAAAAACAAAGATGAACAGTGTTTATAAATCAAAGCTCACTGAAACTGCAGCCACAAAATGATTATTATTTTTCTTTTTTAATATGGACAACATAAATTGTTTTTTAGTTAAATCCACTTCCTCTAGCTGTCCTGTAGACTTTTTATATGATGAGTGTTGGGCATAGGTTTGCATTCGGATGATAGCTCCCTACCAATACTTTGGTAGGACAGAATGGTCCCTCCTAATAGTCCAATGAACTCAATCACATTATTTTTTTTATATAATATGCTTCTGTTGTG
>JAOUWY010000065.1:28350061-28362402 GCA_025728095.1 Prietella phreatophila | reverse complement strand
ATGTAAATAATGTATGTTTAATTATTCAATCAAAATTACCTTCATTAAAGGCTTGGGTTTCTCACAAACATTAACACTACCTGCCTAATATTACGTACATCGAGGCGTGGCCTCCACACAACCTCTGAAAGTGTGCTGTGGTATCTGACACCAAGACGTTAGCAGCCGATCCTTTAAGTCCTGTAAGCTGTGAGGTGGGGCCTCCATGGATCGGACTTGTTTTTCCAGAACATACCAAATGCTTGATCGGATTGAGATCTGGGGAAATTGGAGGCCGAGTCACCACCTTGAACTCTTCAAACCATTCCTGAAGAATTTTTGCAGTGTGGCAGGGAGCATTATCCTGCTGAAAGAGGACACTGCCATTTGGGAGTACTATGACATTTACATTTATTCATTTGGCAGACGCTTTTATCCAAAGTGTCTTACAATAAGCAAAGCGATGTACTTGGTTTCCAACAATGTTTTGGTAGGTCTTATATGTTAAAATAACATCCAAATAAATGCCAGGACTTAAGGTTTCCCATCAGAACATTGCCCAGAGCATCACACTGCCTCTGCCAGCTTGCCTTCTTCCCATAGTGCATCCTGGTGCCACACACACAGCTGTCCACATGAGGTAAAGAAAAGAAATGTGATTCATCAGACCAGGCCACCTTCATCCGTATTATTCAGAAGCCTCTTGTGGCGATTCCAAAACCTTACTTCTGATTTGTTGTTTATTTCTTATTTATTTTTGTATTACTTGAAGTCCTATTAAAAGATTGATAACAGCACGTGTAACCTGATCATGCTAAGCTGACGTGTGTTCTCCTCAGCAAGCCCAGCTATGATGAGAATGCAGATCCTGGAGAGGGGCTGATGAATATGCTGAAAAAGATCTACTCCGAGGGTGATGACGAAATGAAGCGCACTATCAACAAGGCCTGGGCAGAGTCACAGGAAAAGAAAGCCAAAGGAGATGAATTTGACTTCTGAGTCTTGCATCAAACTACAATTCCATATCTACATGCCATTCCTGCATAATTGCCTTTTTATTTATCACTCTTGTTGGCTGTCATTATGGCTGAAAATACTTATTAGGACACAGGTTTAGAAATTTGTTTGCCTGTCTACAGTTGTTATTCCACCAAGATGGACCGAAGACATCTGTTTGTAAAATATCACATGCTTCACACGTGATGAATATGTTTTCAAGATTGCATCCACTGATAATGGGAAATAAAATGTCAACAAAATTCTATTTTCATGTGTCCAGTGGTAATGGAAACCCTATCAACTAATTTTTTTTTTTTTAAAGACAACACGTCTATCTTTCTGTGCTTACCGTATGTGCTCAAATGTTTGTGGATATACTATATGTTCTCCACACACTGGAAAAAATACCACAGGTCTAGGCCTTGTGTCTTATTTTTCAAATATACTTTACTATTTTCAAATCCCCCTAAAGTGTGAATGATGCATGAAAAGGAGTTATTGCAGTATGAGAAATTAGACCACTGTTGAACTGTTCAAGTTTAATACACAGTGGCATGAGTTTTACTGGTGCTGCCAGGAAGAACTGGGAAATTGCGTCAGCGTTAACAGTAGTGCAAAACAAATCCACCAGGGGGCAGCAGATGCTGTTTTATCAGTATTATTATTGGTATTATTTTTCCTTTAATGTTCTGCAAGTAACAGCAGTCGAAACTCGGTCCATTAACACAGTTTAAGAGTTCGGTGTTAAAATTAAGTAACGATACTAGATTATACGTCGGGGACTTAGATCCTTTATATACACTAACAGATCAACCGAAAGAAACACTACAAGACATTATATATGTTTTATCTTTTGTTTTGAATCAAGTGGAGGAGGGGGTCGACATAAGGGAAGGGATGAAACGACTCGAGCAGACCGTTGTTTTGAAAAAGGACGTGTTCAGGTACTCCTGCAGTGGTCGCCCATTGATATTCATTGTCCTTGATTGGATCAGTGCGCGTTTCATTCACCAGTTCAATCGGCTTCACCCTGGCCTCCTCCACACCTTGATGGACGTCTGACGGGAACCAATCACATCACGGTATTCAACATCGCCCCACCCATTAGATCCCGCCCCGGCCGTGACGTCACCGGCGGCTTATATACTGGCAGGCGCGTGCCCTGGTGAGTTAACCGAGGATTTCAGGGTGTGCGCTCCGGACACGTTGAGAGCGCGTGTGAATGAATGGACCCGTCTTGTTTCAGTACCGAACAGCGTCGCTCCGGTCAGATGATGAACCCGGACTTGTTGAAGTCGTGTGCGGAGAACTCTCCGCTCGCGCCGACACCGAAGCCGAGCCGTGAACAGACCAAAGTGGAGCTCGCGCAGGTGGTGATCGACCCGAGGACTGGACGATCGTACTCCAAAGGGAAGCTTTTGGGAAAGGTACTGCGTTCTGAATCGTTTCGTAACACGACTGCTTCTTATTTCAGCAGCTGGACGGGTCGGGTCTGATCGCGGTGGAGATGGTACTCCGGCCCGCGTGCTCCTGAGTCTAATCTACGTGGCTGTATCGTGTGCTGTAGGATGTCTCGGTTTTCTCCTCTAGAGCTTTAGGTGTCGGTGTATCGCTCATAACGCAGGCATGATTTCACCTGGATCCAGGGTCTCCTCTCCATCCTACCTGCGGGTTGTGTCCAACTTCCATGAGGCCATGTTCTCGTGGATTAATGCGTTTTTGGGGTGTCATGTAGGCCATAAGGAGCATCTCCATTCCAGCAGGTTCTAGACCCTGCTCTGCGCAGTGAGCGTGCGGTGTCCTCCAGATGATTTTAGGTGCTGCTGAAGGATCCAGACGATCATCATGATCCCGGCGTGCGCCTTTTGTCCGAAAGGAAATCGAGGTTCTGTCTGATTCCCAGAAGTGCTTCGTCTCTGACGGTCCGATGTTTTGTTTGCAGGGAGGGTTTGCTCGATGTTACGAGATGACCGATCTTTCGAGCAACAAGATGTACGCGGTGAAGGTGATTCCACAAAGCAGGGTGTCCAAGCCACACCAGAGAGACAAGGTAAAGACGGATCTGCTCTTCTTCTTTTTATCACCGTAACCTTTTATACAGATGGAAATCGCCTACCGTGCGTTTGTCCTAACTGCCGCCGTGTCATGGTTCTCCTGCAGATAACGAATGAAATCGAGCTGCACAGAACCCTCCAGCACAAACATGTTGTCAAGTTCTCTCATCATTTTGAAGATCAGGACATCTACATCTTCCTCGAGCTCTGCAGCAGAAAGGTGAGCTGCTTTAAAAGTAGCTGTACTGGTAAAAAAAAAAAAAAAAAAAAAAGTTCTTATTAACCATCAGGTAAAAACATGAGGCTGACTGTATGCTTTCCTTGCTGCAGTCCTTGGCACATATTTGGAAAGCACGACACACCCTGACAGATCCTGAAGTACGTTACTACCTCAGGCAGATCATTTCTGGCCTCAAATACCTCCACAACAAAGGAATCCTCCACCGAGACCTCAAACTAGGTAATGCATTTGGAGTTGGTGTTGCTGTTACTCTACTTTCCTTGCATGTCTTTTAGAACTGCGATAGCTGAGTGTGTAACTTTCTTTCTTTCTTTTTAAAATAGGCAATTTCTTTGTGAACGAGAACATGGATTTGAGATTGGGAGACTTTGGGCTGGCAGCGAAGCTGGAGACTGTTGAGCAAAGAAAAAAGTGTGTTCTTCCCGAATGAAATCCTAGTTCTGACTGAGATTGTTATTTTGCAAAGAGGTAACTGATTGATTGTTTTTGCAGAACTATCTGTGGGACACCGAACTACCTAGCACCAGAAGTATTAAATCGTCAGGGACACGGGACTGAGTCAGATGTTTGGTCACTGGGTTGTGTGATGTAAGTGAAGACCGTGTTCAGCTTTATTTAGTTAAATATTAAACATATCAAGCTAAATGGAAAAGTATCCATTTCATTGAGCATGGTCTCTTTCTCTGGGTTGCTCAGGTACACACTTCTGTGCGGGAACCCTCCATTTGAAACGTTAGACTTGAAGGAAACGTACAAATGCATCAAAGAAGTGAAGTATACTCTTCCAGCGTCACTCTCTTTGGCAGCACAAAAGTTAATCTCTGCAATTCTTCAAAAGAACCCCAATGACCGCCTTACTCTTGACCAGATCCTGGCTCACGAATACTTCAGCAAGGTTAGTTTATTGAAGCATGGCGCATCTGCTTCATCTCGTCTGTGCTCTTGGACATTTTTGGATCGCGTCACCCATCTCTGAAGTACATGGCATCCTGACGCTTTTATCCTAATAACTCTTCTCCCAGGGCTTCACTCCGGACAAACTTCCACCTACCGCGTGTGTGATGGTGCCGGAGCTCAACCCACCCAGCCCTGCCAAGAAGTTCTTCACCAAGATGGCCAAGAGCCTCTTTGGCAAGAAGAAATCCAAAGGTAAGGCTTCTCATCACTGGGCTTTTCTTTAAGATGGAATTTCTTTCAGCTGAACCCTTTCAGTATCGCTATGTGACCTTAATCACCTGTTTTATGTTGGCTTTCAGCAGAGAAGCACCCCAGTGAGGACAAGGAGGACATCTCCAAGCTCGTCTCTGGCATGGTGAAGCACTCAATTAGCCGACAGATCAGCTACAAGACCGTGGGAGTTAATGAGGTATGTGTTATGACCCTTAATACTGCTTTGAGTTGATAAACATTGTTATACATTCAATCAAATGACTTTAGCCAGATTTCTCTCGAGATACCTTGTGTGTTTGTCTGATTTGATGATTTATAAAGACATTGTGCATAAGGAGGCATGATAAAAAGCCAGACTGTGCGGTTGTTGCATCAGCTGACTTGGCAGCACAGGGAGTTCTGTCGATGAATAACCTGAATACAAAAAAGCCTGAGTGAATTCCAATATAATAAATCACATGTGCGTCAAGGGATAAACAAGGGGTTTAATCCTGAACTGCAAACTAATTACACGCGCCACACCTTTTTCAGAAAAAAGACTGTGCTCTGCTTGGCTGCTTTTGAAATGAACACGCAAAAAGAGAAAGTTAACAGCCCATTGCTGTTGTTTTTGGTGATTGAAAAATAGCTGATTGATTTGTCCTTCGTGTCCCATCTCACACAGGTTGCATCTCCAGCAGGTCAGTTGGCTGTTTCAGGGCCCTTGGACACACCAGCTGAGGACGTGTCCAGAAAGTCCACATCCCGTTCCTTCAAAGGCACAGTGGCCAGCAGTACTGATGGTGTGTGCGTGCGCACTTCTTAATTTACTTGGTGTGGATCTGCTTGTGGATGTGCTATTTTCAATTCCACCCTGAGGCTTTGAGTGCACTGTGGTCTGTGTTTTCACATGAGCAGCACATTAAAGTGACTCCAGTTTTGCTCTCTTATCAGCTCTATTAAATCTGTGGTGTACTTTTCTCATGATTCTTGTGCAGGGTGTGAAGACCTGCTGACCCCAGCTGCTGTGGCCGAGGCCACCATGAAGGTCCTCAATAATTGCTTATCGTCCATGCCAGCAGGTTTGTTCCTTTCACACTGTAATAACCAATAGACGCTTTTTTGATAAACATGTCTGTATCTCTCAGGATAATGATCAGGAATTAATGTTTGGATTTCATTTTCCAGCATCTAGGAACACTCCATGTGTCACAAAGCCTAAATCTTTTCTCTGGGTGACCAAGTGGGTGGACTACTCCAACAAATATGGTTTTGGCTACCAGCTTTCCAATCAGAATGTCGGAGTCCTCTTCAACGAAGGCACTCATCTGAGTCTGTGTGACCAGCGAAGGTAACTTTGTGACTACAATTTGGTACTTCGCTTAAAACTAGAATCGACATCAGATTGAGTGTGGCGTTCACAGATGTATTGAATCAAAGTGGCCAAATTTTGTTTTAGCTGACTTGGGTTATGGCCTAGCGTTTCCCCTTTCCACAGGGTAGTTCGTTATTGTTTGACCAACAATAAACACTTCACCTTCCAAGCGGATGCACTACCAGAACAGCTCCAGAGCCAGAAACACATTGTGGAGCTGATGGCCAACTACATGGAGCAGAATCTCATGGAGGTGAGGAGCTTTTCTGAAATTCATTTCTAGTGCTAATTTTACTTTTAATCAGTTATGGGTACTATCCTTTCACTGGAAGTAAAGGAGTCCATGAGTCACTGTGGGTTGATCTAAGCTATGTATCTGTTCTGACAGGGTGGAGATCTGGGTTGTGATGAGCAGCCGTCTCCTACTGACTGTCCACTTCTCCTGCAGTGGATGAAGACTGACCATGCTTTAGTTATGCTTTTTAACAATGGTTCGCTACAGGTGAGCGGCGTTTCTTTCATCCATATCGATTCTGTTCATATAAGCGTTCTAGATTAGCATGTAGACTGACTCATTTTCATGAGTACTTGTAGAAAGCATGTCTTATTTAGGTGAAGGATGAAATTATCGACTGGTAAAAGAGCCAGAAATGTCATTCTACTCCATCTTTCACAGTACAATAATGTGTCATTTTTCTGCTCCCAGGTGAACTTCTACACGGATCACACCAAGGTGATCCTGTCCAAGCTGGCAGACACGTACTTGTTGACCTATATTAGTCGCGAGCGGGTTTCCTCCTCGTATTCTCTGAGCACGCTCGGTGAGCATGGCTGCTCCTCTGAGCTGCGTCACCGGGTCCATTATGTGGTGCAGCTGCTGCAGCACTACACCAAAACATAAACGAACCACAACAAAGGACTAAAACCTCAAGGTCTAAGACTGAAACCACATCTGGAGAAGCTTGCATCTTGCCACGAAAGTTCTCCCAACTTGTATTCTGGCCTCCTTGGACTTCTGGTGCACTGTTTTTTGGATTTATTTTCTTTTTCTATGTCACACCGACACTACCACTTGACTTCACAATGTACACAACAAAGTGACGAGGAGATGAAGAGAACTTGCGTGATGAGGGTGAGGCTTTCTGTTTTGATCACCTGCCTTCCCCTTTATTTAACGCAGACCTTTTTATTAGTTCACTTAACGGTACACATCAAGCATGGAAAGCCGGTGATTCGAAACATTTTAAGGAGAGTGATTTAGCTTTAAACCTGGAGGGGCTAGTAGCTGCAATTTGGGGCTGGACCAGCTGTAACTCGTGTTGAGATGTGAAGGGAGAGTAAAGTGCCTTTCTGAGGGATGTCTTCTGGGTTGTGCAATAATGGCCCTTCTGTATCTTAAGCTTGCATAACAAGAGGGTATCAGAAAGGGCTCATGTGGTGGAGCCTTTATTTTTCTGCTTTGTTTGATTTCGATTGTGTCTAAATGGATGGAGGTTAGCACTACAAACACCTGCTATAAGCTTTTTGCCTAGTACAAGAATATTATTCATGTAATATCCTCAGATGAAGGACAATGGTTTTTCATTTGTGCCTCCAACTGTTTGTCATGACCTCCACCACGTGGCATTGTTCTAAATACTGTGACACTGACTGTAATATGTTAAAGAAAAAAAGTGTTTTTGGTTTTTGTTTTTTTTCATCCCATCATTGTGATTTGTTTTTCAGGCGAAAAATTGTTTGGCACATGTATTTATGTTTTTATTTATTTTTTCTTTATTTATTTATGTAAGTCTATGGTGTTATCACTGTGTAAATGTTCAGTATCACTTTTTTATGTATTGGTATCTTGAGTGGAATAAAGTTTGTTGAAATGCACCTTTTGTTTTGTAAATGTCTTTTGTATATTTGTTCAGTGACTGTAATTAATAAATTATAATCAAAGCCGTGAACATGGGAGGGGATGCTAGAAATAAGACAAATGGTCCAAACTATTGTCTGAATTCGTATTACAAATGGGGTGTAAGGATTTGCAACCAAGTGAATCCTTCAAGCCCATAGTGGCTTGACTGATTCACTTGTCTGCTCACACTGAAGCAGAAGTCAGGTTTTGTGTTCTCCAGATGGGCAGCCTGTCAGGCTGGTGCAATGGCATGCTAAAAAAACTAACCTTCTCTCCCTGAAGCCACCTTTCCTAGGAAAGCCTCTTGGCTAGTTTGATCTAAACTCTTGACAGTCTGGAGCTGCAGATGGTACGATCTTTCTTTCGGATGCAGTGGAGGACTATCCCGAGTTTTCAAGTGCCTCCTGAGACTTAAGTAGTGGCTATGTAGTCTTGACCAACAAGCCAAAAATCTATTTGTGAAGTTGTTTGTATAGTATATTCCTGCACTCCATTGTCTCATATATATATATATATATATATATAAATAAATAAAAATGGTATCTTTTCATCAATAAAGTGAAAAAATGGTTGCCAATAACCTAGTCTCCATGATGAAAATGATATCATAGTTTGATGAAATGACCTATTCCTCAGTGAATAAGAAGGGAGACATAAATGTAAGGCAAAGGAATTAAATCTCATTCTACCCTACATGCTTGGGCATGCAGCCTGAGGTTGGGCAAGAGGACTGTTGGGTAGATTCCAGATTCCTATTTAGGTTATGTATGTATGCCAGTGTTAAAGCTTCACAGTCTGAAGAAAGATGGTGGGATACGCCTTACTTGCTTAATAAAGCTAGCAAACATTTTCTGATTATTTTCCAATTACTGTACATCCCAATATGTTTTACTCCTCTTATACTACAGCAGTTTGCCAACAATTACATTATTTTTTTTATTTATTGCTGAATATTCATTGGACTCTTTAACAATTTATAGTTGAAATGTTGTAGAACATCTGTGAGGCAGGTTAGTTCCTGCTATTTGCTATTTATTATAGCAGTTAAAACAGCTGTTTCCTCACCAGCCTCTGTCCTGGAGACTCTAATGGATGGATGGGGGGGGTTTACTGATTGTTATAAAGCACTGACTCCATAAAAACTCTTCAGATAAAAAATATCAATGATTATACATTTTAAAATCTACACTATATGGCCAAAAATCCTGACCATCACACCCATGCGTGTTTTCCCCTCAACTGTTTCTGCAAAGTTATAAGTATACAGTTATAGAATGTCTTCGCATGCTTTAGCATTACAATTTCCCTTCACTGGAACTAAGAGGCCCAAACATGTTCCAGCACGACAGTGCCCCTGTGCACAAAGGGAGCTCCATGAAGACATGGTTTACTAAGCATGGCATGAAAGAACTCGAGTGGCCTGCACAGAGCCCTGACCTCAACCCCACTGAGCACCTTTGGGATGAACTGGACATCAGTACCCAACTTCACTGATGCTCTTGTGGTTAAATGAGCAAAGCTTCACAGCCATGCTCCAAAATCGAATAACAAACCTTCCCAGAAGAGTGTATGTTATTATAACAACAAAAGAGGGACTAAACCTGGAATGGGATGTTCACATAACACATATGAGTGTTATGGGCAGGTGTCTACAAACCTTTGGCCATTTATGTACTTATTTATGAGTATGACCACCATACCAGTCCTTGTGAATAAGCTGTTACTATAGAAACAATAATGGGTTATAGTGAGCATATTGATGTAATATCATTATAGCGGGAATCTGAATTGTGCTATTATAGAATTTTAAGTAATACCTCTGATCACACTCAAGAATTCAATAGTGTTGTGGTATAAAATGATTTATGCTCTAAGAAAAATTGCATTTTGTAGTCTAATATAAATCTAAATAACTAGAACCTGAAAAGCAGAGATACCTCACCAAAGTCACTGAAATTAAATGCATGCAGCATTTGTGCTTTGAGTGACATTATAATAGACCCCCCCTTTTTTGGAGCTGCTACTGACTCTGTAATATCCATTGATCAGGCACTGCAGTCAAATCACCTCAATGAAGGAAAAGGCTTTAGAACTCTCAAAAATTTCCATGTGCATTTGGAAAATGATCTGGTTTTTCATTTTAGAAGGAATTCAAGCTAATGAAATTGCTGCATTAACACTTCAGAAACTTTAAACAAACCTACGGGAGAAATGTGAGGACCTGGTGTTCAGTTTTAGTTTACAGTCGGGTTGTGCCCTTCAGAATATTTGCATAATAGAACACTTTGATTAGTTTCTTTTGTTGACTGAATGGTAAGATGGTGAACTTTATTCCAGCCATTGTGTAACAAAGGACAATACTACAATCATACCTATTTAAATACCCTTGCTACCGTACATGCCATTTTATGGGGAAATCCCTCCTTCTCCATGAGTTACTCTGAATGTCAGCAGTACAGAATAATTCTAGTTTAATTTGTGGTCTTCCCCCGACTCACACCCACACAACAGACAAGAACACACAGCCTGTCTACTTACCACACAGTCACCTTGCTGTTCGCTTTTTGAGTAAAAGCAAGAAAGTCTAGAGTATGTACTAAATGACTCCTTGAGAGAGCAGTTTGTTTTTTTTGTGAGACATTCGTTTGGAAAGAGGTTTTCTGCACATCATTCATCATTGGCCCCAAATGTATACCTCCTTGCCATGAGCTGGATTATGGTCCTTAGGTCAGTATGTAAGTTCTGTGCTTTCCAGGAGTTTCACTTGAAAACCCACTGTCACGTCTAGAAGTTGGTGGGTACCAATGAGCAACTATCAGAGCCTACTTTTATGTTTCAGAGCAGGATATGCATGGAAATTATTGTCTGAAAGGCAGGAATGCTCCAGTAAGCATGCTCGATTCTCAACACACAACACAGGCAATCATTCATTCAGTGCCACTACAGAGCCTGGCCAAGCACCATGGCATGTTCTTTTACTTTTTCCACCCCAAGCTACCATAAATCCTGCGTTGTGATAAATAAATATCTCCCTTCTTGTAGGTTCTCCCTTCTGGTGGGCATAGAGAAAACAAATTAGAGGCTGTATTCAGATTAGGCACCTTGATTATGCTCTCCTGAAGTTGGAAAAGCAGTGATCATCAATCGTTGACAGACTTGATGAAAGAAAGTAATTCTCCACTGCAGGCAGGGAAGAGGAGGTAGAAGTTCAATCACGTTCAGGTCCAAACCATCCTGAAAGACAGCAGTGGAAGCGCAAATCAATCTCCATTTATGGAGAACTGAAACATTCACACATATACATAGCAGCTAGGCAGCATAGACTTATCAATAGTTATATATAAGAGGCTAAATAAGATTTATGCTATTAGTTTGTATGCATACAGGGAACCTGGAGCCTATCCCAGGAGCATTGGGCACAAGGCAGGAAAATACAGATTTTAAATGAAAATTATCCAATACCTACTGGACCTGTATGAAAATGTATTTGCCCCCATAGTTACTAATTCCCAAATCTATGAACCTGCATTTATAATGGGGTTCAGCTGGACTAGACACAAGCAGGCCTGATTACTGCAAACCCTGTTCAATCACAGCTACACTTAAATAGAACTTTTTCAACAGCATGAAGTGGGGTAAAAGGTCTTATCCAGTAACACACTCTGCTCAAAGTTGAAAGAAATTCCAGAAATTACGAGGAAGAAGGTGATTGAAATACATCAGTCTGGGAAGGGTTACAAAGCTATTTCAAAGGACTGCAAAAAACAAGCGCGAGAGCCATTGTCGCTAAATGGAAAAACTCGGCACAGTTGTGAACCTTCCCAGAAGTGTCTGACCTTCCAAAATTCCTCCAAGAGCACATCCAGACAAGAGACTCATCCAAGACGTCACAACAGAGCCATGGACAACATCAAAGGACCGACAGACCTCAGTTGCACCAATGAAAGTCACTGTTCATGACTCCAGTATCAGAAAGACACTGGGCAAAAATGGCTCCATGGAAGAGGTGAAAATCACTGCTAACCCAGAAGAACATTAAGACTCGTCTGAATTTTGCCAAAACACACCTTGATGATCCTCAAACCTTTTGAGAGAATGCTCTGTGGACTGATGAGTCGAAAGTGGAACTGTTTGGAAGACACTTGTACCGTTACATCTGGTGTAAACCAAACAGAATTCTACAAAAAGATAATCATAGCTTCGCTGAAGCATGGTGAAGGAAGTGTGATGGTGTGGGGATGCTTTGCTGCTTCAGGGTCTGGGCAACTTGCTGAAATTGAGGGAAACATGCATTCTGCTCTCTACCAAAAAATCCTAAAAGAGAATGTCAAGTCTTCAGTCCGAAAATTTAAACTCACGCGCAACTGGATTATGCAGCAAGACAATGATTCAAAGCGTAGGAGTAAATCCTCTTCATAGAAGTAAGAGAAAGTCTAACAATGCATGTAAATCTAAATATTAAATTTCCACCCTGTACATACAGAAAATTTCTCACTAGGAGCTTTTGTTTTCTAATTTGCATTTAGGTGTTACTCCTCTTGTAATCTTTCTCTTATTGACATGTCTGTCTTTTCTGAGTGATATTCACTTGCAGCTTGTAATTATATATATATATATATATATATATATATATATATATATATC
>JAOUWY010000065.1:27833608-27851903 GCA_025728095.1 Prietella phreatophila | reverse complement strand
CCTGAGGCCTACGGGGAGGCTTCAGCTGTGGAGCTTCAGCCCGAGGCCTACGTGGAGGCCTCTGTGGAGGACACTGTTCCTCTCCACCTGCCTGCGTCGCCGAGGACGAGTTCTCCCCTTTTGGCATAGGATCATCTATTTTCCTCTAGTTCTTGTAATTTAATGTGTGCGTGAGTTTCAGTAACACACGCGAGAGTGTTAATATCATGCTCAGATTTTTGGTACAGATTTGCTACCATAAATGTTTGTTTTACCTACACTTAAACATGGTGGCCACTACCCAGAAACATACCTACAGTATGGTGGTGTTATGCCACAGCCTTTAGAGGCCACTGTGGTGCTTCTGAAAGGACTTTTGAGCTGGGCGCGCGCACGCGGGGTTAGTGGGCGCGCGAGCGCGGATTCACGGCAGGTGTGTTTGTTTTCAGCTTAATTACCTGTGTTATTTAAGTACCTGTGTTACCGAGCACTTTGCTCACGATTATATTTTGGTTCCTGTCATTATGCTTGAGTTACGTAGACATGTTTGTAGCGGTCGTATTATTTATGTTGATTCCACGAGTGTGAATGCCCTGTTGTCAGTTTAACCCTGAAGACCGCATCTGTATGAGTTAATAAAGACTGATCTGCGCCTGCATCGTGAACCTGTCTATGTCCCGTCACAGGTGGCCACTACCCAGAATACAATGCGCATTGACATAGATTCCCAAACTCTATAGGGATCCTGTAATTAACGTGCCATGTATTAAGGAATATATATATATATATATATTACAAAAAAATCCAATCTTTCCTCTAGCTTTACTGGTATGGTAGGTGAGTATATCTTAAACTAACAATAATAATCATGTGTGCTCACTTGTTGTGTTGTTTCTTTCTCTTAAGGCAGAACAGGATCACTTTTGTGATCCTTAGCTTTTCATAAGAAACACTACAATTATGCTGACTAATGTTAAGATCATATTGCTGGGTTTTATTTTCTCTATTTGTGATCACTTACAGAGCAACTTTTTACATTTAGGTAAAATATGGATGCCCATTTTTGGCTATGAACAACATTGCTGTGTTTGTTTGTTTTTTTACTGCTGTTGGTTTTTTTTTTGTCATCGTATTTGTGTGTCTGTTCAATGTATCAGTATAAAGATTGTGGCATTCTAGTGAGGAGGAAACCTAGAATTCTCAAACCCTACAAAATTAAGAATGGCCATTTTGGACATTGCTTCAACTGTGTTCATCCAGGCTGCCCTTGTTTTGATATCTTGAGTTGATATTTAGGGAGTCCTTTACAATTTCCATTATGCCAGCACTGTATATGGATTCTATACTTAAAGAAATAATACAATATCTAATATTTACAGACAATTTATGTCCGTCTAAAGATTGAAGCTATCCTCAGAACTCTTTGCATGTACCTTGGTGAGGATGAGGGATGCCTAGTAAAGGAGTACATGGTGAGTCTCTTTGAACTGTGCATCTTAAATCAATAATCCACCCAAAACTTGACTGCAGTTTGTTTCCTTACACTGATGGTGAATGGTGACCAATACTTTGTTGCTCCAAAAGATTTAATGACATTGTCACTGTATATGACTAGTGTGGTTTAATATAAGTCTAATTATGTGATTTTTGATTCCTTTGAGTGTGATAAAAAACAATGGAATTGAATCACCTAAGGAGTCTTGAGTAAACCACATTAGTCAACTGGATTACACTGTCAATGCCTTTTTTGGAGTGGTAAAGGTTTGGTCCCCATTATTCTTAATTGTATGGACACTAACAGCTTTACAATATTTAATAACATACTCTAACATATGCTAAAGAATAATGCCAAAAGAGATACTGTTTGACCCTAACTGCACTTTGAGCAGTGCAGCCTAGTCTGCAGACAACTCTCATCAGTAAGAAGAATTGCATCCCTTGGGGAGATCTTTCCTTGTGACATCTCTTTGTTTGACACACCTCGTTTCAAATAATTAATACAAAGATTTTGTAAGCAAATACATGGGAACCACAATAAAATAATGGTGTATAGCTTGTCAATTTAAAATCATTGATTAGTTACCAATCAAAAAACAATGTCTAATAACTTCTTATGTTTATTTTTATTTGAATATAGGGTATACAACAAGATGACTTCTTGAAAGACCTGGCAAACACCACCATGGCTATTTGTGTTATTAGAAAGGAAGGAGGAGATCTTGGACACTTTTGAATTGTGTTGATGAGGTCAAAATACTCCAACACATCAGATCTGCTGCAGTGATGCTGGGTGAAATCTAGGTACTTAATCTAGCATACCCAAAAGAGCTCAAATACTACTATGAATTTATTGAGAAAGTCCTTATGCAGATGAATTCTGAAAGGTTGCTCCTTAAAGTTCTATCCCTAAAAACAAAATCAGTACTGTAATTTTGCTACAGGCACTGATTTTCAGGTTTATACTATGCAAATTGCAATTATTTAACTGAAATGTCAGCACTTTGTTGTTAACTGTTGCTATAACTATATTGTGGCTGGTTACTTATGTGGCCAATTTAACAATTGTCTAGTCTAAGCACTGTTGTTTCAATGATGCACAAACAAATGTTATGTAGCATTTTTCCACCTGTGAATTCTTTCTTTTTCTGTCCTTTTTGTGGTTATTTTATGAATGTTCAATTTGTTCTTATGAATGTATGAAGTTTTTTAGCAGGTGCATTAAAAAGTGAGAATTATTACAGAATTTTTATACAGGATTACTGAAGAAAACATCAAAATTACAGAGGTTAATTCTTGAGAGATAAAACAGCCTCTAACTCCAAAAGATATGTTTAAGAGGTGAAGTCGGATGCAGTGGGTTGATCCGCAACAGTGGAATAGTTCTGTGTTGTATTGCTGACTCTTGCTGATATTGTGAATTGATTAACTGCTAACAGCAGCACTTCCTGGGTGTGGCCTTCAAAAGACATGTTCCCTCATGTGTAATGTTCAGTACATACAGTACCATTATACAGAATCCTCACAGACCTGTGTTCAGAAATGGCTCAGCTATACAACTTGCTGTACATAGTGAGATACATGCCCCTGATTCTCACTGTAACAAAAGGTAATTTATTTTCATCACTTAATTCATTGTGTTAATTCATAACCATGTTTGAAGCATTATGGTATTCTTTTCTGAAGATGTTTTGATTTGTTTACAAAAATACTTCACAGATTTATTTCTTTATGTTCTTCTTTTCAACAGACAGTTTTGCAGATACAATCTGGCCAACAGATGAAGATGCCAACATTGTCAGGCATGAAAAAGACACAAAAGTGCATGCTCATGCATATCAAACAATTGCAAACACAACACAGGTTTATATATACAAAAAAAGAAGATTGTTAAATATAGCTGTGCAACAATTATCGGCACCCTTTTAGTCAATCATTTGTGCTACCGCCAAGATAACAGCTTCTCCTGTAATGCCTGATGAGGGTGGAAAATACATGGCAAGGGATCTGAGACCATTTCTCCTGTTGTGCCCAATTTTCCAAAAAGGTGAACACTACCAAGTTTTAAAGTCTAATACTTACATTAGCTTATGGATGAAGAAAAACAAAAAGAAAAATGAGTGAGAAAAGAAAGATCCAAGTTTATTGTTCACCAACACGAGATTCACATAGTGAGATGTCCCAAAGTGATCTGAATTTATACAGTTTGCTATCCCTTGTGTCTGCCCCTAATTTGCCCTTTTCTCAATACCTATGAGTTTTTGTTTCTTCCGTTCCCAGTATGTTTACAGTTAAGACTTTTTCCCAGTCCAATATGTTTTAATTTCAGACTTTAGCAAGCCCTATATGTTTATGTTTCAGGTATGTCTCAGAGTAATCTCATGCCTCTTCCTCGGCTCTCCGTATCCTTCATTCTTGTATCCTCCTATAAATTATTCTCCCATGAGGGAACCTATGTTACCCTCCATCTGCAATAAACCCCCTTATTTTCCCATGCTTGTCTCCCATGTATTTTATTTCTATCTTAATTTTCATCCAACACTCCATAGAGAATCTCTCCAGAGCCTGCAAAATTCAAGGTCCATGCTGGTGGACTCACCTCTTCAGGTCACCCCACAGGTTTTTATATGGTTTCAAATCAGAGGAAAGGGATAGAAAAACATTTTTTGTGTGGATTTTGATGTTTTGGATCATTGTCCTGCTGGAAGATCCAACCACGGCACATTTTAAGCTTTCTGAGTACATGATGCCATGCATCCTAACAAAATGTCCCAGTCCTCTAATGGAAAAAATGCCTCTAAACATTAAAAAGAGCCACCATATGTAACATGGCCATGATGTACTTTTACATATGGCTATTTCTTTGGGTGACTACATGTAAACGAATCAAATGTGGGACAAATTCTAAGTTTGTGTGTGAGAATGTGGGACATATTTCCAACACCAAAGGCCTACTATTGTGATGTCTATCTAAGTGAATAAGAAACATGTACACTCAGCCCATTCACATTTATGTCTTTTGTGTCAAACAATGCAATAAAGAAAAACAGTACTGCATAAAAAAATTAATTGGAGGAAAAAAATTGGATTTCTATAGCTTGACATCACATGTGCCCACCCAATTTGAGTGAAAGCTGACAGCCATTAGATGACAGGCTTTAATATATGTGTCACAATTTCCCACTGAAGCAGCATGCTCTAAGTTCGAATGCGCGAATGCACGAGCACCTGCTTTTCCGTCATTGACAGTTGTGACATTTGGACACGTTTGTTTGTTTATGATTCTGACATGTCTCCTCCCTGTAATGTCATTGGCTGGGATTTCACGTGTGTCTGTATTGCCCTCAGCTGCTAGCAATTTAGACACTGATCATTTCGCATATATACCTCATGCCTCCCGGCACACAGCGCAGAATATTGATTTAGATGAGTGAGTTACAGTAGATTAGAGTTAGTGTCTCATAGTCATAGACATAGTCATAGTCAATCATTAGATTTAGTTCACGCTGGCTTATCCGCTCCCAGTTCCCTGTCATAGTTCATGTTTCTTGTTTTGTATCTTGACCTTGATTCTTGCCTAGCCCTGTGTAAGCCTGTTTGTCAATTGTCTGACCTTCGCCTGTTTTTGGATTACGTTTTGGATCATGTTTTGGATTTGTCTGCCTGTCTCTGTCATAAATAAAACTATTATCCTGTGCTTGCATCCATCTGAACTTCCTCATGTCATGTGACATGACAATATGGAAAAGCAATTATGCCAGCAAATAATAAAATCTGTTCATGAACTGAATCTCAAGAGAAAGTGGGTCATGCAGCAAATGACCCTAAGCACACAAGTTGTTCTCCCAAAGAACGGTTAAAGAATATGATTAATGTTTTAGAACGACAACTCCGAGTCATGGCTGTAATCTAATAGAAATGTTGTAGAAGGACCTGAAGCAAGCAGTTCATGTGAGGAAACCCACCAACATCCCAGAGTTGAAGCTGTTCTGTACTGAAGAATGAGCTAAAATTCCTCCAAGCTGATGTGCAGGACTGATCAACCTTGCTGAACAAGGGTGTCATACCAGATATTGAAAGACAAAGTTCACATACTTTTGGCACAAATATATGTAATATTGGATAATTTTCCTCAATAAATAAGTGACCAAGTATATATTTTTGTCTTATTTGTTTAATATAGTTCTCTTTATCTACTTATAGTACTTGGTGAAAATCTGATGTTTTCTGTCATATTTATGCAGAAGCTTCTAAAATTATTAAGGGTTCACAAACATTCAAGCACCAATGTATGTCTGTTGCTAAAGGAAATTCATTAACTTTAACAGGCAAGTGCCAATTCCCTCCATTTTTAACTAATCTCATTTTTTAATGTAAATCAGAGATTAACGAAAAACATTATCCAGTTCTACTGCCGTCGGATGATCAAGGTGGCAATTTTACTTTCATCTTTTATACAAAAACCATATGTAGTAGGCAGTAAGCCTATTCATTAGGTTAGAGGTTTAAAGACTTCATATTTGTGATTTCTTTTTTAAAACACCTGGATCATGAGACACAACACATGCCTTGAGCTAGTAAAAACTGGTTGAACAGGTGAAATCAGATTGTTCTGTGTTGTACAGGTGACTCAGGTCACAGTCACTGATACTGTGAAGTGATCTGTACAAAGTTATGTTACAGCAGCAGCACTTCCTGGGTGTAACTTTCTAGAGCCGTGTTCCCTCATGTGTAAAGGTCAGCACCATTATACAGCATCCACACAGAGCTGTGTTCAGAAATGGCTCAACTATACAACTTACTGTACATAGTGATATAAACACCACTGATTCTCACTGTAGCTTCAGGTAATTAATTTTCATCAATTACTTGTATTAATTAATACCCATATATTTAAGAATGAAGTGACTAATTTCTTACATTGATGTTTTGGGTTTATATGCAAAATACTTTTAAATAATTTTTTATGCTCCTTAAAATAGGCAATTTTGCAGATAAAATTGGACCAAAGGATGAAGATGTCAGCAGTATTGGGAAAGAAACAGACACTGTTACTCTGAAATGTTCATATGAGACAAGCAGTGATTACATTTGGCTTTACTGGTACAAACAATATCTTAACAGCGCACCAGAGTTTTTATTGTATAATGGTGCAAGGTCAATATCAGAGGAAAGCAATCCTACTGACAGTCGATTATACTCAAATACAGCCAGAGACTCTACTGAACTTACTATCAGAGGTCTAAAGCTCTCGGATTCTGCACTCTATCACTGTGCTCTTAGAATAGTAGCTACTGTAGGGCCTCCCCTAGCCAAGGCGGTCCTCAAGTTTTCAGTGTTCGCTGGTCAGTGAGCTGTCACAGGGCAACAAAAATCTGAAGCTTTCTCTCCAATAGAATGTGGAATAGTTAACGTCGCTAAAACACCATCGGGCAGCATGGAAACTACGGCCAAATGTGCCTCAATGGGTTCTGTCTACCGCAGAAAAGGGTTACCTGGTCCTGATTTTGTTCTTTCCAACATGAGGAGCTTGGGACTCAGGTTGAACCTCAAGAAATGTATGTTTCTCCAGTGCAGAGGACAACTTTTCTAGGGGTTGTATGGGATTCTACTACTATGAGGGCATTTCTATTCCCAATCAACTATCAATCCTATCAACTTTGAGCAAGATAAAGCTAGATCTGGGCATCCCCTCCAGCCTCTACGAGAGACTGTTGGGTTTTAAGGCAGCAGCAGCCAACGTCATACCATTGGGCCTATTGCACATGAGACGGTTTCACTGCTGGCTGAAAAGTCGGGGGTTTCATCCGAGGTTGAAACCTCTGAGAGTAATCAGAGTCACATGGTGATACTTACGTGGTCTGAGTATTTGGAGGTGCCTGCAGTTTCAAGCCTCGGGTCACACTCTAGGGGCATCTTCTTAGCCGAAGACGGTAATGAGCAATGCATCCCACACACTCTGGGGTGCTGTCTTAAATGGCTGTCCAGCTCACTTTGGACTAAAAGCTCAGTCTGTTGCTCCTTCCTGCCTTGACTTTGCCCCTGGATTAGCTAAGGCCTTCCTGTATCCTAGGCCAGATTATATTCCTAAAGTATCTACATCGGCTGCCCACCCTGAGGTGTTGCAGGCTTTCTGCCCTCCTGCAAGAGAGGATGCACCTGCTGTGTCCAGTAAGGGCTCTCTGACCTTATGTCCACCGCTCTGGCCAGTGGCATAAGTCAGAGTAGCTGCTGTTTTGCTTTGGTGGCGACAGTAAAGGTGATGCTGTGTCAAAGCAGTGTATCTCTAATTGGGTAGTGGAAGTAATCTCTGTGGCTTACGAGGAACAAAACGGAACGTGGAAGAGCACAATGTCTCTAACATTCACCAGCTCTGAAATGTCATCATGGAGGAGTGGAAGAGGACTCTAGTGGCAACCTGTGAAGCTCTGGTGAACTCCATGACCAAGAAGGTTAAGGCAGTGCTGGAAAATAATGGTGGCCACACAAAATATTGACACTTTGTGCCTAATTTGGACATTTTCACTTAGAGGT
This sequence comes from Prietella phreatophila, assembly GCA_025728095.1. Lineage (NCBI taxonomy): Eukaryota > Metazoa > Chordata > Actinopteri > Siluriformes > Ictaluridae > Prietella > Prietella phreatophila. The sequence goes on along the minus strand of JAOUWY010000065.1, from coordinate 27,843,893 downwards.
GTACTCACTTTTATTGCCAGCAGTTTAGACATTACTGGCTGTGTGTTGAGTTATTTTGAGGGGTCAGCAAATTTACAATGTTATACAAGCTGTACACTCACTACTTTACATTGTAGCAAAGTGTAATTTCCTCAGTGTTGTCAGATGAAAAGATATAACCAAATATTTACAAAATTGTGAGGGGTGTATTCACTTTTGTGAGATACTGTCTAATACATAATTCAAATATTTTATAATTTTGATTAGCTGTTTTTTTATATACAGAATATAATTAATATTTTCCCCCCCAGAATAACCTTCTCTTCCTGTTTGCATTTGTTTACTATGTGCTCAGGACACTTGTGAGGCTGAATACAAAGCCATGATGCTTTAATAAGAAACAACAATCTGTCAGCAACATTAGTGACAGTGTGTCATGGTTCCCCTTTGAAGCAGTGCGCTCTCGCGCGGTTGCACGAGCACGTGCTTGTTTGTAGTGACATTTGGACATGTGAGTCTTTGTTTTGTTTCTGTCATTGGCTGGGAGTGCACGTGTGTTTTGTTTATGTTCGTCATGTCCCCGCCATGTTTCTGTCAATAGGTTGTATCCCCACGTGTGTCGGTATTGAAAACAGCTGAAGCCGGTTTAATTGATTCATGCCTGCTTAAATACAAGGCGCCGTGCTACTCACGATGCGGTTAATTGAATGTTCTTTAGTGTTAGATGTTTGTCGTAGTTCACGCTGGGTTATCCGCTCCCAGATCCACGTTCATGTTCTCGTTCATGTTTCTGTTTCTGTTTGTTTTCTTGACCCTGTTTCTCCGTACCACGTCTATGATGAATGTCTTGCCCTATTTATGCCTGTTTGCCATTCGCCTGACCTTCGCCTGTATATGTATTACGCTCTTGGATTATGTCCTGGATTTGTCTGCCTGTCTATCTTTAAAATAAACCATACTCATTCTTATGCGCTTGCATCCGCCCCTTTATGAGCTCCGTCACGAGTGGTGACACAGTGTCATGTGATGCTGTGAGGTGGAGCTTCATAAAATTTGATGTTACCATATTAGAGTACAGAAAGACCTCAGAATAGTTTTATTTAGCCAAGACCAATCATCATGTTCACTACTATATTCATGTGTCTGTGGCTTTCACTAGGTGAGTTAACATTATCTTTTTGTGTAAATATTGCATAAATATGGTGTTAGAAAAAAGCTGAATGTGAGACTTATGTAACTCTTGCTAGATCCACACATGTAATGGTTAAAACATTATGTTCTCTTCTCCATGACAGGTGACTCCATGGCAGATTCAATAGAGCCTCTTTTCCCTCAGAAAGATATAGGTGAAGGTGATAAAGTTACTCTGTCCTGCAGTTCCAATAAATTCAGTGGTACAGTAAACTACCTGCACTGGTACAGGCAATATCCAAAATCTACACTCGAATTCCTTCTTTTACTTGGATTTAATATAAATCCATCCCACCACGTCTTTCTGCTGACATTGATAAAAATGATAAACAAGTGGATTTGCTCATCTCTTCTGCTGCTATATCAGACTCTGCACTATACTACTGTGCTCTGGAGCCCACGGTGACAGGAAATCCATCTGCACTGTACACAAACATTGACCCAGTGTTTATAGTGATACTGGAGGCTGATCAACAGCGAAAGTTCAATATGCCTGGAAAGTTCAACTTTTTAGCATATTTTTTCTTTCTCTCTGTGTTTATTGATCTACCAGTTAGCCATAACATTAAAACCACAGCCTAACATTGTGTAAGTTCCCCTTGTTTCACCAAAATTGATGTGGTAGACCTGTGCTGTGGTATCTGGCACCGAGAAGTTAGTTGCAAAGTGGGGCCTCTACGGTTTGCACTTGTTTGTCCAATACATCCCACAGATGCTAGATTGGCTTGAGATATGTGGAATTTGTATGTCAAGTCAACACCTTGAACTCTTTATGTTCCTCAAACCAAAATTGTTCCTGAACAATTCTTGCAGTGTGGCAGCATTAACCTGCTGACAGAGGCCACAGCTTTTAGGGAATACCATTGCCATGAAGGGCTGTACTTGGTCTGCAACAGTGTTGCATAATAACATCCACATGGATGCCAGGACCCAAGGTTTCCCAGCAGATCATTGCACAGAGCATCACACTGCCTCTGCCAGATTGCCTTCTTTCCATAGTACATATCCTCCCCGGGTATGTAAAGCACATACATCCAAATGATGTAAAGGAAAATGTGACACCAGAGCAGGCCACATTTTTCCAATCCAGTTCTGATGCTCAGGTACCCAGTGTATGTGCTTTCAGCAGCGTAAAGCATGCTGCACTACACTGTTAGTGGAGGGCTGTGTACAGTCCACTGGTTAAAGAGCTAGGGCTAGTAGAAATCTGGGCAAAAGCCAACATTGTTTATGCAGTTTGACAAATGAACAGATGTAATAAAAGCAGAATAAATAATGGTAACTCTTTTCATTAAGGTTCCCTTTGTAAAGCATTAAAAAAGGTATTCAATAATGTGTAATAACTCATTTCCAATTGCATTATAAATGACTGATAAGAATTTGAAGTTGAATGAAGTAGAACGTGGAGAAGAATGACGTAGGAAGTTGGACGTTCTGCCTATTTCGATTAAAATTGTAATTAATTTGCACTTTTCGGACTTGTTCTACTCCATTTCCTTGTTTGTACTTTTATCTTTGTGGCACATTAAAACCACGAGCTATTGTGTGCAGATTCCACTATCACAGTGACTTGGTTGACATTTTACACTGTGCGAGAGAGCTCCAGCTGATTAAAGTGAGGGATTTGACCATCTCCATTTTCCCTGACTACACAGCCAAGATAGCCCAGGCCCAGGGAGCATTTAATGAGGTTTGATGTCAACTTCATGGTATTGAGGGCACTTACTATGGAATACTTCACCCAGCTCGGCTTCGCATTACTACAGAAGGACTTTATATCAGCGGAGGAAGCAGGAGAACTCTTGATATCAGGGTGAACTGCATCACCTACACATTGGCGTCTTTTTCGCTCTTCTATTTTAATTTTTTTGCACTCATATCTTTTGATTCACTTGACTGATACTTAATCATATACACACTGTTATTTTATTTGTTACAAGTCTTTAAAAGTTAAGGACATTTTATTTGTTATTGTGCTCAGACTGTTTATCAGACTTGAAGTCAGTAGGGTTTTTTCTTTTACTGGAACATTTTGTCATGGTAATTTCGTTGGTTAGTTCAGTTCAGTACTTTCTGAGTTGTTTTCACATTGTGGACAACTTTTGGTTATTGTGGGAAACATTGCTGTCTCATTTTTTTTGTGGAGACTTTGGGTGTGTGTGTGTTTGGGGGATTGTGAGAATTAAAAAAACATGCCAATGATTTGAAGGATGTGAACTGCAAGTAATGTTAATCATTTGCGAATCTGTTTTTAGAGTATGTCACGTTACGTAGTTGGAGGTGGATACAGGTGCAGATCAAACTCTTTATTAAACAAACACAAAACTCAAAGTAAACACGGTTTTCACAGGCAAACTGGAAACGGGAAACATGGCATAACAATATCCTTCTTAGCATGAAGACAAACGACATATCAACCATGGACACCATGATACAACTAATATGATACAACTAATGATACAACTAATATCAACCATGGACAGGATATAATACTGCACTGGAAAACAGGGCGCCGCCCTGGACAGCACTGGAACACAGGGCGCCGCCCCCAATGGGACGACCTTTTCGGCTGGGCTGGACAGCGGGACAGCTTCCTTGGCTGTGCAGGGCAGCAGGACAACCTTTTCGGCTGGGCTGGACAGCAGGACAGCTTCCACAGCTGTGCAGGGCAGCAGGATGACCTTTTCGTCTGGGCTGGACAGCGGGACATCTTCCTCTGCAGAGACCTCCCCGTAGGCCTCAGGCTGGAGCTCTGCTGTCTTCCTTGCCCCCCCTCAAAAAAAATTTCAGGGTCAGCCTTCACCTCTGGACTGCGTGGCACTGTACAGCTCTCCTTCAGTGGGAAGCCCCAGGTGCTCAGCTCGCTTTGCGGGCTATGTGGCGCTGTGCAGCTCTCTTTCATTGGGAAGCCCCAGATGCTCAGATGCTAGAAATGTTACAAATGCTACAACTAATATCAACCATGGACATGATATAATACTGAGCGAAGTGCTCAGTCACCAAGGCATTAAAATAGAGAACACAATCAACACAAAACACAAACACCTGTGACAAATCAGAGCTAAAGCTAACGCTCAATCCGGAAGTGAGCGAACAAAACAAAGTCAAGTGACTCATCTGGAGCCGAGCCACAGTGCCCTCTGCTGGCCATAGCGTAACAGATGGCAACCAAAGTGAGCAACGCAAGGCATTCTAGGACTTTAAGACACGGAAGCACATTAGAGACTGAGTAGTATTAGAGGTAGACACTGGTGCTTACATTATGTAACTTCACAATACACTGAAATGGTAAACGCTTGTTATGTTATCGACTGCCATAAACATTCACATGACCGCAGTGGAAACCATATTGAAAATGGAGTGCGATTTTTCAGCATTCCAGCTTGGAAGCAACACAAAAGAAGTCAGGTCACAAATGGCATGGGTAGCAGCTGTTGTCATGGAAAACAATCTTTCCAGCCTAAGTCAAAAACTTCAGAGATAGAGAATTAGTAGATGTCAAACAGTAAGTAAAGTTTATTGAGACATTAATGTGAGACAGTCTACAGAAAGTCTAAAATATGCAAACACACAGCCCTTTTTTATATCTTTCTCCACAGCGTACTCATCTTAGGCGGGATTTTTGGCTTTCTTCATTAAAACAGACCAATCTTCTTCACCATAATTAATTATTCATGTCTATATGTTATCTTAAATTTATGGAGCATGCACAGTTGTTTTTCTTGAAATGGTGTTATGAGGACATGGTTTCTTTTATTTTAAAAAAAAAGGTCAGAGACGTTTTTTTTTATTTTTTTTTTCCCATGACCTTGACCAACAATCCCTTCTTAGACTGAAACCTACCTTCCCTCCTAAGGCCCTATCCTAACTCATAAATTGGTATTTGGACTCAAAGTTATTTGATTCTATGGAGGAAAATACAGGCTGGTACAGAAAAAAAAATATTGTACAGTAAGGCACAGAATTCATGTAACTCAATACACACTTAGAATATAACTTGATCAAACATTGTTCTGTGTATTTACATTATGTTTCTAAATATAGATTATACAGTATATCACAAAAGTGATTACACCCCACACATTTTTGAAAATATTTGATTATATCTTTTCATGTAACAACACGGTACTCATGTACTTCATGTACTCACTTTTGTTGCCAGCGGTTTAGACATTAATGGCTGTGTGTTGAGTTATTTTGAGGGGACAGCAAATTTACACTGTAATACAAGCTGTACACTCACTACTTTACATTGTAGCAAAGTGTCATTATTCAGGGTTGTCAGATGAAAAGATATAATCAAATATTTACAAAAATGTGAGGGGTGTACTCACTTTTGTGAGATACTGTACATATAGATTATGCTTGTTAACTAATATTGATTATTTGATTATGCTTAAGTAACAATTCTAAATTCACTTTCAAATGGTAGTTACACATATTACACTACATAAATATTTTCTATATTGTAAAACATACAAAGATCACATTCAGCAACATTTCCCAACACAAGTTCAAGTGTTCATGGCATTTTCTTTTTTTTCTAAGTTTTAATTAATTTATTCATTTTTATATGATTTATTTACATGTGATTCATTTTCATATGATTCATATTCATGCGTGATTCATTTACCATTTCTCTCCTCCCTTCCCTTTCCCAAATATTTAATTGAGAAGAAAAATAAATAAATTCATTCATTCATTCATTCATTAATAAATACATTTGTGCCCCATTTCCCCAACAGTTCCTTTCAGTGTCTATATGGTAGCATCGGAAGCGATTTTATCACTAGCCAGTTGTGTTTTCATGGCCTGCAGGTCAAACGGGATAGTAGACAGCACTTCCCTGAGAGTCTCCGGAAAATTCACCTGGTGCTTCTGGAACTCCTTTTTAAAAATATCAGTGATGTCCTTCCTCTGTAAAGCAAGCAGCTCAAGCTTGAGTGCGGCGAAGTCAGGGTCACCGCTCGGGCATGCGCATGCAGCTGCGGGTTCACGGGGAGAAGGAGGCACGGCTGCGGGTTCACGGGGAGAAGGAGGCGTGGCTGCGGGTTCACGGGGAGAAGGAGGCGCGGCTGCGGATTCACGGGGAGAAGGAGACGCGCTCATGGCACACTCTCTAGGCCTCAGTTTTGTCTGAATGCTACCACTGGTTTTTAAGTTCTTCCCAGACATTTTACCAAACCACCAAGTTAAAAGTACAAAATAAGGAAACAAAGTAGAATAAGTCAAAATATATTATATGACCAAAAAAGTTCTAATTCTAAAGTATAATTCTAATTCTAAAGTATAATTCTTCAATTACATCATGAATTGTGAATGCGGATGCAATGAGTTGCTCAGCAACAGTGGAATAGTTCTGTGTTGTATTGGTGACGATTGCTGATATTGTGAAGTAATTGTCTGTACTAAGTTATGCTAAAACAACAGCACTTCCTGGGTGTGACCTTCTAGAAACATGTTCCCTCATGTGTAAAGTTCAGCACACACAGCACTATCATAGAGAATCCTCACAGAGATGTATTCAGAAATGGCTCAACTATACAACTTACTGTACATAGTGAGATGCATAACACTGATTCTCACTGTAACAAAAGGTAATTTATTTTCATCAGTTAATTCATTGTGTTAATTCATAACCATGTTTGAAGCATTATGGTATTCTTTTCTGAAAATGTTTTGATTTGTTTACAAAAATACTTCACAGATTTATTTCATGTTCTTTTCAACAGGCAGTTTTGCAGATAAAATCTGGCCGACAGATGAAGATGCCAACATTGTCAGGCATGAAAAAGACACTGCTACTTTGAAATGTTCATTTGAGTCAAGCAGTGAAAACATTTGGCTTTACTGGTACAAACAATATCCTAACAGTGCAGCACAGTTTTTACTATATAAAGGCGCAAGGTCATATAGTTCTGGGAGCAGGCCGACTGACAGTCGATTAGAGACAAAAACCAGCAGAGACTCTACTGAACTTACTATCAGGGGTCTAAAACTATCAGATTCTGCCCTCTATCTCTGTGCTCTGAGAGTAGGAGCACAGTAATACAGAGTCAATGAAAGGCTGTACAAAAACCTAAAAATGGTTTGTAAAAAAATTCTTAAACCACTGAAGATTAAAATAACACTGCCAACTTGTTAACCACAGAGACAAACAACATTTGTGGTAACATGCAGCTGAAAGAAAAAAAGGCATAAAGAACACAACAACTACACATTAATCACTGTGAATTCACAAATCTACATTTTTCATCCTCCAAAATATATTTTAATGAAAGGTCTGGTTTTCCCCACAAGCCACTGTAATCAATTTTCATTCATTTGTTCATTTGCATGTTTATTATGCATGTAGATGTGTATGCACAAACATATGTGAGTTTGATCGTACAGATAGAGAGAAATAAGAAAACTCAGTGGAATTTGCTTTTCCTTGTCTCTTGACAAGATCTGACTGTACAGAACATTGTTGAATAAGGGCCATGTTTATATATGTGTATTATCTAAAACATAGTTCTGTGACCAAGGGATAATGACTCCAGACTTTTGAGATAGTACAATTTTTTTTCTTATTTGCACTGTGATTTAAACTTTTAAACATGAATTTAGGTGGATTGGTTACACTAAATTGCCTATAAGTTTTAATGTTTGTGCATGGTGTCCTGCATTGGACTGGTATCCCATCCATTCCTGCTTCTTGTGTAGTGTATATATAGATTTATGGAAGTATGGCCAGGATAAAGTTGTTACTGAAAAAGAATGATAAATGAATGGACATTTGTTAGGCTGAAGCTAATATTAGTTTGTTTGTATGTGGTTATATAATATGTGTCATAGCAATGTTGGTGATTTTTCAGGGTGGACCTGGGGCTTGGTTTCACAAGGCTTAATGTTTATACAGTATGAGATTTGGTTTCTTCACATCTCTGATATTGATAAACCTCCTCTGGTATCAACAAAAACCTGAATAAAGACCAGAGTTTCTGCTGTTGATTAAAGAAGTCAGTGAACATGTCACACTGGCTTTACCACCTCATCCACGATTGTTCTTTAACTTTGACAAAATGAGTAAGAAAATGGATCTAATCATCTCCTCTTCTGATGTTTGCTGTTTTGCTTGAAAAACCCTATCAGCAGTGTCATTAACCACACCGTCGAACAGATTGGAAGCAAGGAGATCGTATCTTTGTCCCCCATCCCTGAGAGGTTGAGCCATAGGTGTCTCTCCACCACAATAATATCTGTGGTACGGCGCAGCTCTGCTACTGCCTCCGGCCCAATTCCCTCCCCAGTGTTGAACTCACTCTGCAGGTCTGTTTGGTAGGCCTGCAACAGTGGCATTGTATGCAGTGACCCACAAGCAAGATCTGTTGCCGTCGTTTTTGAGCCCCTTTGAATAGGCTATGTTAGGCCTATAACTGACTGCTGAAAGAATGTAACACTCTGTAGTTTACAACTAAAAAGTGCATTAAAAAGTCCATTGACAAGAGTGCAGAAAATGGTTCTATTCGGTTATATACGGCTGATTATATTAGGGATATATACCGCTCGCATCCCTGTACACCTCGTGGAGTATTTTAGTAGATTTGTCTGCCTGCCCTTAACTACATAGGTCTTTACCAGCTTCCGTACTCTACTCCCTTATGTCTAGCGACGTGACAGAAACAAAACAAATGTGCACTTGTCCACAGTAAACATCCGAAGAGCATGTAGCTCGTGCATGTAGCTCATGCATGCGCGTGCCCCCTCTTTGAGGTTGCAACATTCGCGTGTCTCACTCTGGTTGCTAGGCTATTTGGTCATGTCATCAAACACGTCACTGTTCGGTCAACTTTATTCGGTCTTTTCACTTATTCAGCTGAACACCAAAAATGCTTTTTTTTTGCTATTTTCGGCCGAATAAATGTTTTGCGAATTGTATTTGCATGTTGTATTTGTGAAGTTAGTTTGGGTATCATGAAAGGTGCTTTTTAAAAATAATAAAATTATTATTAGTAGTAGTATGCTTTCTGCTCATATTCAGTCAAATGTTGCAAAACTGATAGGATGGTGCATCACAGTAGAGATGGATAACGGCCCAAAACATACCGCAAAACCAATCTATTGACTTGTTAACGCCTCTTATTTCAAGTGTCATGTCAGATGGCCTCGACTCAATCAAGCATGCTTTTCACTTACTGAAGAGAGAACTGAAGGCAGAAATCCCACAAACAAGCAGCAACTGAAGTAAGCTGCAGTAAAGGCCTGACAAAGGATCTCAAGGGAGGAAACTCAGCATTTGGTGATTATAGGTAATGACTGTAAAGGATTTGCTTCTGAGTATTAAAAATTATCCTAGTCCTTTGACACTGTGAAAATGGAAGTTGAATAAATGGCTGTAATGCATAAGTGGCTGATGCAATATTTCTGTTACACCACCTGAATTAAAGTTGAAAGTCAATTACATTTTTGCTTCATTTCAAATCCACTGGCTATACAATTTCTTAGTATTCTGTTTAAAGGTAGAATATGTAAGTTCTGGCAATCTATCAGTTAAATAATACAACTGCATTCATTTTGCAGAACTCTGTGCTTGGTTGTGCTTTGGCAGTTGTTCTTCACCTATGCAAATGAATATGGTTCATGGCACCGGTCAGTGTGACGGAAAATGGATATATGCAATTGTTTTTTTTATCCAATAAAGGGGTTGAAACAGAAACACTAACATCCTCTCATGCTCACAAGCATCCACACAAGCGCCTCCTCCAACTTTAGCATAGCTAAGTAGCCATGCTGTTCATTCCCCACAATGGTGGAATAATCCAAAATTGTGGGGTTATAAATAGGGCTTATGCATGGTTTTCCGCCAGAAGCCTGATATTTTGTCATGCACTTCTGGAAAATAGGGGAGTTTTCTGCAGTGGGAGGGATTTACTTTCACTGGGGAGAATAAAAGCTCATCCAGCCTTAGTAATCACTTCAAGCAGCTCTTCATAAGTTGCTCTCACTTTTTAGCACATCCTTCTGGCTCCTCAGAGTAAGAAAGGAATTAATACTATTATTTGTGTGTGTGTGTGTGTGTGTGTGTGTGTGTGTGTGTGTGTGTGTGAGTGAGTGTTTATTTATTTTTTTGGCT
>JAOUWY010000065.1:27424889-27439561 GCA_025728095.1 Prietella phreatophila | reverse complement strand
TGATGCTTCCGGGAAACTCAGTGTTCAAACTCTAGTCTAATATCTCAGTGATGAACTATACACAAATTATTATAATTAAGTCTTTAAAATACAATTTGTTGTTACACACTTACTTTTCTGAACAATCAGTTTGATTCCAGAACCAGAGTAGAGTTTAAATCCGCCATCAGTCACACAGTGTTCTGGCCATGATCAATGTTTTCATGAGCAATGCTTTCAGTTAAATAGATTAGTTAGAAACTATGGTTTTATTTACAAATGTGGAAATTTCATTATCCTGTGTCACTATCTAAATATAACATACAAATTCCATTCTATGTATGAAATATGCAAAACATTCTATTGTTGGTGGATAATTAATCTGTAGTATTCAAACAAACCATATGTCAATAAACATTAGGGTATAAAGATATGAAGTTATGACAGTTCTGTAGTTATGAAATTCAGTAAGTAAAATACCATTACATTTGACAATATGACAGGTTATTAGCTAAATGTATAGTTTATATTTAACATTTTTTAATTAATTTTACTTGTGTATATAATCAGATAAAATGGTTTGTTCCATGTATTAATTTGAATTTACACTTCATATGTATTCACTTCCAGCTAGAATTAAATAATCACTGTTAAAGTGAATTCAACTTTAAAAGCATACAGACTGCAGTAAAGCTTAATAAATATAACTTACTTGTTTCAATGATTAACTTTGTGCCTTCGCCAAAGATAATCTTATTAATTATTCCACTTCCAGTAGTCACACAGTATAAAACCCAGCAACAAGAAGCCTCATAGGTTGCATCATGGTTTTTCATGTAATTTGAGCCATTAATTGATTTTAAAATATGTAATGACTTCCATATGTAATTATACAGTGGCGAAAAATAACAGACAAAATTTATATTGTATTTTTAAGGCCATAATTCTCAAATTGGAAAGTTAAACATAGCCAACAGGTATGTTCGTTGTAAAAACCGTAGCAGAAATCACAGCCCATTATTAACATTATTATAGTTGTTTTAGTTTAATTATGTTCATAATTCTATACTATACTATACTAACGGGTTCTATATTAATGATTTTACAGGTAAACTGATCCCTGGCTAAAAATTAAGACCCACTGTTTCAAGCTACATCTTGTATATTATAATTAGTTAAATTAAAAAAAAAATTGCAACAATGCAACCTAGACTGTAAACAAATACAATTTTAAACAAATTAAAATGCTATTTGTTTTATTCTTTGTTGCACACTTACTTTTCTCAACCATCAGTTTGATTCCTGAGCCAAAGTGGAGTTTCCTGCCTCCACTGTCAGTCACACAGTGATCTGGCCCTGATCAATAATCCTATGGATATATTTTTAATTTTATTTTAAAAATCTATAGTATATATGTGGATTGTAGCCATATCCAAAAACTGTGCTTTAAATAAAAAATAAAAAGTAGATTTACAGTCACCTATGCCGCTTTGTAAATAAAACATGCAAAATCAGATATTTTCCATTGAACCATGTAAGGAATACATATTCCTATTATTGGTAAAATATTATTCTATTATATTCAAATAAAGCATATGTTTAAGCCTTATACTATGTATATAGTATTATTCCCAATTAAACTTATATTATTCAACAGTGAAATGCCAGCTACAGTATAAAATGCATAACACAAGTCAAACAAATAACAAACCCTGGAAAAGCTCAATGGAATATATAATGAATAAGCCATTATACTCACTGGAATTAATTGTCAATGCTATGCCTGTTCCAAAGACCAACTTTCCATATCCACTTCCAGTATTCACACAGTGTTTAACTACATATCATTAAGTCTACAGCAAATTGAATACAGGCAAAATAACTAACTTTCTGAGCATTCAAAAATATTCCACTTAGTTTCATGATATTCTGGTTAAAAATGTCATTTTCCTGAGCAACAATACTTTGTTCTAAAGCAGTATTCTACATATATTTCATTGAATTTTGTTACAATTAAAAATGTAAATAGAAGTTGTTATATTATGAATTTTTGTACAATTTGTGGATAGTTAATTTACAAAATTGTGTGCCAGCAGTGTCACTAAATTAAACTGGGTCCAGTTTAAATATCGTAAAATTAAGATTGTTGTAACTGGTAAATTGTTTAATGTAATGTTTGTTATACAATTTACTCATTGCTTTCTGATATTATGCTTCAGTCTCAATCTCACTTAGTTCTTCAATATAATGCTAATATGTTGATGCAACTTTTGCACAAATTCTGTGTATACTATCTAAAAGTAGCTATGTATTAGTTTAATTATGCAACAAAAACCTTTCAGAATCAGAAGTTATATTAATTAACTTTACCTGATATTACTGTGAGTTTTGTTCCTTTTCCAAATATTACTTTCTCGCCTGAGCTTCTCACACTTAGTTATACATCTGCACAAAAACATGTGTCCTACTAAAATGATGCATATTACAGGTCAAATGAATTGGGAATATTTAAATAATAGTTTTATGGAAATTAAATAAACCTGTTCCTGAATCTAGTCAAACATTACAATTAGTTATATTTATGTTGACACTCTGGTTAATGTAGGCATTTTGTGTCAGTGGCCACAAATGAACATTTTTATACTTGGAACCAAAACTAGTGGTGTGCATATGGTCATATAAAGTAAGTCATTAGTTCAAAGTATTAGATTGGAGTTACACTTACAGAATTCATTTGTATTCCCTCCCAGCTAGAATTTAATAATCACTGGAGGAGTTAACTTAACATTAAATGGCAGTAATGCTAAATATATTTTACTTACTTGTATATATTTTACTTACTTTGTGGCAGTGACAAAGATGAGCTTATAAGCTCCAGTTCCAGTAGCCACACAGTATAAAAGCCAACAACAAAACGCCTCATGGGTTGCATCATGCCTTGTTATTCAATGTACAAATTGAGCCATTAAATCATTGAAAACTATTTCATGCTTGCAGGTATATACTTCCTAACCCTAAGAATATTGACAAAGTTATATTGAGTTCATATAATTATTATCAAGGTTGACTGGTTACTTGATTTTAAACAAAAACCACAATACTTTAAGAACTTTAATAACTTTTATCAAGGTTGACTGGTTACTTGATTTTAAACAAAAACCACAATACTTTAAGAACTTTAATAACTTTTAACTAATATAAACTTGAGACTAATGTATGAATGGAAAGTTCAGGATTGAAAAGCTGTATGGCTCCAATAGGTGAACAGATCTGTTCATAAGTCCGTACTGAGGGGGGTGTATGGATTGTTTTTAACTATAAACAAGTAAACAAGTTTAACTATAAACTAAAATTGTATTACAGTTAATGGAGTCCTCGGCTAAAATAAATTAATAAGAACCACTATTGTAAGGTACAGCCTGCATATTATAATGAAGTAATTTTTCCTCCAAGCAAACAAGCCCGTAAACAAATAAAAATGGGTAAGTTTTTAAAATGCTATTTCTTTACTCTTTGCAGCACACTTACTTTTCTCAACAGTCAGTTTGATTCCTGAGCCAAAGTAGAGTTTCCAGCCTCCACTGTCAGTCACACAGTGATCTCGCCCCGATCAATAATTCTATGGATATGGTTTTCATTATATATTATATATTATTATATATTTTGTTTTACAAGCATGTGTATAGTATATCTGTATTTTAACTATATCCAAAAACTCTGCTTTAAATTTAAAAAAGTAGATTTACAGTAACCTGTTCTGCTTTGTAAACAAAACATACAAAATCAGATATTTTCCATTGAACCATTATATGTAAGGAATATAAAACTTATAAATATGTTTTAATAAGTATGTTTTAAACAAATTAATAAAAACTACCGTGAATTCATTATTACAGAGTTCACAGTAAGCATAATACAATAATTGACCAATATCACCTGTTATTCATGTCCTAGTAAAATATGCTCTTTATATCTGAGATTTTTTTTTAATTAGCCCTTTTGTTGTTGATTGAAATTACTGCATTTAAGTTTGCCTAACATTTATGGGAAAAATAGCTTTTGGAACTATTGTGAATGTTCACTAATATTGAAGATTCATTGCACACCAGAAAAAAAACATATAATGAATATATAATGAATAAGCCATTATACTCACTGGAATGAATTATTAATTTTATGCCTGATCCAAAGATCAACTTTCCATATCCACCTCCAGCATTCACACAGTTGAAAACTATAATACATTAAGTCTACAGCAAATTGAGTAAGAGCAAAATAACTACCCATCTGATCATACAATTCTGAATGTTTACATTTTAATTAATGCCATTTCCTGAGCAACAATATTCTGTTCTAAAGCAGTATTGCACATATAAATTATTAAATTTAGAGTAGTAGTAGAAATATAAATAGAAGTTATTATGTTGTGTATTTTTGTCCATTACAATATATGGATAGTAGTTTTACAATATCCTGTGTCATCAGGGTTGCTAATTTAAACTAACTACTAAACACTAAATTCTCACTTAGTTCTTCAAATATAAAGCAAACATATTGATGCAACTTTTGTGCAAATTCTGGTGATATTAGCTAAAAGTAGCTATGTATTAGTTTAATCAGGCAACAGAAGCCTTTAAGAATAGGAAGTTATAATACTTTACCTGATATTACTGTGACTTTTGTTCCTTTTCCAAATATTAACTTCTGTCCTGAGCTTTTCACACATAGTTAAACATCTGCACAAAAACGTGTGTCCTACTAATATTATGCATATTAGAGGCATGAAGCAATTTGTTGCAAGGCGTTTTTTGAATATATTGGGACCAACTTGGAACCAAAATTAGGGATATATGATCAAATCATATATCAAATAATTAAATTGTTACTTAAAATATTAATTTGTATTCCCTTCCAGCTAGAATTAAATAATCATTGTAGGAGTTAATTTAACATTAAATCTATACTGACTAGTAATGCTTAATAAATGTTACTTGTTATAGCGATTAACTTTGTGCCTGTACCAAAGATGATCTTATCAACTCCAGTTTGAGCAATCACACAGTATAAAAGCCAGCAAAAAGAAGTTTCATGGGTTGCACCATGCATTGTTTTATGTACAAACAGAAATATAAATTAATTTTAAACCATTTAATGGTTCCCAATATTATTGTACAGCCTCAAATAATGAGCTGAATATTTGAATAGATGGATTATGTTCAAATTGTTTTACATTTAAAGGGGTACCTGGCTGCAGAAATGTTAAGAAGCACTGTTTTAAGGTACATCTTGTATATTATTATGCACCAACCAGTCAGTACATACATAAATGAGATTAATATGAATGATTTCTTTTGGACACTTACTTTTCTCTACAGTCAGTTTGATTCCTGAGCCGAAATACAGTTTGAAGTTTCCACTGCCAGTCACATAGTGTTCTGGCCCTGATCGATAATTCTACATCTTTTTCCTTGTAAGGATACATTTGATTTATTAAATTTCAGTTTATTTTTAAATCTTTGTGTATAGAGGACATGTAGCCAATAGTTCTATCTAAAAAGTTAAGTAAATAGATTACCAATATTGTGCACAACTATTTAATTATAACACACAAAACGTTTCATTGTTGAAAAGAATTGGTATTCATAAGTTTGATCCAATTACACTTATTTCAAAATCATATAACAGAAACAATTACTTTAACTAGTCTATTTTAAACATGTATATTTAAATATCAATAATATCAATAAAAGTCTAGTTGATACTTTAGGTTTCTAGATCATGAAGATTTCAAAATTTTACTTATTTAGTTTGATAAAGGACATTCATGTGTTGCAATGCAACATTGACTTAAATTTCATGTTGATTATCTTATCAGTTTTAAATGTTGACCTAGTTATTACTATATATCTGCAATATTTATATGAGACATATTGAAGGACATAAATCAAATAAATTATGACAGAGCATTCTGTAACACCATTTAAATTTCCAGAATGAACATATTACTAGTATATTATACTTATATTATACTTAATACACTATATTACCTGTATTATAATAGCATGTCTAGCACAGTATGCATGTATAACACAAGCCAAGCAAGCAAAACGTCCACAGACAAGCTCCGTAGAATATATCGTGAATATATCATTACTAATCCTAACCCTACTTTTTCCAGAAAATACTTACTTGTTTCAACAATCAGCTTGATTCCTGAGCCAAAATAGAGTCTGTCAACCCCAGTGCCAGTCACACAGTGTACAATCTCTGAGCAATAACTTTTCATTATACTGTAGTTGAACAATGTAAACTGATATCCTTAACTGAATCTTGTCAATTTAAAAAATATTAAAGTTAAGTTTATGATCATTCTAAGAAATAAGCCAAGTGGTTTGATGTTTATTAAAATCTCAGTCAGGTAAATAAAATTGTACTTACTTGGGATTAGAATAAGTTTTGTCCCATTTACTAAACATGAGCTATAGTGTACTATATAATGATTAATCTGTTAATCAAATAAAAATGACATTTGCAAAATGTCTTCACATCAATAGAAGAAATGGCATGCTAATTATGTGCGTCAAAACTGTTTTAAACTATGTTATGTTAGCATGTTTTGCATATACTTTTCTATTTTTTAAAATCTATTGAAATATATGTATTTGCTGAAATTTTGTGCTAATCCAAAGATGAACGTTCCATGTCCACCCCCGCTATTCACACACTGAGCAACTACATATTACTGAAATCCAGGTTCATAAAAAATTACCTTTGCACTTTCACAAGCTACTCATTCATATGTCAAAATTTCGTGTAGTAATTTTAAAAACATACAAAACGTACATTACTGCAAATACTTACTTGACTGTACAAGCAGTTTTGTGCCTTTGCCAAAGGTAACTTTTCCAGCGATATTAGACACACATTGCTAAACCTAATAACATTTTCTCTATAGAGTTGTATGTACGCAAATGACTGTTTAGTCTTCTTGAAAGTAATAAACCTACACTTTCTAGAATTTTCAATTAAAAACCAACAAACAACATGAGCGGGATAGAAGTTAATCACCAAAAATAAGTCTGTTTTCTTCAATATTTAGGTTTATGGTATTACAGTATACATCAGATACTCTAAGTAAACATTAGAAGTCAAGTAAAGGCTGAATGAAACATGATTAGAAAATTGGAATAGAATGGAATAGAATAGTGTTTCCACTGCAAGTTGTGTTCCAGCACCAAAGACAATCTTGGTAGCACCAGTGTTTCATACTCTATATGAAATACACCATGCATGACACACTCATGCAGAAATATAACCCAGCATTTAAATCAATTTCTTGAAAATATTCAATCTTTTTGATACTAACTAATTCTGCTGTAAACAATACCAAATCTGATACCTGTGGTTTTTAAGGTACTATTGGGTCAAAGTACATTATATGGTGTTGTACTGTGAAATAATGTTTTGCATCATGACAAACTGACCGCCACACAAATAAATAGAATTAGGATCTTTGTAATACTTTTTGAAAAAATAGTTTTTAGCACACTTACTTTTTTCTACAACCAGTTTTGTTCCAGAGCCAAAGTAGATTCTGTTGTCTCTAGTCACACACTGTTCAGTCTCTTATCATTAACCCTATTAGTCAACCTATAATCCATTAAATTTTACAGTAAAAATTAAGTCGAAATGATTCTTGCTATACTGCATTTAAAGTATTCTGTAAGCATATCACTAGCAAAATATGTTATTCATTCTAATAAAGACAAGCAGAATGAAGATTAATTTTCTGTAATGAGCATTGAAGATTTCTGTAATTACCAGACCTATAAACTGTTAATATGAAAAATTATTTATAACCCACCTGAAATTACTGTAAGCTTTGTGCCTTCTCCAAATATTAATTTGTATACTCCTCCACTCATAGTCACACAGTTTCTTAAGGCTTGACAAATACATGCAATTTTCGCTTTCAACCATGTTGAGTATATTTGAGTATCACTGTATACAATTATATGATATATCAGTCAATTATGGATAATAATCCTCAATAATTAAGACACTATAGTTAATTGATGGTTATAGAAATGTTAAAACAAAAATAATTGTGTATCTGAATTTATTTGTTGTTCATATTATTGTATTTTTTTTATCACGTGCACTTTAAGCTATACTGTAGTATAGGATTTTTTTTTTATTGTTGTAAAATAATTGATTAGAGGCAAATATAGGATAAAGGAATTTACAAAAAAAATTGAGATTTTCAGACTTACTATGAAACTTAACTATGAAATTTATACCTGGCAATGAAGTGCATAATCCATGCATTTCAAAGCATGAAATGCAAAAAATGAGTAGAAGTGTGTTTTATACTCACGGGAATTAATTATCAGTTTTGTGCCTGATCCAAAGATTAACTTTTGATTTCCACTATTCACACACTGGGAAGCTACATAACACTAACTCAGTGTACAAAAGGAAAGTCAAATAGCTACTTATATTAACAATTAAAATGCCATTTCTTACAGAACTAACTTCTGCACTTTCATGCGTTATGAGTTAATCTATTGGATGTAATAAAATTCCTGTAATACATTGTGCAAAGTGTTACTGCAAACACTTACTTGACTGTACCAGCGGTTTTATGCCTTTGCCAAAGATCAGTTTTCTTGCGTTATTATCTACACTCTGCTACACCTTATGACATTTTCTCAGTAGCCTCCAATGTATACAATATACAATATAGATTGTTTTGTCAAATACACTATGCATGACACTCGTGCAGAAATACAACCTATTATTTGAACACATTTCAAAAATATGAAAGATTTTTGAAGTAAGATTTTAAGTAAATCTGCTGCAAACAATATAAATGGTAAGATAAAGCTGCTAACACTAAAGATGTGAGCTGCATCATTGCTGTGTATAAACTACTAATAAAATAAGTTATGAATTCATTTTGAACCATTTAATTAAAGTGTATTTGTAATTATATACTACTGAAACAAAGCTCATTCTAAATCTGATACCTGTAGTTAAGGCTCTATCTGGAAAAGGAATATCATATATAATTGTTTTGACAAACTGTCCACACAAATAAATAGGATTAAGAATCTTTGCTTACTTTTTTCTACAATCAGATATGTTCCAGAGCCAAAGTAGATTCTGTTGTTTCCATACACACATTGTTCTGTCCCTTAACAACAACCCTTTATTAATCTAGCTATCTATATTACATTAAATTCTACTTTAAACATTAAGTATATAGTTGAAATGTACACTATAATGGATTAACAGTATTCTATGAACACTTTACAACCTAAATACATCATACAACTAATTTAATAAGGACAAGCAAGCAAATAATGAGAATTCATGTTTTCATGAATTACAAGATCATTTATGCTGATACTAAAAAATATTATTTATAACCCACCTGAAATTACTGTAAATGTCATGGCTTCTCCAAATATTAATTTATATCCTCCTGCATCTCCAGTCACACAGTTTTTTTACATGAGACAAATACATATGCATTTTCTGCCTTCAACAATCTTGAGTGAATTTGAGTATTACAGTATATAACTATAAAATACATTCTTTACTGATAAAAGTAAAGTTGAAGCATGAACAATGAGTATCAGATTTTTTTTAAAGCTACACTGTAGTACAGATACAACCTGCATACAACCTGCCTGAGATTTGTTATTTAAATTAATGTAAATAGTTCATAATATTCAAGACATTTCTACTTAGGAAGTTACAAAGAAGACTTACAATCTATCAAAATTATTCCAGTAAAAACCTGTACCAAAGATTGGCTTTTGAAATCCACCTAAAGTATTCACGCTGGGAAGCAACATAACACTAACAGCCAAATACTACTGATATGTACTATTAAGTTTTTGCACATAAACACACTATGATTTCATGTTGTGAAAGTAGTGTGTAGTATACTGTACAAAGTGTGATTAATTGCAGCAAACACTTACTTGATTGTACCAGCAGTTTTATGCCTTTGCCAAAGATCAATTTTCCTCCATAGCTATTAGACACACACTGCTACACCTCATAACATTTTCTCTATAGCCCCACTATAAAAAAATTACAAAAAAAAAAAAAAAGACCTGAATTCCAACTGGGTTCTACATTGTAATATATATGAATGATTACATTGAATCAAAGTAAACTAGTTGAGCTAGTTGTGGTGGTGCAGTAGTTAAGTATTTGAGTTATAGATTAGAAGGTCTAGCTTCAGATCTGCCATGGGTCAGTTGAGTCCTGCAGCTATTGTAAGATGCTTTTATGTTTTTTTTAATGGCTTGACATATTCCTGTGCATTTCTGCTGCCAACCATGTTGAGTATATTTGAGTACCGCTGTAAAACTCTAAAATACATTACTAACAGATAATAAAGCTCAATATTTAAAGTCCTATAAATATTTGATGAGTTCTAGAAACGCTACTATGCATGTATTGAGTTTCTGAATACATTTATTTTATTGTTACTTTTGTATTTTTTCAGTATGTGCAGCTAAGCGTCCTCTCATGATGAGAAATTTGTGCCACATCTTGCTCCTTCAGTTTAGAATGAGTCAGTTAGTAGGAAAAGTAACAAACACATTATTTTAAGATGCAAACATTACCAAGTGTATCAAGTTTGACAACTTAATTTGCATGAAAGAAATTTACATCGCCCCCATTTTGTTATATTCGTAGGAACTGAGCATGCTGTTGAATACCAAATAGTGATCACACATTTGTCCATTCTACACTTCCTATGTTGTCAAATATCTTTGTAGTGAAATCATCAATGTATTAATTAAAGCACTATATTAGAGCTTTTAGGGATTGAGTTACACTAACATAATTACACTTACTTTTTTCTACAGTCAGTTGTGTTCCAGAGCCAAAGTAGATTCTGTCACCTCCAGAATAAGTCACACACTGTTCTGTCCCTTATCAATAACTCTCAATTAATCTATTCTACACAGTGCGTTATGTTAAGTTTGAATGTAAACATTAATTACATAGCAGAAATGTACATTATAGTTGATTTACAGTATTCTGTAAATGCATCACCACCTAAATACAACACACAACTAATATGTTATTAGTGAAATATATTAAATGTTTGTGCGAAAGATTATTTATACCTCACCTGAATTTACTGTAAGTTTCACGCCTTCTGCAAATATAACTTTGTATTGTGATGCACCTCCAGTCACACAGATTTTTATGCCATGACAAATACATGTGCATTTTCTGCCTTCAGCCATGTTTGAGTGTCACTGAAAATAACTATAAAATACTTTATTTACAAATGTGCTAAAAATAAGTCAAATAACTACTTAGATGTACTATTAAAATTCCACTTCTTAAATAAATAAGCTTTGTACTTTCATACACTATGAATTCATATAGTGACTGTTCGTAAAAATTCATTTAGGAAGTTCTAAAAAAAATATGGTTATAGTAAACACTTACCTGAATCTACCAGCAGTTTGATGCCATTGCCAAAGATCAATTTTCCAAAGTTATTAGACACACACTGCTACACCTCACAACATTTTCTCTATAGTCTAGATAGACTGTTTTGTCTCCATAAATAAGGTCATGCACTTGCCTGGTTCTACTATAAGTCGTGTTCCAGCACCAAAGATAATCCTGGCATTGCCAAGATTCACACAGACTTATACTCTATATCAAATACATCAAGCATAACACACTCATGCAAAAATAATGCAAGCTAGCACTATAACAAGTTTGAGCTAAATGTAATATTATTAGAATTCCACTTCTTAAAGAATTAAATTCTGGACTTTGTAGTGAAATTCATGTGGTCAACTGTACAAATTTTGTTAATTACAGTGAACACTTACTTGACTGCAGAAGTAGTAGTATGCCATTTCCAAGGATCAATTTGTCCACATTCCTATTTACACACTGCTATACTTCATAACATTTTCTCTATGGACTCCAATGTATGCACTAGACTGTAATGGTCAAATACGCCATGCAAGACACACTCATACAGAATTTTCAGACCTGGTCAAAGTACATTATGTAGTATTGTAATGTGAAATAGTATTTAGCCTCAATAAACCAGTTTAGGATCTAAACAATGCTTTTTAAAAAGTACACTTACTTTTTTCTACAATCAGTTTCATTCCAGAACCAAAGTGGATTCTATTGTTTCCAGTAATAGTCACACATTATTCAGTCCCTTGTCAATAACTCTCTATTGCTCTATTAAATGTATATTACTTTAAATTTTTACTGTAAACATTAAATGTATATTTGATATGTATACTATTGTGGATTTACAGTATTTTGTGAACGTTTCACTACATAAATTCATCAGACAATGAATCTAATAAGCACAAGTGGACTCGTCAGTAATGAATATTCACATTCTCAGAAATCACAAAACTATTTACACTATTAATATGAAAGATAATTTATATCCCACCTGAATTTACTGTAAGTGTTGTGCCTTCTCCAAATATTAATTTATATTGTTCTGCACCTAGTCACACAGTTTCTTAAGGCTCAACAAATACACGTGCATTTTCTGCCCTCAACCATGTTCAGTATATTTGAGTAATTAATGTGTCATACAACTGTTGCTGCATAAGTTTTGAGTATTTTAATCTATGAAAAGTATACCCAAAAGTTAAATAAATAAATAAATAAATAATGTAAAAGTATGTTTTATACTCACTGCAATTAATTATCAATTTTGTGCCTGATCCAAAGATTAACTTTTGATATCCACTTCCAGTATTCACACACTGGGAAACTACATAACACTAACTAAGTAACGATAGTCACTACCTATAAAACTACTACTAAAAACACATCTCTTAATTGAACTTTTTCACTTCATGTGGTATGAATTCATGGAGCAAATGGGGTGAAGTTTAGGTGGATATTATACAAAATGTGCAAAATCTCTTAATTAAAGCAAACACTTACTTGACAGTAACAGCAGTTGTAGGTCTTTATGCTACATGTCATAACATTTCTTCTATAGCTCCCAAAGCATGCAATAGACAGTTTTGTCTTCTTATGTACATACACTTGCAATGTACATGCCCTTTCTAGATATTTGCCTCTTTGTGATTACATTACTATAACATCAATAAGCACTTAAACCAATCTTTATGTTCAACAACAAAAATAAACCTATGTCCTCCAGTATTTACTGTCTACAGCATTACAGTGTACAATAGGAAAACTATTGTAAACACTTGCCTGATTCAACTATTAGTTGTGCTCCAGCCCCAAAGACCAGCTTGTTTCCATCATTCACACACACTTACATTCTATAACAAATACTTATGCATGCTGTCATAATTGAAAAATATATCTAGCATATCTAGCAAATATAAATGATAATTTGTAAACTAATAGTCTGCATGAAATATGAATAGAAAAAGATGAATAGAAACACTACCATTTAAACACATTTCTTTAGCATGTAATATTACTGAACCCCACTTCTTCATAAACTAAATTTCCACTATATATTTATATACTGAATGTAGTGAAATTCATGATTTGTAGAAAATCTCATATTTACAGAAGATACGTACTTGACTGTAAAAGCAGTTTTATGCCTTTGCCAAATTTCAGTTTTTCTCCATAGGTATTAGACACACAGTCCTCATAACATTTTCTCTAGAGCCTCTTCCAAATATAATATTATTGAAGTCACACTTCTTAAAGAAAAAAAGTTCTTATTTACTTATTCACTGTTACACCTCATAACCCTTTTCTTATAGCCTCCAATGTATGCAATAGATTCTTTAGTCAAATGCACCATGCACAACAGGATCTTTGTAATGCTTTTTAAAATTACACTTACTTTTCTCTACAATTAGTTTTGTTCCAGAGCCAAAGTAGATTTTGTAGCTTCCAGTAGTAGTCACACACTGTTCTGTCCCTCATCAATAACTCTTTATAGTCTGTTATAAATATTACATTAAGTTTTACTGTGAACATTAAGTATGTAGTCGAAATGTATACTAGAGTGGATGTACAGTATTCTGTAAAGCCATCACTAACTAAATACATCATATTCTGTTGAGTATAATGGAGTAATAGATATAACTGTTGCTGCATAAGAAATGAGTATTTGAATATTTTTTTAACTAATTAATTTTGTGTTTTTTCAAAATGTGGAGGTTAAGAACATGGTCTCGTTATAAGAAATGTGTTGATGTTTCACATCAAGGTTGAATGAGTCAACTCATAGGAAAAGTTGCAAATGGATATGGTCAAGATAGAGAGAAAGGTTGGTATTTCTTAGAACTTCATTTCTAATCTAATCTAATCTAATTTCTTACTAGTCCTATGAGTATGCTATTTAGTAACAAAGAGTGAGCACAAATTTCTTCACTTCAGAAACTGCATTGTATGTTGACAAATATCTTTAGTGGAGTCATCAATGAATATTATAATACTACATACATGCTTTATGATGCACTATGAACATTTGTATAGTATTTGCAAAAGATTGTTACAAAAATATTTAGGAAGCTATGAAAGACATTTTCATACTTATCTGTGAAAATTTGACCTGGTAATGAAATGCATGACAAAAAAAATATATACTGCTCAAAAAAATAAAGGGGACACTTAAACAACACAATGGAAACTCCAAGTGTTCCCTTTATTTTTTTGAGCAG
>JAOUWY010000065.1:27413177-27424789 GCA_025728095.1 Prietella phreatophila | reverse complement strand
AATGTGGATTTTTTTACTCACGGGAATTAATTATCAATTCTATGCCTGATCCAACGATTAACTTCTGATTTCCTCCAGTATTCACACACTGGGAAGTTACATAACACTAACTCAGTGTACTAAACGAAAGCTGAATAACTACTTATATGAACGATTGAAATAACATTTTTTATGGAACGAACTTTTGCACTTTCACACACTTTGAATTCATATAGTGAATGAACTCAAATTCATGTAAAAAGTTATACAAAACATAGAAAATCTCTTAATTACAGCAAACACTTACTTGACTGTGTCAGCAGTTTTATGCCATTGCCAAAGATCACTTTTCCTAAGTTATCCGCACACTGATACACCTCATTACACTTTCTCACTAGCATCTAATGTATACAATAAACACACCATGTATGACATATTCATTCAGAAATGTAACTTAGCATTTAAACACATTTCTTCAAAATACGAAAGATGTTTGAAACTATCTAAATCTGCTATAAACAAAATAAGTGTCAAATAAGCTTCTGGCACAAGAGTTGAGTTGCATCATTGTTGTTGGTAAATTCATCTTCACACGAATAAATAAGATGAGGATCTTTGTAACGCGTTATAAAATTAAACTTACTTTTTTCCACAATCAGTTTTATTCCAGAACCAAAGTAGATTCTGTAGCCTCCAGTATTAGCCACACACTGTTCTGCCGCTTACCAATAACTATCTCTTACTCTATCATATATAATACTTTAAATTCTACAGTAAACATTTAGAATACAGTCGAAATGTGTACTATAATGGATTTACAGTATTATGTAAAAACATCACTACCTAAATACGGTGTGCAACTAATCAAATAAGGAAAAGGTTGAATGAAGATTCATTATGGATTACTATGTAATTATTAGTTATTAGTTATTAAGTATCTACTAATATTAAGAAAATTATACTTTGGAAGTTTTAGTTTTATTTGGGGGGATTTTATTTAGCATTATTGTATTCTTTCAGCATGTTAAAGATCATCTATACTGGTGTATGTATACAACTTGCATAAGATTTGTTAAAAAAGGTAGCTACTAATATTCAGGACAGTTATACTCACAAAGTTACAAATGACATTTTCAGACTCACAGCTAAAAATGGATTTACCGGTTACAAATTGATATGGTTAAAATACAGGGCAAAATTTGGATTTGTAGCATTTCTCATAACGTTGCATGAATGAAATTTAAATTGCTCTCAATTGTTAATATTCTTCGAAACTGAACATGTTTTTTGTTAACCAATAGTGTGCATGCATTTATCTGTTCTAAACTTCAGAAATTGCCCTGTATGTTGTTATTTATTTTTAGTGAAGTCATCGATTCATTAATTATAATCCTATATTATAGCTTTTGAGTTTATATAATGCTTACAAAAGATTGTAAACTTAAACTGTCAGCATGGATATATTGCAGAATGGATACAACCTGGGGAATATTTTTTTTAAATATTGTATATAGTTACTAATAGTCTATAAATTATACATAAGATTTTACAAAAAAATATATCTTCAGACTTATATCTATGAAAATCATACCAGCCAATGAAATGCATTGCATTTAAAAAAAGAAATAAAATAAAATAAATAATAAATAAATAAATAAATAGAACCACCAGTAAAAGTGTATTTTATACATGCCAGAATTAATTTATGTCAAACCAATCAGAATAAATTTTTAATGCTTTTCAAAAATACACTTACTTTTCTCTATAATCAGCTTTGTTCCTGAACCAAAGTAGATTTGGTTTGCTCCAGAATAAGTCACACATTGTTGAGTCCCTTATCAATAAGTCTCTATTAATCGCTTAAATGTATTATGGTAAATATTACTGTAAACATTATGTATATCGCAGAATTGTATATTGTAGTTTATTTACAACATTTTGTAAATACAAAATTACACCTTACACAACTAATAATATGTTAATATGAATGATTAATTATATCCCACCTGAATTTACTGTAAGTTTCGTGCCTTCTCCAATAATTAATTTATATCCTCCTCCACTTGTAGTCACACAGTTTATTATGGCTTGACAAATAAATGTGCATTTTCTGCACCCATGTTGAGTGAATCTGAGTATGACTGTATATAACTATAAAATACATTATTTACTAATAGATGATTATAAAGCTCAATAGTTAATGCACTATTTTTAATGGAGGATTATAGAAATGTTGAAGCATGAGTTCAGTAATGAGTATCTGTTTTTTTGTTTGTTTGTATTATAGACTTTTTTCAGCTTGTGAAAGATAAGCTATGCTTTTGTATGGATACAACCTGCATACGATTTTTTTTATTTTTTATAAATATTCTAGGTAGCTACTAATATTCAAGAGTTATACTCACAACGTGACAAATGACATTTTCAGACTCACAGCTATGAAAATTATACCCGCTAATGAAACGCACGGCACAAAACACATGTGTAACAAAGTTTGTATACTCACGGGAATTAATTATTAATTTTATGCCTGATCCAAAGATTAACTTTTGATTTCCTCCAGCATTCACACACTGGGAAGCTACATAACACTATCTCAGTGTACTAATTGAAAGCCAAATAGCTACTTATATGTACTATTAAAATTCTACTTCTTACAGAATTAACTTTTGCATGTTATGAATTCATTTAAAATTAATGCAGGACGTTATATAAAATGTACAAAATCGTTTAATTAAAGCAAGCACTTACTTGACTGTACCAGCAGTTTTATGCCTTTGCCCAAAATCAGTTTATAGTCTTTAGACACACACTGCTACACCTCATAACATTTTTTCTGTAGCTCCCAATGCATGCAATAGACTCTTTTGTCTTCTTATGTACATACATTTGTATTGTATGCTTCAGCATTTGTTGTCTACAGTATTACAGTTCAAAATTCTAGGTTTTTATTTATTTTACTAAAAATTTTCTTTAAAACATGAATAGAAGAAAATGTTTATTATAAACACTTATTATAAAGCCCGATTCAGCTATGAGTTGTGTTCCAGCCCCAAAGATCAGCTTGTTTACAGCATCCACACACATTTAAGGTCTATATCAAATACTTATGCATGCTCTCCTTATGGAGAAATACTTCTATCATAGCTAGCAATTTTAATCAGTATAATCTATAGTCTGCTAGAAATATGGATATAAAAAATAGGTATATCCAATTCAAACATGATACATTTTTAAAACTGAAAGTCTTCATGAAATATTAGTAGAAAACCTGAATAGAAACACTCGCCTTTTCGACTATAAGTTGTATTCCAGCACCAAAGAAAATCCTTGTATTTTCAAGATTCATACAGATTTATACACTATATCAAATACACCATGCATGACATAATCATGCAGATGTTACCTAGCATTTAAACACATTTATTAAAAATGTAGTCTTATTGAAATCCGACTTCTTAAAGAAAAAAAGGTTTGTGCTTAAAAACACTATGAAATTATATAGTAAATGTAATGAAATTCTTGTCAATTGTACAAAATCTATTAATTGCCATACTTACTTGACTGTACCAGGAGTTTTATGCCTTCACCAAAGATTATTTTTCCCAAGTTATTAGTCACACACTGCTACAACTCATTCCATTTTCTCTATAGCCTCCAATGCATCCAACAAACTGTTTAGTCAACACCATGCAAGACACACTCATGCAGAAATGTAACCTAGCATTTAAACACATTTCTTTAAAAAAAAAATATAGATTTTTTAAACTAGCTAATACTGCTATGTTGACTAAATGTATGTATGTAAACTAAATGATTAATTCATTTAAATCCCTTTAATAATGTTTATTTGTAATTATACACTACTTAAATAAAGAATATTCTAAATCTGATGACTGTAGTTTTAAGGCTCTATTTGGTCAAAGTACGTTTGGTCATAGTATTGTACTGTGAAATAGTATTTTGCATTAAGGCAAACTGACCTTCACATAAATAAACAGGATTAGGGTCTTTGTAATGCTTTTTTACTTTGGAAAATTACACTTACTTTGTTCAACAATCAGTTTCATTCCAGAGCCAAAGTAGATTCTGGTGCCTCCAGTATTAGTCACACACTGTTCAGCCTCTTACCAATAATGCTCTCATACTCTATTGCATATATTCCTTTACGTTCGATTGTAAATTTTAAGTATACTGTTTAAATGTATACTAGAGTGGATTTACAGTATTCATTACAAGCAACACTACCTAAATATTTCACATATCTATTCAAATAAGGACAAGCGGAATGAAGATTTGTTTTTCATAATGAGCATTCAATTACAAAAACATTTACACTGTTAATATGAAAGTTTAATTATAACCCACCTGAATTTACTGTGAGTGTCATGCCTTCTCCAAATATTAATTTATATTGTCCCCCACTCGCAGTCACACAGTTTTTTAAGTCTTGAAAAATACATGTGCATTTTCTGCCCTCAACCATGTTGAGTATATTTGAGTATGGCTGTTTATAACTATAAAATATATAATTTCACAATAGATAATAAAGCTGAATAATTAAGGCATTGTATGAAATTAAGGATTATAGTAATGAACCAATAAATAATGAATAACTGAATAAACTGTTTTTGTATTATTGTTTGTTTGTTTTTTCAGCAGGTGCAGGATAAGCTATATGGCAGTATGGCTGCAAAAGAAAATCTTATGCAGTATATAACTTGTATTAAGATTTTTTTTTGTAAGTAGTTACTAATATACAGGACAATTATACTGAGGAAGTTATAAAAGACATTGTGATTTTCAGACTTCTATGCAGATATCTATGTGACTTACAGTTGGTAATGAAATTCATGTTGCAGTAAAAATTAAAAAATAAAAATAAAAAAATAAAGTGTAAAAGATCCAAAGATTAATGATTGATATCCACTTCAAGTATTCACACACTGGGAAGCTACATAACACTATCTCATACCTCATAGCTTATTAAATAACAGCAAAAAAGCATATAAGATGTACCATTACAATTCCTCTTTTCAAAGAATAACCTTTGCACTTTCAAGAACTATGAATTCATGTAGTTAATGTAGTGAAATTAATATAAGACAAAATCTACAGTATAAAACACTTACTTGACTGTACCAGCAGTTTAATGCCTGTGCCAAAGGTCAGCTTTACGTTATTATTCACACACTGCTACACCTCATAACATTTTCTCGATAGCACCCAATGCATGCAATGAATTTGTAATGTACATAAATTTTCTTGGATTTTGCCTCTTTGTGATTACATTAATATAAAACCAATATGCAATATGAATAATATCTATGTTCAGCAACTAATACAAGTCTGTATTTTTCAATATGTACAGTCTATAGTACTATAGAATACATCATATACTCTATGTACACCTTATGCTCTGCAGAATTTAATCTAGTATTAATAAAACTGTGAATTCTTGGGGGGGGGGGGGAGCTGATTATAACCTTGTATAAAACATACATTTAAAAAGGTTTCTTAGAAATGCTTGCCTGAATCAACTATGAGTTGTGTTCCAGCCTCAAAGATCAGCTTGTTACCAGCATACACACACACTTACAGTTTATATCAAATACTTAAAGAGTTCTGAAAATCTGGCATTTCTTTCATTTGAAATTTGAAATAAGAAATTTAGAATTCTGAAAAGAGACATATACAAGATTCAAGATTCACTATGTCTAAGTCAATATGTAAATTTAATCAAATTGGTGCTGTTGACCTTTTTTTTTTCTTTCTCAAAAGGTCTAATTGTCCATAAGTCTTATCTCTTCCAATTGCATGTAGGGGACATTCTGAAATTCTGAAAAGTAAATATTTCTAAGATTCTAGTTTTCAATAAAGTTGTTGCTGCAAATTTTTTTGTACATTACACCAGTTTTCAAAATTGTACGTGTCCCTGTCAGACAACTAGGTAATTACTGGAGGAATTTGTCCAATGTTTTGAAACCATCAGCTAATGGTCACTGAGGTACAGACACACAGATATCTAACCAAAACCAATATCTCGTATACTTTTTTTTTTTTTTTTACACAATAAGTGCTTGTCCAGACTCATGGCACAAAACCTTGTTCAAATTCTTGTATATTTAGTATTTTATATTCTTACTTATAAAGAAACTTATAAAGAAAATTTCTTGTTTAAGTTTTGTTGTGAATTTCATTATTAAGACTGTAATATTCTACTAACTGAGGTAGAACAAAATATTAATACTACCATAAGCATTTCACAAATTTAAAAATGCTAATGGCACAATGAATCCTAATAATGACTTACTTGAAGTTATTATAAGCTTTGTTCCATGTCCAAAGATCAGTTTATTTCCAGCACCAGCATACACACAATGGAATGTGTCATTTCATTAACTCCAGTATACTCAAAAACTATCTTTTTTTGTTGTCTTAATTGGTTTTATGCAGACTAAAACTAAGGTATAGCTTTTGTTTTTGCCTTATGCCTTGATGTACAGAACTCCAAGAAAAGTATTTAGAAATTTGCAATGTCAGAAGCTGAGATTGTTCACACTGAAACCTATATCCCTCAAAGATAAATGATTTATATGTAGATTTTGGTGCTAAATGTGTACATTGTTAAATGTAATCTGTCCTGTTATGTCTTGTGCAGATCTTTGTTTTTTAATGGTAAGAACTGAAACAGACACAGCTATGGTCAATCAAAATTTAAAGCCAATTAACTTACCAACTTCAACAAGCAGTTTAGTCCCTTTTCCAAACATTATCTTGTCAGCACCATGAGTCACACAAAGTGACATGCCATAACAAATACATCTTCAGATTACTCTGAGGCCACAAACTTCTTATTTCTTAAAGTTAATTAAAATATAAATGGAAAAGTGCATCCTTCCCTTATTAACCCTAATTAAACCAAACAAACTTGACTATAACATAAATAGCTTAAAAGTTGTCTGATTTATTACTAAACACTTACTTGATGTTATTGTTAGCTTTGTTCCATGTCCAAAGATCAGTTTATTACTACCACCAGCATCCACACAGTGGAATGTGTCATTTCATTAACTTTCCAGTATACTATAATCTATTCCAAAACATCTATATGGTGTCCTGATTGGTTTTACACTGGGCAAATAGCTTTTATTTTGGCTTAACACCATAATATGCACAACTCCAAGGATATTATTTGTGGATTTGCAGTAAAAAATATTCAATCTCAACTGTTGACAGTATAAATTGAAACATACAACATTTCATGCGAGGTTATAATACTAACAATATAGTTTGGACTAAAATATATACGTTGCAGATACACTGCTATGTCTTGAAAACAGTTCAATAAGAGTTTTTAATATTCTAATATTTAGAACTGAAACAGACACAACTATAGTCAATCGAAATGTAAAGGCTATACACTTACCAACTTCAACATGCAATCGAGTCCCTTTTCCAAAAATGATCTTGTCATTACTAAGAGTCACACAAAGTGGCATGCCATAGCAAATATTCTAGGTTTAGAGTTAACTACATTAGGCTATTCTAAGGCCACAAAGTAATATTTCCTTTTAATTTAATATATGTAAAGGCAAAAAGGGCACCCTTCAACATTCTCTAAAGCTTTAAACCCACACCAAAAAATTCTTAAATTTTTCAACAGCATAAAAAAGAACAAAAAAATTACAATTCTGGATTAATTTAACATTTGAATTAACCTTTACCTTAATTAACATTTAGTTAGTAGTAGTAGTTATTTATACATAATCATATATGTAGTATGTTACGTTCGCATCCATGAGAGAAACCATCAGAGATCATTTTACATTGACGTTTTGTTACGTATTTCATTATTCAAGACTTTAATATTCTGGAATTATGTTCCTGAAGGGCAGACATATTTCTTCACTAATGGCAATATTTTAATATTCAGAACTAAAACAGGCACAACTATGGACTATCAAAATTTAATGCCAATTTACTTACCAGCTTCAACATGTAGTTTAGTTCCTTTTCCAAAAATTATTTTCTCAGTACCACCAGTCACACAAACTGACATGTCATAGCAAATACCCCAGTTTAGGGTGCATAAATAAGACCACATTAATGCCATAGTCTAACTTTTCCTGGTAATTTATAAATATGGAAATGCAAACATTACTGGACCATTCAGTATGCCACAAACTTTACACACTGTGCATTTGTCTTTATATTTGAGAATAATAATGTTTTGTCATACTGAATATCAATATTGTTTCAGTGCATATGATAACTGGATCATGTAGGTAGGATTTAAGATTTTTTTTTTAATCTAGACCTCAATTGACATCTATAGAAAGATTATTAAACAATTTTGAGGATCACAAATATTCAGGATAGCTTGAATTTCATTGCAAAGTAGATAAAGAATTAGCTGTTGTGGTGTTTCTTGGGCTATGAAAAGTATTCTCATGTTGAAATACATTGCAGAGTATAAAAAAAAACTGTATAAGCTATTACCTTTATAGTCAAGCCTGGTAGTCATCAAATTTCAACCCAATTAAACACAAAAGTGACAAAAAATTACAACTGAGGAAATAACCTTTGGATTGTAATGCTGTTACTTATGTCATGATAAAATATTTGAATTATTGACCAGTTTTCCAGCACCACCAATATTCATGGCAAAACTATTTTTAATTAAGCAGTCAGAGAGACTATGTATCTCAATGCATACTATAGAACTGGATAAGTGTACAAAACTTACACAACTCCACAGAAAGTTTAATGCCACTTCCAAAAATGATCTTGTTGTCTCCTCTATTCACACAAAGCTAAGTGCGATTACAAAAATTACCCTCTTCAAGTCATCTAATGTCAGGGTAGACATATTTTGTTTTAAATAATAATAGTAATAAATTCAATTAAATAGTGCATATCAATAACTAATCCGTATTTACACATAGAATGTTAATATGAACTTTTAACCCAACCATTATGCGCTGCACATATAGCTAAAGTTAAACAGTTCTAAAACAATAATCATATTGTGATACACCTCTTGCACCTGCAATGACCAGTATTATGTATTTTAAAAATTGTTTGACAACTTACCAGATTCCACTATGAGTGAGGTACCTTTGCCAAATATGATCTTGTTCACCCCACCAGTATTCACACTGAGCTAAACTCCATATCAAATACTACCAAACTACATCAACAACGCTGTACAATTCTCTTCCATATACTGAAATAATTTACTTCTCTTGAAAATCACCAAATATGACTGCAGGTACTTAACTAGTTTGATTATGAAGGTTTCTAATAAAAGAATGCTGACTAAATCTACTACTGACAAACATATGTAGTTTTGACTAAGTATCTCCAAATTTTGTAATACAATTAAATGTCTTACATATCATAATGTATATAAAATATTACAGAAAACATAATGGAATTCACTGTCAACTTAATTGAATCATGCCTCTGCTATACTACATACAATTTGTCAATCAAATAGCTGTTAATTAAATACTTTCTTAAAGATTTACATAAAGAGCTGCATTGTTCTTATAAAGAAGTGTTCATTTTCTGCATCAATTCATCTAGTGTTATTGTTGTACTTTAATGTTGCATTTTAAATACAAGCACTTCCCATCAGGTTCTACCACTTTTTTTGAGCATTAACAAAAATGTGAACTTTTTTGATCATAGAGATATAAATGTTGATCTCACTTTTGTCGATGAAAAGCCTGATTCCATCACCGAAGAAGAGTTTACCATTGCTGCTATATGTCACACAATATTACCCATCAGTACGTTAACCAGGTACACTTACTCATTCCAAACTAGCTTTATAAACTTTAAGTAAGGTATGTCAAATTGGAACAATTGAGACAAAATGCAAATATAGTCAAATAGAAAATAGCCACAAATCATACTAGAATAAATGATAATGCAAAGCAAGTTAGATGATATAATTAAAAAAGGAAGTGACACATAATCCTAGGTTGCTGCACAAATGCATATTCAATGAATTTACCATTGTTATTTTAAGTCATGGATCAAATTTAGCACCTTAACATGCTAGTTGGACAAAAACAATAGTACTTTCTTACCTGCTGCAACATAAAGCCAAGTTCCTTTGCCAAAAATTAATTTGTATTCACCAGAAGTCACACATTCTCAACTTCCACACAAAAAACCTGGATTTAGTAAGTTTGTGATAGTTTACTAGATTAAAGCTAAATTTAAAACAGACCATATTATAAAATTTTGCAAGTGTACAAAACTTACGTGACTCCACAGATAGTTTAATGCCACTTCCGAAATAGATCTTGTAGCCTTCTCTAGTCACACAAAGCTAAATACCATTAAAAAAATTACCCTGTTCAAGTCATCTAATTTTCACGAGAGGCAAGTATAAATTATGTGATATCAATGTGTATTTATTCATATAAATATTAAGCATTCATTTGAAGTTTGACATAAATGTAATTATGTTCAATTTTTTCCCTGTTAAGTGCCTAAGATATTTTGATAGTACAAAATACAATTTAATGCTTAAAAATAAATAAATAAATAATGAACACAATTTAAAGTTTTAACCTAATCACTATGCTTTGCTCCTGTAACGTATGTTAACATCACCATGAAATCTTTTTTCAGTTAGCTTAAGTTTAACAGATTAGAAATTGGGTATTGATACACCTGAATTGAACAGTATGTTACAAAAAGATTTCAAACTTACTAGATTCAACTAGGAGCAATGTACATTTGCCAAATATGATCTTGTTTACGCCGATATTATTTACACTAAGATAAAGTCCCATATCAAATACTTCATAAATACATCAACACCCCTGTACAATTCTCTTCCATATAATGATTTACTTCTCTCAAAAATCACCTAATCTGATTGTAGGCAAATTGGATAAAACAAATTGTACAATAATACATTTAGTACAGTAGAAAATCTGAGGATGTATGCATTCCATTTTTCTTGAGAGTATTCTTCTATTAAGTATCATTATATGGTCATCAACTAAGAAATTCGTCAAGAAATAAATAAAATAACATCACCTGATTGAACAAAGAGCCGCGTTCCTTTGCCAAAAATGATTTTGTCCCTGTTGTTAGTCACACAATACAAACCTCCACAACAAAAACTTATTGCATTTCATTCCTTTAAATATCTTAGCATGAGCTGTTTTAGTAACTACATTTATAATTGTAATTTAATTGTGTTTATAACAAAAGAATGACTACATCTACTATTGAAAATTCCACAATTATAACTAAGTATCTCCATGTTTAGTGACACTTTACAGTGAAATGTGTTATTTCTAATAAACTTACTGGTATCCACGGTCAACTTAATGCTGGTCCCAAATATAATTTTATTGGCCCCTCCAGTCACACAGACGTTTAATCCATGTGCAAAACTGCTCAACATTTCAGTACTAAAAGTTCTAAAGGTATTTCCTTCATTAAAACTAATAAATAATAGTACTAATAATATCACAATTCTGGTAAAGTACAAAATGTCACAAAGGAAGCACTTAACTGAAAAATGTTACTTGTTTGTTTTTATTTGGATGCACTTTATAATTTGCACTTTGTAATGCCGTATTTACAGCTAAGTATTAAAT
>JAOUWY010000065.1:27364348-27380059 GCA_025728095.1 Prietella phreatophila | reverse complement strand
AGGATGAAATCTTGAAGGCATAATAGAAGAATCACTTCAATTCTGTTGATGGAAAAATTAAGCAATTCGTTAAAGGATTGTGAGAGAACAATACAGCCCTTAGTTAATGAGTTGCTGAAGAATTAGTGTCTCTAATCATTCAGAGAAATTACAACTTACCTGTAACGAGCTGCTGCTGCTTTCCAAAGCTCTTCAGACCTAGCACTATTAATCGCTGACCAATAACCAAATAAAGTAACTCTTCTTTCAAAAAGAAATCAAACTGCACTGGAGTAATGGGGGTATTGCTGTGGACTATGCTGCCATCTAGCGGTGTAAACACAGAACTTCCGGCTGCGATAATGTGTGGGTGTTTGGTAATAAATTACATTATTGACTTACCTGAATGGGAAAGACAGAGCGGTGTAGTAAAGAGGACTGACTCATTAGGTCTGCTCCACTGTCTAGTCTGGACTGGCTTGATAACTACAAAAAAAACAAAGCAAAATGATTATGCTTGTGAGGTAAAATAGAAATAAAAATACATGTTCAAGAAAATGTTAATCTCTAATATTTGTAGGTACAAACCCTAGCCATGATAGAGATGCACCAATACAATAGTGAGATTCAGTGGATGTTTCCTGAAACATTCTACTGGCATTCCTTAATACATGCAACAGATTTTCTTTTCTACATAACTACCTTGTACTGTGCACCTACATGTTCATGTGGTTGTCTTATCAGCCAATCATGTGATGAACAGATGGTCCGAGTAAAGTGGACAGCGAGTATATATATTAACGTGATTAGTTGATGGACAACTTGGGGCTGTTCACATGCAGGACCCCAAGAAAATACCAACAGCTTGCTTCCTCGCTTTTAGCAACAGTCTTTATGTCCCTTTATGCTAGTAGTAGAATTATTACAGTGGGAATGTCCATTTTGGATCAGGATCGGTTGATACTCAATACAGCAATAGCAATTTCATATTGACAACAAAAAAAAGGGATTGATGCATCCCTACAAAATAGCTATAGACTGAATGGTTATGGAATTACCACCATCCTCAAACATTCTACATGATGAATTCTTCTCATTGTCCATCAACCACGAACATCAACACAATAAAGCAGCTGAAGCAACAGTTTGTAAAAAAGTAGACAGAGAAATAAAAAAAAAAATTTTTTAATCCCTGCCTAAAGAAATAGGAGGAAAAGCCACATACAAACATGTTTCTTCCAGGAGCAGTATTAAGAGGGCCGGCCAAGGCCTGGTAGAAATCATGAGGCTTAGAAAAGACCAACTCCTCCTCCTCCTCAAAGTCTGCCAGAGTTTTTAACAGGTCTGGAGGAAGAAGAGGAGAGCTCTTGTTGTCCTAGCGAGAGATGAAGTACACAGGAAAGGAAGGAGACAGAAGAGAAATGGAAAGAGAAAGAAAACAGCCCTTTAAGAAACGAGAGCACCTGACGGAGAACCTGAGAAAAGCAGCAGTACCCAATGGAGACACTTGCTTTGCCAAGATATTTGAAATTTAAATAAAAATGAAAAATAGACTATGTAAATCAGAAATTGGATTTACATCCAGTTGGATTGGATACACTGGGTTGGACGAGTCAGTCTAAC
The DNA here is from genome assembly GCA_025728095.1 of Prietella phreatophila. Classification (NCBI taxonomy): domain Eukaryota; kingdom Metazoa; phylum Chordata; class Actinopteri; order Siluriformes; family Ictaluridae; genus Prietella; species Prietella phreatophila. The sequence goes on along the minus strand of JAOUWY010000065.1, from coordinate 27,378,457 downwards.
TAACACTCATGTCATTTCACCCTTGCAGAGGACAGCTTGGAAAGAATAGAATAGGAAAGTTTTAAGGCATGCATACATTTTAGGCCTCCTATTAGTACTGAAATATTGAGCTCCATAAGTCACATCAGTACATCTCACCACAAAACACACCAAAAAGTAAAATCATAGTGTTGCACACACATGCACACACTACTAAAACAGAGTACCCAGGTTATCAAGCCAAATCGTCCAAATATACATTTCATCCCATTATTGGACTCCTTTTTAATCCAACACACAGGTCAAACATTGTAATCTACTGAAAAAGTGGTTTTCAGAATCTGAAAGAGGACTCGTTTCTTTCAGACGGATCATTAATCGCAGTACCTGTCCAGAATTGTATGGAAAATCGTCGATTTTATTCTTTTGAATAGAGCTGCAACACAGATCTAAGAGCGACATTTCGATGAAAGCAAAACGTCCTGGCAAAGACGACCATAATTACTGTGTGAATATGCAGTATAATTTCATGAATTTAAGCTAAATGTTAAAACACATTTAAGTATTATTGTCAGTTGAGAAACGTCCATCATACCCAAAACACCAACCAAAACAGAACAGATTAAAAATCAAGTGTTAGCAAACCTCATAAGGTGCCACTCTAGGGGAGTTGTCCTGTTCTGGGCAAAAGACTCCAGGCTGGTGTTTTCCCATCCTGTCCGCCATGCTGCCCCTGTTCTCAGTCATCCGGTACGGTGGCTCCCAGTAAAAATCCTGCATCTTCACTTCTTGGAAATTCATCTTCTTGTCCATGCTGGGCTGGGGAGGCACTGAATGCTCAAATAGCTTCATGTGGTCCTGTGTCGGCGTGAAGAAAGGCGGTTTGACGGGCATGGGCATCTTGGACATCGAGGGCGGGGCCTGGTGTTGGCTCCACATTTGGCCAGCCTGCTCAGATACAGGCATGTATGGCTGTGTAAGAGACAGAGATAGCATGGTCATGGAGACTGCTCATTTACTTGTATTCATCATAATAGGTGATAAACCGAGTATCCTGAACAACAAGAATGAATTGAATACCTTATATGGAATTTTATCCAGGAAGGGCATATAAAACGTTATACGAAGCTGGCTAGTTTATTATCTAGAGTCATTATCAGACGTATATGTGTGACTTGGGTACCTGCTGCATGCCAGTGTGGTGAGGTGGACTCTTGCCCAGCTGAGAATTCTGCTTGGTGGGTGACTGCTGTTGTTGCTGCACCTGAAGCTGCACACTCTGCTGTAGGGCTTGTTTGGAAGGCTGTGGAGGAGCTGGCTGAGGTTGCTGTGGTTGAGGCGGGGCTTGAGGTTGAGGAGGCCCCTGAGTGAGGGACCCGGGGCCAGAGGGTCTCTGCTGGCTGTAGGGAATGTGTGAGGGCTTTCCAGCCTGCACCTGGTTGGGAGACTGAGGATGGGAGGCAGGCTGAAGGAATGAGGTGGCGACAGAAACACCAGTTGGGAAGGTAAAGCCAGGGTTCATTGAAAATGCCACAGGGGGTGGGATCACATACGCTGGCGGAGGAAAACCTGGTGTAGAAGAGAATTATGAAACGCCTCCAGTAGAAGAATTTGTACACACATTCAGAAGATACATGTCTATTAATAAAGCCAGGTCAGTTTGACTTTCTGGACATTATTACAGCGGTCCCTGAAAAAGTGTGTGTTTGTACCTGGCCTGCTGGGAAGAGGAGGAAATGCTCCTGGGTGATGTATGGGGATGAACTGGGACGAGCACGTTGTCTGTGTCTGCGTGACTGGAGTTTTCCTCGCCTCAGACACTGGAGTCTTCCTCATTTCCACCTGAGTTTTGACCTTCACAGAAGCCAGAAGAGTGAATGAGAAACCAGACAGACCGAACCCCACAAGAAGAAATGCATACGAATAGCACAAGAGCGATTCCCCTTCACCTGTTTCCCTGCATCCAACGCTTTTTCATAACTGTTCTTTTTAACCTCACTCTTCCTCTTGCCATCCTTCTTCTGCTCGTTTTTCAGCGGCATTCCGTTGCCCTTGCTGAAGCCGGCTCGCTCCTTCCCTCCGTCCCGGTGTTGCTGGTTGCGGCTCTGCTCGCGAGGTTTGATGTTCTCCTTGAAGGTGACTACAGGCCTCTCGCTGCTGTCCAGACCACTGCTCTGGCTCTTCCCCATGGAAAGTACTGATTTGAGGCCGGAAGAACCATCGTTCGGATTCTGTTCACCGTTTGAAGATTCCTGCAACACAGAAGGCTGCTTCTGCTGTGGCTCCTCTAACGCCAGCTCAGGGATGTCAGTGAAGAAGAGAAGAGAACCGTCGCTGATGCGGCACTGGATTAGTCTGCAGACACAGAGTGAACATTAAAACAAAACAAAAAAATAAATAAATTAAAAAAATTTTTTACAATTTTTTTAAATGTGTTACATAAAGTGAAACCTGGTCAGAGAAAAGTAAAAGGGAGCGGGGTATATAAATTAATTAATTCAAAATAAACTTACCCAGGGTGGTTGTCTGCCACCCACTTGCCCAAACTGATGAGCCTTTGATGACGGGCATGAACTATGAAGCTGTCTTTGCCAACTGCGATGCCTTGGTGCCCTTTGGAAAAGTCTAGCAACCTGGATCATCAATTTGTATTTAGGTTACCAAATAAGTCACAGAACCAAAACAGAAGCATAAAGTAGAGGTCTGGCTGGACAAGGCGTAAAAACTGCAACGTAGTGAGAGCAACAGCTTGATACTTAGTCTCGGTCTTGATTAACAAGTAATGTGTCTTTAAAGTAACTAAAAGACATGTAGCACGAGGGAGTGAGAGAAAGAGAGCTAGAGAGACAAACAAGTATTACGCAGACGTGGGAAACAAGTCCTGCACAGACCTCTACTTCAAGCTCTTAGAAGATTCCTAGCTTTCAAGAGAGTATCTGATTATGAGAACTTCATAAAAAGGTTACCTTAAAGCAGGCCTCAAAGCCAAAAAGCCTTGGAGCTCAAACTCTTCTGGAAGTGGAATAGCTGGAACAAAACCAAAACAGTTTCAGAAATAATTACCGTTATACATGACGTGGCGAGACATGATGATGCTCCCACTAAGTGGTTCCACATGTTACCTGATGAATTCGACACATCCTCCTCCTTGGGCTGGAAGCTGTTAAGTATGGACACCAGCCATGGCCAAATGCTGTGTGAAGAGGACACATGCATCACATAAATCAAGATGAGACACATAATCAAACTTGTTGCCCTGCCAAACACCAATAACCGTTTCAAAACTCATGCGCATTGCAAGGAATGCAAGCGGAGCATCTTTGCGGAATTCATTTCAGACAACGATACAGCCCCATGTTGAATGGGGCCCTAATGTTAAAATGTTCAAAAGGTAATGGAAAGGAAGAATCATCATACTGTTGTCTCTGGTCAATGGCGCTCTCAGTAAACACGCCAGGCCGCAGCCTCAGCCAATCCAGGGACACCTTGACAGCTGGTAGGGGGCACTCTCCCATGATCTCCTCCTGGTTCTTATTCAGTAAGGCTCGGCTGCACATCACACCCAGAAAAGACGCTGGAGGAAAAGCCACTTGCATTAGAACACTGTCTTAAAAGCCAGTCTGTTTACACAGCACTGAGCAAACCAGAGTGCTTAAATAGGCAATATTTACAGCATCAGCAGTCTCAGTAATCCATTAATCTGATTGCTGTTATCTTGCTTAAAGTAAAATGAATGTTGCAGGTAATTGGTCAAATAATTAAAAACCCAGACATGACGTTATAAGAACAAAGGCCTATTTTCAATCTGAAGAAAATATTGTAGTTAGTTTGTAGTTTATATTTAACCAGAAAAACGTCTCGTCTTTCACATTACATATTGGTCCACACTTCAGACGAGACCATATATTAAGGCGTCGAAGAGCAAACTTTGGAGGCACTTACTGAAAAGGCCGAGTAGCTGGACCCAGCTGATCATTTGTTCATCAGAGTTAAAGCTTTGATCGTCGGTCTCGTTGCTTAAGTCTCTGAGGTGGTGCAGCTCAAACAGGTTAATAACGGTCATGTGGACGAGCTGCTGAGAGCTGAAGGCTTTCTGGAGAATCAGTCGCTGTATTGAAGAAAATGAGACGGACTATACTGTTTCCACCCTGAATAAACATTTGAACCAAGTATGTAATAGGAGCATTGAGCTTAGGGCCAAACAAGAGTCTACTTGCCATTAACAAACATCAACCTATTCAATCTTGAACATTAACCAGTGGTCCAGAGCGGGTCAGTGATTTTCCCCTGAACTCCATATGGTTGAACACTTCCTTTCAAAGTACACCCTTTATCAGGGTCAAATCTTCATCAAAAGAGCCTAGCGCAGAAGTTGAAGTTGAGTACCTGAAACTGTTCTTCCAGCTTCTCCCTCAGTGCACCGAGCTTCTCCAGGCTTTTGCTGAGGTAAACATGTCCGTGGAACTTGATGAAGGCCTTGATGAAATCGGACACGCTCCACTTCGTTTTGACCTCGTCACGGCTGCAGATGCACGGCTCATAAATTTCACGCCACATAATGAAACCATCGAAATATAACTGCCAATTTTGTGACAAATACAGTACCATCTGCAATACTACAGATATAAATCAAATACCTGAATACGGTGAGATGAAACAGTCAAACCTTATCAATATTTTGAAAAATAAATCATTCAAATGTAAAAAATACAGACAAAAGAAGTACTGTGCATACCTCTCAAGAGCCTTGGAGAGAGCTTTCTGTAAGTTGGTGGAAGCAGCGGGAAAGGGGAATTTGACTGCAATGCTTCTACAGTAGTAGAAGATTGTTGTGAGGTGGTCTCCTTTGGAGGAGGCCAGGATAGCCAGCTGATTGTACGGTTGACCTGATGGCAAAACCAGACATTTCAATGTCTTTTGAAGAAAGCTATTAGTGTATATGTTTTAATGTTATAGTATATTATTGCCAACAGTGACCAACCGTTTGATGGAACAAGCTGAGCTGCATGTCTGTAATAGGATTCTGCCTGGCTTGTCTGGTTGCGATATCGTGCTAGAGAAAAGGGAGGAATGTAGATCTTGAACGCAAAAAAAAAAAAAACCACCCTAACATTTCTTCACTAGTCGGTATAAATAAAAGCACATGCTATTGAAGAAGGAAAGCACTCACCGATGTCCCCCAGGTGGACAAGACAGTGCTGGCAGATATAGGAGCAGGAGCTGGGCTGTGGCTTCACAATAGCGCTGGAGTTGCACTGTTTATTGCTGATTATGCCAAGCTGAGATGACTTCACACGGCATGGCAAGTCCACGTTGAACACCGTGCACAGTTCCTGCAACAACTGAGGAAGGAGGTTTTCCATAAAAGCGCCATTCAGAAATCGCTGAAATGCTTCTGAAAACTTTGGATTAATGGATGCTAATTAAAAGTGCAAAACTGCACGGTCATCTTATAACAACGGGCCTCGTTCATCAAGCAGGATGCGAACGGACTTATTCATGAAAAAACGTTTGCACCCTACTCGTGCTCATGAATGTGTGCAAATTTACCCATAAGAAAATGAACGAGGGTAAACTTTGACCTAATCGACTTCGCAGCACATCAGTTGCATGAATCACTGCACTTTTACATACAGAATATACTGCTGAAGTTAAACTGCGCATTTTCACTACGTTTACAGCGTGTAGAAGACACCCATATCTAGTCAGACTTATAGAAGTGCTTTGGGGGAGTCTCCATGAGAAGCGCATCCTCATGCTAGTTCGCCGGGTCAGAGACGAAGGAAGGAATCAAGGAAACTTTCTGAAAACCAGCTGGTTCATTACTGGCTTTAAAGAAATAAGTAAATAAATACATTTTTTTTTTAAAAAGACATTGAGCAACAGAAAATGCATACATTGAGAAATATAAAACTGATGTAAGCCACAAATAAATGCCTCAGTTGATGAAAAATGTAACCATTTCATTTATTTATTTCTCAGCATTTATCGTCATCGTTCATTTTGTGCTCCCAGCTGTCCGTGCCGTTTTTGAGTTTTTTGTTATACTTCTTGTTTATATTATTATTAGAATTATAGAGATCAGTCTCAGGCTGATTTCATCAGAAGCTTATCGGCAACTCACCTGTGTGTAGAAACCACTAGCTGCCTCGAGAAAAAGTGAGAGATTGGCCTGTACTTCACTTCGATTGGGGTTGGCTCTGTTTTTGGTCTGACTCTGTAGTGTTGTTATCTGATTCTTAAATGCATGGTTCCAGCTGGAGAAAAGGAAAAAAAATAAAAAAATATTAGAAAAAAAAAAGATTTAGAGCTTCTCTACGCATAGCTTTAAAGTATGTTAAAAAAAGAGACAACCTGTGTGTTAAAAAAAGAGACAACCTGTGTGTTAAAAAAAGAGACAACAATTCACTAAATACTGTGGGTACGAGTAAGGATGTAATTGTTGTAAACATGATTGTAAGGTTTTTCACGTACAGGTCTTGTTCGACTTTCTTGTCCAGAGCATACTCCAGGTCCGTCACCAGCATTTTCTGGTACAGGTCCTGAAGAGCCTGTCGTGATGTCCAGACCTCAGCAGCTCCGAGCTTCAAATCTGTAAAACACACAACACACTAAAATAAAGTGCGCACACACACACACACACACACCTGGACTTCTTCAGAAAAACATGCAATACTTTCATATCACAAAAGAAACTTAAAAATGGAATATCCTGTTTGTAAGTATTATACTAGATATATCTGGATATAATGATTACCAACCATACCTGTCATGTCAGCCTTCAGGGCCTCTGCCTGCCTGCTCAAACAAAAACAAAGACTTAGCAAAACTACGGCACACTCACATGTAAATATGTAACACATCAAGTCATGAATAAAACAATGCCATAATTTTATGATACATGGGTGTTCTTGTTGATCTGATAAGAAGCACAGTTCTGCATCAAATAGCATAAGGTGTGTTTTGTATCCGAGCATTTCGTCAAATTTCGCCCACTCACGCAAACTTAAGAGTTTCACAATAATTCAGTGGTCTCATTCCAGTACCACTATCTGGTGAGGAAGTGATAGGATCCTGAATCAGCATAAAGGCAGGACACAAACGAAACATAACGCGTGGTGAGCCGAAAGTACAGCGCTGCAGAAACACAAAGGGCTCTGGATATGAAATAAAAAAAACAAAATAAATGCTGAATTTCATTTACATAATATCTACAGTAGAGGTCATAACTTTACATACGCCTTGCACAATCTGCAAAATGATCAAGAAAATTGCCCCGTGTCTGTTATTTAGTTCTGCCTTGAATAAGTTATTTCACATAGCAGATAGAAATCCACAAGACACAATAACTGAACTTACACAAGTTACCCCATTTAATAGTTTACACATGCTTTATTCTTAATACTGCGTGTCGTTACCTGAATGATCCATAACTCTTTTTATGTGTTGTGAGAGTTGTTCATGAGCCCCTTGTTTGTCCTGAGGAGTTAAACTGCCCACTGTTCTCCAGAGAAATCCTCCCGGTCCTGCGCATTCTTTACTTTCCCAGCATCTTCTGCATGTTTGACCCGCTTTCCAACAGTAACGATGTGATGCTGAAATCCATCCTTTCACGCCGAGGAGAACTGAGGGACTCGTACACGACTATTACATGAGGTGCAAACATTCACCAATGATCAAGAAGGCAACACAACAGATTAAGAGCCAGTCCTTAGCTCAGTCGATCTCGGTGTGAAATGATGGATCTCCGCATCATATAGTTACTGTTAGAAAAAGGTCGAATATGCAGAAGATACTGGAAAAGCAAAGTATGCGCAGGACCTGGAGGATTTCTCTGAAGAGCAGTGGGCAGTTTAACTGCTCAAGACAAACAAGGGGCTCATGAACAAACATCAGAAACGTTGTTCCTTGCTTCTTGTGTAAAACAAAGCCGAATGGCAGACTATCAATTTCTCTCCGATATTTCGGTTTATCAAAAGCTGTAAACGTGACCTGACAAGACAAACTATGCATGAACAATATGGACACAATTTGTCCAAAGAATGGCACCAGCAGGTCTCTGATGTTTTGCATAACTTGGCAAGAGAAACTTGAAATGCTTCGTTAGTGTGAGAATATCAGCACTGTATTAAAAATGTAAAAAGAGGGATGAGCTCATGCCTGCAAAGAAGCTGAAGCTCTGTCAGGAACAGGAGCCAGTGCTGATACCTCAATGAACAGATATAAATACAAGTAGCAGTATCAGTAAAGAACACAAGAGCAATACAACTCTGCACTAAATGGACTAGCATTGTATTCATAGTGGCACACACAAGCTCGTTATTTTTGGGCTAATTATATGCTGCCCTAATAAAGACATCCGTTCACTGTCCAGAAAGAAGGGTTCACAAATTTGTGCAAAATTACGAACCGTTTTTTTCCCATAAGAACCACTGTTTGCACTATTTGCTATAGATGGTGCTGTTAAAAATTTCCAAATACCAAATTACACAAATACATATTTGCTAAAAGATTGATAAAGGAGGCCTGTTTTTCTAGAGCAGAAGCTCAGATTGCTGTGTGCTGCCAGTAATTCAAATGACAGGTTTATATTAAACCCATGCTAATTTACAAGTAAACATTTCTATAGCAACAGCTCGTTCACAGGGACTTGCATGCCAGACCATCCACATAGTCTAATCCAGTTTCAACACTGTAACAGTACATTTTCTGCCATGGTTCTGAAAGACTTCAGGACAAGTCGGTTCCTAATACCACAATACAGCAATGATAAACAGTCATGATACCGTATTAGGAGGACTGCATTGATATTACCCGGTATTCCTGTTTGAGCAAAAAGTAATGCAAACATTCTGACCAATCAGATCCGAGAACTCAACCCCATTATATGAAGACTCTCTGACGATAAACCTGTGATTAAAGACACTGTCTATGTTCTGTGCACACCATCACTAAGTGCAATGCAGTAAATGGAGTCCCATTATTCCTATTCAGATTGGATTACTTTGCTCAGTTGGATGTCTGTAATAATTTCTTACATGAAAAAAAATTAGAGGTCGACCGATAGTGGATTTTATAGTTACTGATAACCAAGTTGAGCATTACCTGGTGATAACCAATTAACCAACCGATAGTTTTTAAAACTGATACTGAATGAAAAAACTGAGGGACATTACTCATTTTTATTTGTAACAGTTTTGTTTTTGTTCTTTTTCTGTTCATCTGAGGATAACCCCTAAGAAGGCCAGGTCATATCACTGAGATCAGTACAGAATGATTATCTGCTTACAGAGACACAAACATGTTCTTCTGTTCAAGGTTCGTCTAAACGTCTTCCAAGAGCCTAAAATAAAGCCTGTTTGAACTGCCTCAAACTGCTTCTTATACCGGTACACAGAATTATGTCATGCTCTGAGTTTCATATATATAGTAGTGGATTAGTACAAGGACTTCAGAGCGCTCTCATTATTCTGTCCTGCTTTACTCTACCCTGTAGTAACTAGTAACCATCTTTCTGTAATAAACCTTTTTACCTTCAGAGGACGAGTCTGCGAGTGTTGTCTAATTTCCACGACAATACATAACACTTATAACAAAAATAAACAGTACTGACTAAAATGTACAGTATTTACTGTAAATATATCAATATTAACACATTAAGGATTTATACATATTAAAGTAAATAAAAAATATTTACGTCCGAACGGAACCAAAAAGTAACATCCAAATTTAATTTAAAAAAATAAAATCATTAAAAACAAACACACGAAATAAAATGTCAGCGATGTTTTTTTTTCGCCTCTAGAAGCCGCTTCCGGTCTGTACAATGACAGCGGACCCGTCCCAGCCACTCCCGCAACCAGGAAAAACCATCGGGGTGGATTTTTGCAGATAACTGATAGTTCTAGTAAGCAGCTATCAGATAAGCTAGTGCACCCATTCTAAGTAAAACATACATACAAAATTACACAAGAAATCAACAATGCACCAACAATATTTCTTCAAGTAGAAACCTACGTCACACCGCGAATACGCCGTCTCCATAACGACGCACTGAACCACGCACCATGAAGATCTAAAGCATAAAGAATTGACGATACTGCATTACAGTAACGTTATTCACTCAGAGGAGATCAGGTTCACAAAAAGAACAGTTCTTTTGTTTGGTGTTGATACATGTTCCAGTTACTATATATAAAAAAAAAAATACATGAACATTCGGGTTCATTTTCATCTCAAACAACAATGCCATTTTAGTCCGTGTCATAATGCGATTTCTATCATATCAGTAGCATAAAACGGTCTAGAAGGCTGCATTAACAATGCAGGTCTTGATGCCCTATACGATTTGTCAACATCTGATTCATCTGACCACCCGCTTACACCTTTAAAAGTGACCCACATCCGATATCCACATTTACAACTAGACACTTCACGAAACAACCGAGGTAGATGCCACCTTCCCCCCAAACAGGAGTGAAAACATCATTAGCAACAGACACAGACGAAACTACAACACAAGCTTTTGTTTTCCGAACCATATTTAACAGTAAGCAAAACCACTGGTCTCTTAAGGTAGAGGGGGAGCTGAATAAATACAATTCAAAATAAGAACAAGAGTGCCCTGGATCAGACTGGTGTTTTCACGGTTCACGAGACAAGTCGTCCGCCGCCGTCGCGTTTTCAATCACTACGTTTACATGGACATCAATAATCTAATTATTGAGCTTAATCTAAGTAAGGTAATAATGTGATCAAGGTGTTTACATGAGTCATGTTTAGAATACTCCTGTCATGTTCCCGTTTTACATGTTATAGATCATAATTAGATTAAGAGCCCGCGTCATTACGTCACCGAGCCACGCCATTCGACGTCACTCCAAAATTTCACGCATCAACATTCAGTTGATCTCCGTTGTGGTGCCGTATACAGTTTTGGGTGTTTTTATTTAATTTTTTACAAATGCTTTAAGTGCAGTTAATTATTAGTCATGCTGTACATGCAAATAGACGACTGCTTGAAGCCGTGGGCTGCGTCTCAAATCGCATACTTACCTACTGTATAGTAGCCAAGATGCATGTATTTTCCCCACTACAGGCCTATAGTAGGAAAGTATGCAGTTTGAGACACAGCCAAACTCTCTTGTTCACCTAAAACGTAAAACTGCCGTATGTGATCGTGTCCTGTCGCAAGATGCGGTGAAAACTGACGCGACGTTCATAATGTGATTAAGGTGTGTACATGTCTGTAATGCATGTCCATAATACGATTAAAACAGGAATACTCCACCTGTCTTAATTCAATTAGAGCTTACTTAGATTATGACCTTAATTAGATTAAGTCTGGTGTTTACATGGTAGTTTCTTAATCAAAGTATGCTCTTAATTAGATTAAGAGTGGATTATTGTTGTCCACGTAAACGCAGCAACTGACGTACAACTCACAATGACATTCTAATATCCGATTTATCCGCTTACACGGCAGACACAAACGCACGTATCTGATCCATATCGGATATATTTCCGCATACGAACGAGGCCTGAAACGGATCAGAGAACATCCGAACCCATGTGCTTTTTTTCCGCCAGCTTACATGTTTATTCATTAACGTTCATTCATTTAGCAGACGCTTTTCTCCAAGGCGACTTACCAACGAGGAAATACGAGCAAAACGGGGCAGGTCCGATCTGATTCCTGTGGGAGGGAAAAACCGGAATTGGGTCGGTTGAACCATGCAGTGTAAACGTGGCCAAGACGACGGTTATATAGTTTAGCGCGATTCTTTCTAGGTCGATATTGTGCGACAAAAGTGGTTATCGTGACAGGTCTCAAATCAACCGGCGGTGCGTTTTAAGCTCTATCCGGACCGCCGTGCAGCATACGGCCGCAGACACCCAAACGAATCCGATCAGAATACAGCTCAGGACCACTGGACTCGAGAGAAGCGTTTTTATCCGTCTTCGAGAGAGAGAGAGAGAGAGAGAGAGAGAGAGAGAAACTCCTACACTAACACGTCTTGAAGTTATTACATGATATGATGGCTTGGTGGTTAAAGCTCTGGGTTACTGTTGTGCCCTTGAGCAAGGCCCTTAACACTCTCTACTCCAGGGGGCGCTGTATCATGGCTGACCCTGCACTCTATGAGAAGAAAACAATTTCACCGAGTTACACCAGATGTTCACACTCTACACATCTGGGAGCACGATGTAGACGGTCGAAAGGAACACACAGACAGTGACCCACTCGGAGACGACGCTAGACAGACAGACGCTCATTGACTAGAACAGTTAGACGCTACAGGATGAAAGCGGGTCAGTACTGCGAGCAGACCGGGGGGGGGCGGCATGCTGCGTCGCTGTGTTTGCTAACGTTAGCTCGAGAAGCTACCGAGCCGGATTAGCTCATCCTGCCCGAGCACGGAGACCGGGCAGCTGGCTACACGAGATTAAACAGGGCAGCTGGCTACACGAGATTAAACAGAGGAGCTGGAGACACGCACACGGGAATAAATACAGATCCGTGAGGGAGTGGAGAAGCCGTCTGCTCGGTACCGCGACTCGGTTCGAACGCTTAGCTTAGCTTATCTTAGCTTAACTAGCCGGGTACTCGGTATAGCGATTCCACACTATCGCATAAAATTACTGCAGTACAGCCGTCAACTCGCGTCGAGACGTGTTTCTATTGTTGATTTATTTTTACGGTTTCTTACCGCAGATATTGGCCACAGAGGTTCATCCTGCTGGACAATTAAACAACCGCAGGTCCAGAAGCTAAGTCTACACCCGGCGCCATATTGTCCATCGCTTCGCTACCGCTGGCTAACAGGCGGAGGAAAACTGATCGTTTTCACACCCATAATTCGACAACGTCCCGTCTACTCCGGCTACGATTGGCTGAACGGTCTGTCAGTATAACCCAGCAGCCAATCATACGTTATAAGGCAGGACTGGAATAGCAACGGTGGAGTTCAACTTAAATAGCAGGACTGGTCCGATAGAGGGCGCACGTAATCTGTCGTCCTTCTCAAGCTGCCTGTCTTCAATGCGCAAATTTGATTTTTTTTGTTTACAGGCTATATTACAGAAAACAAATCCGCCCTGAATGAGTAACTTATCGAACTTATATTAGTAAAATATATATATATATTTTTTTTTTCATTAACATACATCCAATATTTATTTCATAATGAATTGATCTGAACTGATTTTTCATGTTAAACTTCTTTCACCTACACATATTTGTGTATTTTCACTTTGAGTAACAGTTTCCTACATTACCCACAACGTCATTTGATTACCTGATGATGATAATAGGGCCGGTGGGATTTATTTGTAGCTTCAAATTGAATCCTAATAGAGCCGTCAGCGCCATCATACTGGTCATTTGGTCAATCCTGGTACACCTGTGTGAGTCCTGGTACACCTATGACAATCCTGCTACCCTTAGGTCTATTCGGTTACCCTTATATCAGTCCTGTTACACTAATAATAATGTCCGGTTACAGCTATGTCAGTCTTGTTGCACCGTGGGGGAAACAAGTATTGAACACGTAAAAACTAATTCAGTAAATATATTTCCAATGAGGTTTCAACATTTCACCAGACATCAGTATTAACTCAAGAAATCTGGAAATATAACGGATACACAACATTAAATTCAATAAATAAAGTTATGTGTAATAAAGTGGAATGACACGGGGAAGGAAGTATTGAATACGCTAAGAAAACAGGCTGAGAAAAAGCAGTTCTCCAGGGCAAGGTAAGGCAAGGAACCAGCTGAAATCCGTAGGTAATTAGAAAGTAATTATACCTCCTGTCTGTGCAAATTAATATCAGCTGGCTTAGTAAATTGACGGTCTATAAAAAGGCTGAAACAAGAAACATCTCATGATGGGTAAAAGCAGAGAGCTCTCCCAAGACCTTCACAATTTACAGTTGAGAAACATATAGATGGAATCGGATACAGACGTATTTCAAAACTTCTGAATCCTCCAGGAAGCACCATCAGGGTCATTATCCACAAGTGGAAGCAACATCACTTCGTCATCAACCAGCCACGCACAGGAGCTCCTCACAAGATTTCTGACCAGGGAGTGAGAAGAACAGTCAGAAGAGTAGCCAAGAGCCAAG
>JAOUWY010000065.1:27167194-27180150 GCA_025728095.1 Prietella phreatophila | reverse complement strand
TCTCTGTATATATTTATCTCTCTCTCTCTCTCTATATATATATCTTCTAACTGGATGATCACAAAATGGCTGAAAATGTTTACCTTCCTTCCTGCTTTATTGTTCATTTCATTTGATATCATTTCTCTATTCAAACTGTAATATTAACTCCAGATGCATCTTCAGCACCGTGTACTCGGAGACCGGTGTAATAATGACACCATAATGTAACCGCTCTCAGCAAACATGTGTCTCATTCGCAAGAGATGACAGGAACGAGGCCCTTTCATTTGTATTCTATATGAACGGAATGATTATGTGTGGGTGTGTCACAGCTGAGTTTGATTCACGGTACACCGTGGCTCTCCCATTGCTGGGGAGAGGAGCCTGTAGCACTGTCCACACTGGAATCCGTAAGGAAGATGGGAAAGAGGTCAGTTTAAATGCTCTTTGAAAGCATCACCACAAGGCCTCGGTGCTCTACTAATGAAGCATGAGGTCGTACTGTAGTAGATAGGATAGATGTTTGCTGCCGTTGTGTGTTAGTGTTTTTCAGGAACCGCCAAATTCACCTCGCTTTGACTGTGAAAGGGGAACAGATGTTTGCTGCTGGTGTCCTTGATGTCACCCAAGCTGGCCTGATGGAAGTGCGTTGGACCATTTCTTTATTTTTGGCAGCAGCAGAATTGTATTATTTTCTATCAGAGCCGCTGCTGGTGTTGTTTTACTCTATAGCATACAGCTGTGGAAGAGTAATGATTTATACATCACAGTATTTGGTCTCCCAGAAGAGGATGGTTTCCCTTTTGAGTCTGGTTCCTCTCGAGGTTTCTACCTACTGTAATCTGAGAGTTTTTCCTTGGCACCGACACCTCTGGCTTGCTCATTCGGGATCTAAATCTCCAATCTGCTGCTGCCAAAATGAAACATACACACATTAAAACTTTGTTATAAATAAACAGGTTTTTTTTTTTTTTTTTTTTTTTTTTACATTTGTGTGTTATTTTGCTGTTCTTGTCACACATAATATTAAAAAAGGTAAAACACTGAAATTAATACCAATTAAATACGCTCTCCATCCACTTTATTAGGAACACCTGTACACCTTCACATTCATGGGCAGCAGTGCAATGCAGATAAAGTCAAGAGCTACAGTTAATATTTACATCAAACAAACAAGTGTGAACTCTGGGACTGGGATTGTGGCGTGGATCTTGGTACCAGAAAGGCTGGTTTGAATATTTCAGAATCTCCTGATTGGCTGGAAATTTCACACACATCACTCTCTAGACTATACACAGAATGGTGTGAAAACAAAACACATCTTGTAAGTGGAGGGTCTACAGCGGTGTCCAGTCTTATCCGGAAAGGGACAGTGTGGGTGAAGGTTTTCACTCCAACCAAGTAGAAGCCACACATGAGTCTATTGAAAGCCAAGATCAACTGATTAAACAGGTGGAATCAGACGTGGCTCCTGCTTGGTTGGAATGAAAACTTTCACCCACACAGGCACTTTGCGATAAGATTGGAGACCCCTGGTTTACAGGATGAAACAGAGAGATCAGAAGAGACCAGACTGGTCTGAGCTGACAGGAAATCTATAGCAACTCAAATAAGCACTCTTTACAATTGTGGTGAGCAGATTAAAAAGCATCTCAGAACACCCAACACATCAAACTTTGAGGTGGATGGGCTACAACAGCAGAAGACCACATCAGCTTCCACTGCTGTCAGCCAGGAACAGGAATCTGAGACTATCATGTGCACAGACTCATCGGGAGAGTTGAAGACTGGAAAAAGACGAGGTGATTTGCTCAGCTCTATATCACTCATTCACGTTGACTGGTTTAAGCATTGACAGTGGGCGGGGCATGAACGTAGGTGCAGTTACTTGGGCTTTAGATTAGTTAGTAAATTATCATAGTGTTGGATAACAGAGAAAACATGTTAGTGGAGCATGCACACAAACATTTGACTGACTTTGAAGGTGCTTGAAGAATGCAAAAAGCAGTGTGTATAAGCAAATATGCAAGTGGTTACAGGGCCTCTGGTGGAGGCGGAACCATAATCACAGCAGCTACAAGCAGCTAATGCTATCCAGTAATTTTCAGCCCACAACTGGGCCCCATTATTAGCACATATGGGCATCCCCATGTGAGGCTACCGTGGAAACTGTGGACAAAAGTTGGTGGGGCTCAGCTGAGCTGCCCACATGGGTCCTGGTTTCAAGCCCGTTTGGGACCCATGTTGGCCCTACTTGAACATGCCATCTGAAAAGTCATGGGAACAAGATAATTAAGTCATGGTTATGACTTAGTAAGTCATTTGAACAAGATAATGGCTATCATGCAGTAAGGCATGAAGAAGAGACAATGAGGACACAGATTAAATATCATGGGAATGAGATACTTAAGATACGGTTACCACTTAGTAAGGCACAGGAATGATCAAGTAATGGCCATGACTTAGTAAGGCATGAGAATGAGACAATTAAGACATGGCCATGCCTTACTAAGGTGTGAGAAAGAGATAATTAAGCCATGGCCACCATCCCCCACTGTTGCCACAAAATTTGAAGCACACAGTTGTCTAGAACATCTAGCAGGAAACTCATTCATAGGTAAGAAGTTGTCACACTGTTAAATGGGAAGGAACTTGTAGTTGAAAAGACTCTCAAGTCATAGCCGCACTTAGTAATGGATGGAAACCCTGCTGGTGACATCCCTTACAAAAAAATGAATGCGTGGCCAAACTTTGTTCACACTCTTTAGTAAAGAGTATGAACAAGATAATTAAGTGATGAACATGACTTAGTAAGGCCAGGAAGATTGAGATAATTTAGGTACATGTATGTTTGTTGGGAAATTCTTGACATCATCCTTCACAAGCTCTGGCAGATTCATAATTTTATTTATTTATTATTTTTTTTACATAATACTGGCAGAATGAAACTGTTTTTCTTATATAACACTGGGCTATTATTAATCCTCTGTAGATAAGGGACAGGGACAGGAGCATGACAATATAGTGCATTGTACAAGGATAAGGACACAGTGCGTGCTATGTTAACCTTTTAAAGCCATAGCTTACTCAGTTATTCATCTAGAAACTCAAACATTGAGTTATTCAGAAACTGAGAAACTCTTAGGAAAGGTATAGCCAAGGAACCAGCGGCTCCTAAACGTTTAAGTGGTTACCGCCGCAGCATAAAGGTTTTCAATATGTTGTTCTACTTGCTTTCTTCAAGAAACCTCCAGTTTAAGATTATATCAGTTGAGAAATGATAAACTGTTGTATTTGATCAGTTCAAAAATACAAAAATTACTGTGTGGCTGTGGATCAGGTGGTAGAGTGGGTTGTCCACCAATCGTAGGGTTGGAGGTTCGATTCCTGGCCCACATGACTCCACATGCCGAAGTGTCCTTGGGCAAGACACTGAACCCCAAATTGCTCCCGATGGCAAGTTAGCGCCTTGCATGGCAGCTCTTCTACGATTGGTGTGTGTGTGTGTGTGTGAGTGTGTGTGACTGGGTGAATGAGACACGGTGTAAAGCGCTTTGGATAAAAGCGCTATATAAGTGCGCCATTTACCATTTTACAGTTGTGACTGACTATAGCTGAGTGTAGGAATGTTACGGAACGAATGTGATGTTCTTCTTGAACTGACTGCAGATATGACACCTGTAGAGGGTGCTCATTAGTCTTTTTTCTTTTAAGAGTATTGTAAAGCAGCATTAAAATTGTCTTGTTATTGACCTTCATTATTAATGGCGTTCAGGTCTGGGGAACGTCTTCGTTTTCAATTATTACAACCATCTGTTCACCCCTGCTGCCTAGTGTAATATTAGTACTAAATCCCAACACTTCTGCTGTGGCTCCTCTAGCCTTCTAGACCTGCCTGATTCATCCTGTTGCTCTATTCCAGCTTTGCTCCTCCTGCTTCTTTTGCTTTCTTTATGATGACTCACCTCAAGTCAAGTGCAAAACAAAAATACTGTAGCACAGTAAGAGCTGACCATCGCTGTGAAGTTAAAACCAGTTCAAGAAAATGACCGTAAACTCTACGAAATAAAGCAACTGAAAGATTGAGACATTAAGTTGTCCCAAATATCACAGTAGCAACAGGATGGAGTGTTGAGTGGCAGTAAGACTGGGATAAAAGGTGTACCATAGCAGCATAATTGTCCCTGAAGGCCTAATACTGTCCAGGAGATGCTTTAGTTATAAAGTGCACTTGTGGTGATGGTCGTTCTAAGGTGGGTATTGGTGGGGGCAACAGTGTGTTAATTGTCTTGACTGCCTCTGGGAAGATATTGTAGAGTCTGTTGCTCTGGTACCTTCTGCTAGATGGTAGGAGGATTAAATGTCCATGATAGAGGTGGGACGGATCATCTACGGTGCAAGTAGCCTTGCAGCTGTAGCTTTTTCTGTAGGTGTTGATAGTTGGTAGACATCCCAATGATTGTTTAGCAAAATCTACTGTAGAGTCTTACCATCTGAGACAGTGCAGTTGCCAAACCAGACAGGATGGAAGAAAGAGGGTTTGCCCTTCTGGTCTTCCACAAGAAGTGGACAAGCTGAGGTTGTCTGTGACAAACTTTTGACTCTCTCCACAATGTGCTATAAATAGTAGGTATATAGGTAGTAGAGACTGAACACTTCAGGCTCTCCTGAAATCAACGATCACAGATATTGACCCATTAAATTAGCCTGTTAGGACTTCTGCAAGCTGATCCCCATCAATATTATACCCATCAAGTATGGTTCAGGACCAGCAGCCTCCCACAAGCAAACTTCTGATATCCTCTACAGAAAGACAGAATACTTGGTCAGTAGAGGGTGGGGTGGTCTTCCTTCAGTCACAAGAACTGCCATCATAGACACATATCACTTTGTAGTCAGTGATCACCTGAATGCTGTACCACCTACACCTTTACTCTGGTGTCTAAAAAGTGTCAACGGATTGATACTTATGACATAATTGGGTTTAATTCCTGATAGCCCAGGGACTCTCTCGCTGTGCTCAGGGCTGTTTCGTTGACTGAACTAGTTCCCTTGGTTTTCCTAGTCAGGATACCTTTGCAGTCATTTACAGCACCTGGTCAATGCAAATGGTGATGGTCGGTGCTCTGCACTGGCAACCATAAGGTTCTGAAGAAATCCCGCCAAATTGATTGTGCTTTGATTTTTGGTATAGTTCATTCTGTAAGTCAGTGGATATTTATTATTCAAGATTATGCCTGCATAAAAATTAAGACCTTTTATAAACATTAAGTGCTGTTGTGTAATGTAAGCTTAATGTAGTACCCAACAGTGTTAGTCAGTGTTTAGTTAGCAAGTTTGCATTTAGCTAGCCATGACAGAAGTTAGGCCTGCACTTCAAAGTCAGCAGAGAACAGCAAGTGAAATTACAAGTACAGGGCAGATAGAAAGAAAAAAGATTTAAGCTATCAGTCACAAGAGGCAGTTTCAATAATTCCATATTAGTGATCGTTTTGAAATGAGATGATGTACAGGAGTTCCTAATAAACGGGAAGAGTACATTACAGAGTGGTCAGTGGCCCCAAAACTGGGTGAATGGGGTAGTCTAGGTGGTTGTTAGACTCCTGACCTGAATTGGCCCTAGAGGTGACATTATCTATGCACTTGCTAAAGTGGTCACACATGGCTGCAGTATATTCCTCTAAATCAGTAGGATAGTCACAAACAGCAGCCTCCTTGAACGTATTCCAGGCCAGATACTCAAAACAATCCTGCAGTGGTGAGCTGGCCACCAAGTTCTAATTTGTTTCAATACTACTCCGGCATGTTTGAGCAGTGGTCAGTAAGCTGGAAGTATCCGAACATATAACTGATCGCAGCAGTCGAGATGCCTCAACCCTGACCAGGCAGTTTACTAAGGATGCTGCAAGAGCGTAAAATGGCAACTTTCTGACAAGCACAAATAAAATGAACTAAAAATAATATTTGACCGATGAAAACACTTACATGCAACTTTATAACAATGTCACTATGTGAAGCTTACCTTGAATGCAAGCCAAGTGTCTGTATAAGTGTTTTATACACAATATGGCCAAAGGTTTGTGGACAACTGACTCTCACACCCATATGTAGATCTTGCCCAAACTGTACAAAATCATATACAATGTCTTTGTATGCTGTGGGCCTAAGATTTCGCTTCACTGGAGCTAAGGGGCCCAATTCTGTTCCGGCATGACAATGCCTCTGTGCACAAAGCAAGGTCCATGAAGACATGACTTACCAAAGCTGGAGTGGAAGAACTTGATGGCCTGCACAGATCCTTGCCCACAACCCAACTGAACTGGAATGCAGACTGCACGACTGTGGCCTAACCTCCATAATGCTCTTGTGGCTGAATGGCCAAATCCCTACAGCCACATTTCAAAACCTAGTTGAAAGCTTTCCTAGAAGACTAGAGGTTATTATGACCACAATTGAGGGACTAAGTCTGGAATGGAATGTTCTACAAGCACATATTTGTGGATGCCTGACCATCACACCCACTTTTGGCTATATAGTGTAGCTTCCTCCTTGCCTTATAGAAAATTGGCCAATCACTTATTAAAACACTGATTAAAAACAATACATCATTTAAAGAAAAAAGAAGATATAAATTTGGCTTTTATTGAAAACATTTTTTCATGGAACAACGAATGGTATTTCTTGCACTCCTCGACGATTCACCTCAATTCCAATTGGGAAGAGAGTGTGAAAGTTAATTATATCTTACCCGTGCAAACAGGTTGACTGCCCGACAAGACGGTGTGTTTCTCAGTCCAGAATATGCACAAGAAAATGATCATGAATATATCCAGTAATCTGCCTGCTCGCCATGACCTGTTCTAACAGTGTTTTTTTTAAAATAAGCAGCCTAATATTTCAATGAAAAAGACAAATCATTATGATTTTTTTTATTCATAATCATGACAAGTGTCATCAGGAAGAACATAACCGTATGAAAAGGGAGTTATGACAATAATAATAATAATAATAATAAAAAAGACATCAGTTTCGTTATCTAGCTTTGGGTCAGTTTGGATGTCCTGCGAACTTGGCAGTTCAGTGTACAGAACCAAGATTAGAAACCTTTCCGTGAGTGTAGTGACAGTAAGCACAGATACTCAAATGTTACCAAGACTGTAACCAAATGCAAAAAAATCTATGCTCAAAACTGACCAAAGCTATCAAGTGCTGCACTGTACTTTTTTTTTTGTTTGTTTTGTTTTTACTAGAGACCAAAATGACAGAATACATCTACAAGCCAATAGTGTAAGACCGACCCGCGGGGTTGTGAATGGCTGAGCAGATGGGATCGGTGACAGCCCACTCATACCACACCTTCTTCCCGTTGTTACACCTCCAGAACTTCACACTCACCTCATCGCCACCAGACAGGGGAATGGGTTGCTACGGGGGGCAGAGAATCCAAAAATGCAGTGCAATCAGCTTCATCATTCTATAGGGGAACTCATTAAAATAAGTCAGAAGTGCTTACTTTGAGAGGAAAGAGGATTGGGAACCAGGAGAACATTCCCGGTGAGTGGGTCTCTGGTCTAATACCTAAAATGGGAAACAGCAATGATCCAGTATGTTTAACATCACTGTGCATGAAATCGTAAAAACTTCGCTGCGACGAGCCATCTACTGGAAGCCGCATTAAATCCTCCAGATGTACGTCTTGTGAAAGCACCCGAAAAAGTGATACTTACTAAGCATGACGTCTTTGTACAACGTGGTCTCAAAATATCCAGCAAAACCATGAAGCACAGAGTTACAGGATATGGTGAAACACAGACACTGGTATCTATTGTTGTTCATATCTGAGAGAGAACAAAAAAGTAGTAGGTTTTAAAGGACTTCTGCCAGGCTAAACAATTGTGTGTAGATGATAAGGCATTCTCTTTTTTTATAAGGTCTGAGCATGTGTACCTGCACAACTCTTACCTGTGGTTGGGTGTACAAAGGTAAAGCAGGGCTTGGGGTCAGCAAGCTGGTGGAAGTTGTGGAGCCTCACTACATATGGGGTCTCAAAATGGCACTCAGGATCCTTGTCACGCTCCCGACACCCTCGGACTTCATTATACAGCTTTGATGAGGACAGGGGTGCCAAAAACGAGGTGTAGGAGCAGGGAATACTCACTCCACCTTCTGCCAAAATAAAAAAAATAAAAAAAAACAAAAACAAACAAATAAATAAATAAATAGGGCACCAAGAGTATTGACATTATTGGCAATAATTTCAAAGTCAATGCTGAGGTCTGTGACTAACCATGAAATGGTTACAACATACCTTTGAGAAAGTGCTGCGCTCCATTAAGGCACTCAGGTGAAAGCTCATTGTCACCAAAAGATCCTAAAAGCTCACTGACAATGATGTCAGCTTTCTCTGGAGCTGTCCACTCCCGCATGTCACATGATACAACGGTCACCTGATCTCCCCATTCTTCAAACTTCCAGTTTTCCAGTCTGCAGAGAACAAACAACAAAAAAACCTTTACTGCTTTACACCTTTAGCAAAAAAAAAAAACAAAAAAACCCAACCCACTGGTTTTAAATAAAGATGTCACCATATGCCTAGAAATAAAACAAATGAAAATGAATCACATGTAAATAAATCATATAAAATGTATAAATAAATCACTGGGGAAAAAAAGAAAAAAAAAAAGAAATAAAGCAAATATACGTGTGTACACACGTGACAACAGCATTGGGATTCTTTTCAACAGCATACACACGCAGCTTTCTGTCTGCCTGCTTGGCGGCACGTAGCGAGGCATTCACCAGAGGGCCACGTCCAGCACCTAGCACCATCAGCACCCTAGGAAAGGCAGAGTAATGCCACAAAATTACAAAAAACAAACCAAACAAACACATTCCTGCTTAGTGAACTGTCAAATATAATTCTCCAGAATGAGGTTAGTTATTTAAGGATTTCCCTTTGAAATCAGATTCTGAGAACCTGCTCATTAAGAGAAACAAGTGTTTCTCTTAAAAAAAAAAAGTTTCTCTTGAAGTGCCGAGGCCCTTTGAGGTTACAAGGCAAGCCAGAGAAGCTGACTGATGGATGATCGAGGTGATGCACCTCAAATATACCACTTCAATCTCTTGAAACTGTGAAGAGAGGTGATTCCTGTAGCTCTGGTGATTGTAGTACCCAAGGTGCTGGAACTGGAAGTAAATCTAAAAAAAGGTGTAGCCCAATTCACCCCAGGGAGTTACACTGTGATTGGAGCAGCCCCATGGTCTTGGTGCCCAAAGCCGACAGGTCAGCCATTTTTTGTGCAGAAATTTTGGCCACTGCTCGCTTTTATTCAACACTGCATTTAAGCGAGGGGCATAAACAGAATCCCTTGAACCCAATTATCCCAAGGGAGAAAACCCCCCCAACCTTTTCCAACCCTGTTTGGGTTACAACAGTTTGTCACCCTTCCATTTGGTTTGTTTGGAGCCCCAGCGACGTTTCAGAATATGTCTCGCGGATAGAATACACGGACCACAAAACCCCATTGCTTATTTAGATGATCCAATCCTTTTCTGTAATGATGGGCAGTGGCATTTACAACAGCTGAGAGCTGTCCTGAGATCCTTGAAACGGGCAGGACTCTCAGCAAACCTAAAGAAGCTTGCAATTGGATGGGTGGAATCTGCGCTATCACTTAGGCCATCGGCAGTGTTCACAAATTGATAAGACCGCAGCGATTTGGAGCCTGCAGGACACCCAAGACCAATGGGTCAGAACACTCATGTAACTAGCCATGTTTCATTTTGTTACATTCTATTACACAGCTTTTGCGCCAACGGAAAATGAAACCTGGGGCACGCATTCTGGAAATGCTACTTTCTGCTGCAGTTTTGCATAAAATTGGAATTTTGTGTAATTGTTACATTCTTAAAACAATCTGGTGGAAAATACTCACTGTACATTGGTTTCTTTTTGCTCCTCGGGAATTCTATCCATCAGACATTTATACACAGCCTAAGGAAGTGGATAAATTAAGAACGTTACCGCAACACGGTATACAAATACGATGTACAAATGAAACAGCTGAACCGCGGCGTTCTCGTCTCACCTGCTGGTATTGTGAATACTTAATGGGATCTTTTTCAAAAACCTCATACGTCTGTGACTCCAAATTGTCCATCAGAGGCTAAAAAAATAAATAAAATAAATATAAAAAGCGCATTTGTAAGATATCAGTGGGACACTTGGTGGGCTCTGAAGTTTTGTTTGTTCATGTATAGCTAGACACCTGTAATGGTGACTGCAGGTAGTCCTCATATCCCTTGGCGAACAGCTCGTAAGCGTTGGGTGCTGGACGGTTTTGGTTGAGGTATTCTAGGTACTGCAAGTAGGTGCGGAACTCCTTGTCGCTGTGGCGACTTGTCCCAGTAAATATAAACTGCGACTCGAGCTGTAGCGGACAAGAAGAAAGCAAAGCTCACAAGGTAACGTTAAAAATACTGAAAGACAACAGGCAACGCCGCTCACCTTGAAGAGGCGGAAAATGATCCTCTGATGGGCTTTTGAGAGCACCGGAAATCCCTTCTTATTCGTCAGGAATATGCTGGTGGGAAGAATGGCAGCTTTGATCGGTTCCCCAAGCCACTTGTCAATCACGTTGTCAGACGGAACATCTGCCCCGATCTCAATGGCTTTGGACATATGCAAAAGCTAGAATCAGGGTATGATAAGATACAAAGCACTTTCTTTGAAACTTTATAAAATGTCTCACTCACCAAGGCAAATCCTTTTGTTGTAGTCACAAAGTGTTCTGAATGAATGCCACCTAAGAGAATTGAAGCAAAGACAAAGAAAAGCTCATATATCAGGGTTTCATGCAATGAAGCTAATGATATATTGAGCCTAGGGTTTTAAATGTAAGCCTTTGCCTGGAGAAAATAAAGAAAGCGTACTGATAATCCTACTTCAAAACACCACATACTGTACAAACGCTAGAACTGCAAAACAATCCATTTAATTTCAGCTTAAACACAACCGAGCTGTTCATCCCCGGCGGAAATGCTACAGTACAATTATTTCTCACCAGCCCCAGGTCTTCTCTTCGTTGTCAGCATCGTCTATTTGTTTACTCGGGTCGTTTTCAACGAGGTCTTCACGAGTGTCCTCGGGTGCTAACAGTGGAACTCTGATCCAATACTGAAACGATATGAAAAGCGTTGTAGGTACAAGCGGCACAAGCGGGTATCTAATTAGATCGGTGTGCACTGAAGTGCAACCAAAGCACGA
Source organism: Prietella phreatophila (assembly GCA_025728095.1). Taxonomy (NCBI): domain Eukaryota; kingdom Metazoa; phylum Chordata; class Actinopteri; order Siluriformes; family Ictaluridae; genus Prietella; species Prietella phreatophila. The sequence continues at coordinate 27,168,902 of JAOUWY010000065.1, read as the reverse complement.
TTAAGTGCTGTACTCTACCAATCTCGCTAATGGTGCTAGCTTATTGTTGATGAGAAAGGCCTGAAAGGATGGGACGTTTGCCTGAGCACCTCGTTACTTAGCTAAATTAATCTGTAGGTTCATGGAACACTTTTGATTTTGATGGCGAATAGCCACAGGCTCACCATAGAAGAATGGTGTCCAGTATATAAATGGTTTAGCAGGACTCGGGCCAAGTTGGCACACCGTGCACCCCTCAGTGGAATCATGAATGCAGGTAACCCCAGGTAGGCACAGAAATTCAGCTCCTGTACCAGTGCCTGGAAGTACGGAGAGTCAATTGTGAACGTTGAGGAGATACAAAAGTTAACAAAAGCACCCATGACACTTGCAGCTCAGTCCCGATCATTAGAAAGTGTATTCATTTCAAAACAAGCAGGTTAATCTGTTAGTTTTTAAGCGGATTCTCTAATCTAAAAGAATAGATTAGTGTGTTGTTCAAAACCCAGCTGTTGTAGACGCACAAAAAAACGAGTTCGAACTTACTGCCTCGGAGTTCCTGCGCTCAGTGGTCAGTTCCAAGTCGGCATCTATCCATGGGGAGAGCTTCCCCACAATAAGAGTGTTCCAGTCTGGTACACACACAACTTAATAAGGGTTACGTAATACACCTTGTTTTGCCTTCAACAAGTCATTGGTAAACATTTCAGCTGAGTAGTGGTGTTCTGTCCTCACATCACGTGAAATATTTGATAGAAATCTGGCTAGTATCGTTATTTTTAACCATGAGGTGACTGCTGGACAGGTAGATGATGGACGGCTTTGCGTCATAGAACACGTCGTGTATTAGTTTTTGTTTTTTAAAAGCAGTATGATTTTCTCTATATACGCAGAAATGTAAAACGATATACAAGTGACTTTTTACCACGTCCACACAGCAGCAGGTCAGAGCGGGTTTGAGCTCCGGGTCTGGCCTTAGCAGGGTTCAGTTCGTACTCTCTTCGGAAACGAGGATGGAAGAGGGGCATGCACAGGAAGTCAAAGCTGTGAAAAACAACAACAACAGCTTTCAAATAAATAAATAAATAAAGCACCCTTATAACTGAAGTCCCTTGGAAGGAAAACTCGACAGGTAGAACAATTCATCAGCAGTGTTGCCTGCTGAACGCTTTTTAGAACCCTTTAGTGACTTTATTTAATAATAATAAAAAAAGGTAATAAAAGAGACAAATCTCTGGACTTTCTGAGCCATGTTGGTGACCACAGTGAACTTGATTTAACTCTCCAGCTCACATTAAAGCTGCTGGCTATATGTATCAAGAGTGCAAGCTCTGAGACTCCCCATCAGTGTGTAAAGCCAGAGTTGTGGGTGTGCTTCCCAACAACCGATCACTGATCAACATTGTTCCCAATAACTGGTCAACATTGCGCTCAACGACCAATCACCCACGTTCTCAACGACTAATCACTCATTAACATTGTTCCCCCAAACCAATCACTGACCAAGTAAACAGATCACAGTTACCTTTATAGCTTTTCCTAACATTATTTTTTCTGAGGTGAAGAAGCTGATCTGATGTTAAAAATGGTCAAAGAATTGACAAAATTGACAATGTTAAAGAATTTTCATTTGGGCTTGGAAAACATAGCTGCGCCCCCGGCGACCAGCAGCAGGTTGGCCACGGAGAGCGACGGGAAGGACAGCGGGAGGTACGAGATCTCAGCCTGA
>JAOUWY010000065.1:27105717-27116121 GCA_025728095.1 Prietella phreatophila | reverse complement strand
GACACACACACACAGGGAGACACACACACACACACAGACAGAGAGAGACTCGCACACAGACAGAGAGACTCACACACAGACAGAGAGAGACTCACACACAGACAGAGAGAGACACACACACAGAGAGAGAGACACACACACAGAGAGAGAGACACACACACAGAGAGAGAGACGCGCAGAGAGAGACGCGCAGAGAGAGACGCGCAGAGAGAGACGCGCAGAGAGAGAGAGACAGCGTGAGAGAGACAGCGTGAGAGAGACACACACAGAGACACACACACAGAGATAGAGAGATACACATACAGAGAGAGAGAGAGAGAGAGAGAGAGAGAGACAGAGATTTTTTTATTATTATTTTATGCTGATAATATAAAAATAGAACAAAAACAAATATCAATAAGGCTACTTGTTCACAGGTTTTTTTTCTTTTTCTTACTGCAGAAAATACAATGAATAAATAAAATATTGATACTTCTTTCTTTTCTCTCTCTGTCTAGTAACTGTATATCCATGGGTCAGTCCTCTGCTTCGTCTTCTTCTAATAATTCAGTGGCCCACCGTCAACTAATCCTTACATATTTGTGGAAAACTGAAATGTTCTGTCATGTTGTTAGATCTGTGTGCTGTGGCTGATGGTAGCCTAACTCTCCCATTATTCCACTCGGCGAAATGATACAGAACTCTAAGGTCAAGACCTGACCGGAACTACTTCAGCTGTGCATTTACTGAAAAACAACTGCTCACCTCAGAATGTCTGTCAGCCAATCAGAATCGAGAACTCGACAGCGCTGTGGTATAAATACACGTAACATTCTATTCGAGAAAACATAACCCATTTACGACACAAGACAAACGTTTGTATGTCTACACACGGATTTGACCGAAATGACATGTCGTGACATCAGCATCAACAACAGCACAGCTTACTTGAATAACAAGATTTTATCATTTTTTTTTTTTTTTTTTTAAAACACCTCGTTCAACCACGTGTGCATGTGAACAATCAGCTTGGGAGAGGGGGGAAAAAAACCTTAAAAACGTCATGTACATTATGTGCAACAATAAACACGTCTAATCAGTTTACCAGCAAGCAACTCGGGAGTCAGTCACGTGACAACCGTAAACATTCCATCAACTAGAGAGCGTCTTTCTCCGCTTGACCCGCCCGTGATTACGTAACAGTTTCCAGAGATCAGTGACGTGAAATGTTTTCGATCGAGGAGGGAGAGACGACAAGGTCACTGGTGTTTCTATTTTTTATTTTTTTAAAGGAAAACATGTTGACAGACTGTTTAGCGTGGATACACGTGGACATCAGTCCAAAACGTATACATAAATCATCCGGTCCACTTCGCAAGTTCGGCTACTCTCTCGTTGCGTACGGTTTTGCGGCACAACAAGCACTCGGCCATGGCTGTCCTGCACTTTTTATTTTGGCACCTGTTTCCGACGCACGCCGCAGGGATTCGGACGCACATCTGCAACACGCGACAGCTGTTTCCTTGGAAACATGAAAACAGTAGGCTGGAAGCAAGGAAGTCAAAATAAACCATTTAGAGGATTGAAAGCAACGGCACGCTGGAAGGGATTTTCTCGCAGCGTGGAAGCCAAATCGGATGGAAAGACGGACAGCAGGAGACTCCCGACAGGACTACTGTGCATGTCTGCAACTTTTTACAGTCCACGTTGCTTCTTGTTCCTGAGCGGTGTGGGTTTTAGTGTCTTGGGGATGGCCTCGCTTCTTTATTTGAACCTCATGGGGTCATCGATGGAAAGCGGACCTTCACGTGGTCCGCTTGATTAGAACCCGTGCGCGTTTTCCACCTCGTGAGGTACTTTCCGCAGGTGAGAACACCTCGACTGGGGTGTGGACCAAAACAACCGGTCCGAGTGTCGTGGTCCCGATCTGATTCCGAGTGTACTCTAGAGCAGTGAGAAAGCGATTGGACAGAGTGAGTTAAAGACGCAGTGTGTTTTGGGTTGTTTTTGTAAACGTGAGTGAGCCAAAGGACAGAGCTGTAGTGCTAACAAAACATGATGTTTGATTAAGACCGGTTTCTTTAAAAAAAAAAAGCGTAAAAAAAAAACCCAATAAATTAAATAAAAGTAGTTCAGTCCGTACAGGTTTTTTTTCTTTTTAGCGATTATCATGGGTCAAAAATGCGTGAATGTATCACGGCTTTTTTCTTTTTTGTGTGTGCGGAAAACTACCCACCGAATTTCGTGAAGAATTGCTGAAACTGCGCGGTCTTTCGCAGCAATGCTTATTAGTAAACGAGACCTTTTAGCTGTACTCATGATCGATGGACGGGAGGGATGACATCACGCGCCACGTTTTAAAACACGCCGTATATTACGGCGTTTTGCTGGCTTCGCATCTTGCATTGATTTCTGTGAACGCGAAATCCCGAAGGGACTGCTAGTTAAACGCCCATCTAATAAACTCCCCCAGGGCTGGTTCTTCACGTTCTCTCTTGATTTGTACACCAACCTGGTTTGGATGATAAAGTTTTCCCGTCCGTGCATTTCATACCGACGAACGTGGAGAGTTTCATGAGCACCTTCTCACTTCTATAAAACGTTTCATACCCCTCCTCGTTTCCTGTGTGAACCCAAACCGGACACACTCATTTCGCTCCGACTGGCACGCCGTAAACGGACTAATAAGTGTCCGAGTGCCCTTGGAGCCAGGAAACGTACTTAACGGGTCTCACGAGGACTTGTGTGGATTAAATCCAAAATCACTTGTCTAAACCTTCAACAGAACAATCATTCGAACAAAACCATGTTTGTTTTATTTTTAATCATACAGGGTGTCTAGACAGGGGAGAACACACACTGTACACACATGGACTGCATTTACTCCCACCATTATCTTCTCTGTGAGATGTATAAGGCTCCTCTGAGTTTAGAAACACCTATAGAGAAGATCTTTTTTTTGTACTCTTTCTAGACACTTCCTGTACACTGATATGAACCTATTTAGAAATCAGATCATCATGTCAATGCGCCATGTAAACATTGTCAGTGTCATGATCACACCATCGACCATCTATAAACAAGAAGCGGCACGTTTGATGTTAGTTAGGGCTTGTTTGCTAGCACTGTACCGTGTTAGCTTGGCTTGCTAGCCCCCTTGTTGAGATATTCCCACGTCGTGATGTCATTTCCGGGACATGTTATCCATTGCAAGGGTTATTCCTTTACTGGTTGAGCTTGAGTCGTGAACACTGATGAACGTCTCAGAACATTTAGTCAGTTAGTTAAACTAGTTAGGATGATCGTGAGATCACCTAATAATCTGTAGTTTATACGGAGGGTTTATTTGCATGTAAATTCCCATGCTGTGTTTTTATTAACGCTGGATAGTAAATTATTATTATTATTGCCAAGCGCGAGCTTGCTTCTGAAAACTAGCCGCACATAAATCAGCTGGAGATCACGTGCGTTTGATGTTGTTTTTTGTGTTTGTTTGTTTCCTCCACTCCCTCACTGTGTGTGTACTCGGCTTGACAGTAAACACCTACTGCTAAGGCGCTGTAACATTAACCGCAAGCTACATATTCACCACTGCTGAGGCCTGACCACTGGTGATCGCCATCTTTAACTCACACAGAGAGACAGAGACAGAGAGAGAGAGAGAGAGAGTGTGTGTGTTACAGCACTACACAGCATTCAGCTTAATCGGAGATCTGACTTCAGATCAGTCTGATCTATCCGTCTTGTTTTAGCAATGTCTGAAGCCATGATTATATTATATTTATTTAAACACACACCATCAGAGTTACTGCACATGCACACACACACACGTTAAGAAAATAAACAACACAGCCGCAATAAATAAATCTGTGCTCTGCGTTAACTCACCGAGGTCTCTGCGTCTGTCCTCTGTGTGTGTGTGTGCCGGGAGTAACCGGACAGCTACGACTGCGCCATTTCTCAGTGCACTGAGTGACAGCTTCACACACACGCTGTTTTCCCCATAACCTCTAAGTCCCGCCTCCTGCGCCAGCATTGGCCAGGAACTCCGCGATGAACCGCAGTGTGTGGATTGGATGGTTTAGAAGTCAGTCGTACCACCCTAGCAACTGCGGAACGCGACAGGACGCGTTCACGTGATGTCTAAGCGGAAGCGTTTTGTTTTGTTGGGGTTTTATTTTTTTTATTGGTTACTTGTACAAATAATTAGAAAAATATGTAGAACATGATTTAGAAACAACAACAACGATGGATTATGCCGCTGGGAAAAGCCGTTTGGAAAACAGACTTCCGGTCCAAATTGCTTGTTTGTGTTTTGGATGTCAGTCAGTTTATATACGCAATGTACTGTACGGGCCACCGTAGATCCTGGGGGAGGAGCTTCGAAACAGTCAGGGTGTGAGTCCAAGAAGTAAGTAATAATAATAATTATTATTATTACTATTATTATTATTATTATTATTATTATTATTATTATTATCAGTGATGTCATTTGGGGTGCCTTATTGGATCTTTTTGGAGTAGTGGAGGATTTCCAATTTTAGTTGAATATAGTCTTAGGCATATACATAAAAGAAATCAAAATAGCAAAAATATAGTTTATTACAATGTCTAAATTGTCAGTAGTGTATGAATGAATGTGTGAATGTGTGTGTGATTGTGCCCTGCGATGGACTGGGACCCTGTCCAGGGTGTACCCTGCCTTGTGCCCGATGCTAGATGGGATAGGGTCCAGGTTACCCGCAACCCTGAAGAAGGAATAAGCGATAGAACATGGATGGATAGTTTATTGGACTCAATCATCTCTTGCTTTAAAAAAAAATTATATTCATTCTCTTAAGTACACCTGGTTCATTTGATTGTTCCAAGCATTTTTGGAGAACTTGCCACAGTTCTTGTGCGAATAATTATGCACTGGTCTATAATCATGTTTTTATCTGAAAAGTGCTCTATTATATTAATGTGTGATTTCATATTTTATCAAACTGTATCCTAGTTACTTTTATTTGTAATAATTTTTTTTCAGCAACATACAAAAACTGTTAGCATTTAATTTATTGTGATATGAATGTTTAGGAATCTAAAACTAACACGCTAATGCTTAAGAACTCATGTACTTACAGTACCAACTTAGCAGTAATTAACCAAATGTTACCCTAGTGAGCCTTCGATAACGATTATTCACTATAATAAACCACTATGATGACTAAAGAATAATGATATGGAAATGAATGAGAAATTTCTGTTATGAAATATTATTTCACGTTTATATTCTAAATGAATGATTAAATACTTACTAATTTACTAGTAGTCAGGTATTTCAATAGAATTTCTCCATTAATTACTGCTGAATGCAAAAAACAACATTGCTAGTGAAAATATAACAATCTAATAATTAATCTTAAATCTTAGTACTAAATATTAAACATAACTATTCTGACAAAGCTATAATGCTTGTTAAATCCAATTTTAGATAGTAGTTACTAGGGATTTAATAGCAACAGTGCGTACAATAATTGATCACTTTACACAAAGAAGAACAAGTAACACTGATATATCAGTAATGAATTATTCAGTAATAACAAAGTAAGGACAGTGCATGACTGAGATATAGACAACACATTGGTTTAAAATTGATTGAAGTCATTTAATATGAATTACTAAATTATTACACTTTATTAAATGTATAAGTTTATGAATGTGATGAATAATTATTGACGATAACACTTGATTGCTTATTTTAACTATTTACTGAATTAAGGAAACGTTGCAAAGTGTTACAGACAATACTTTTTGCAAACTACTGTAGTTAAAAGGTTATTCATATTTACTTGCATGAGAGCACTAAGTGAGTTTGTAATATGAGCTTTGGCATGAATCTTTGACTGGAATTAATGAGTCACAGGGGAGATGCATATCTAAAATTATGATCAAGCAAAAAAATAGTGGTAGAGTTATGAAACTTTGTTCTCTCTCTCTTTAAAAAAAAATGAAGTTGTTATTGTTTTAAGTTTTTTTACCGAAGCGTTGAGAAGAACGTAACCTTCCTTGGCCTCAGAGCACTTCCCCCACTTCATTTGGGTTTGTGTCCCCCACTCATTTCCATGCTCATGAGTCATCCTGCGGTTTTGGAGCAGGGATCCGGCTCTGATGGGAAGGGGGAGGAAACTTTGTTGAGGTCTTTTTTTTTGTAGGCAACGGAGAGTAAACATGGTAGGTTGTGTTGCACTTTGCCGGTGGTACGCAGTGTGTGAGCTGAGGATTAGACAAGTGTCGAGTTAACAGGAGAGGTTTTTTTTTTTGTCGTGTGAGATGTCTGCCTACCGTTCCATAATCAGTTATCATTTCTACAAACTGAAAACAGATCTCTAAGACTTATAGAGAGAGTCATATTTAACTAACTTTTAATGATATAACCTTTTTCAAAAACACAACACTTTTTGTCTGTTCCTTTAATCATTTGTGTTGATTTCAAAGTATGTTTAGCTTATCATCATGTCGAGAGCCGTATCTACAACCTTTTCTGAACCTAATAACAGATGCAACCAGGTTTTGGGTGGAAACATCCTGGTACTTAACAGAAAGAGCCCCTGAAGCACCAGCCACAAAACAGAACCAAAGCGCCACTGAAGTGCTTTCCCTTGTATACAGTCCTGTTTTTGTCAGCAAACATGCTGATGGTGTGCATGAACATTTTAGTCTCATCTGACCACCACACACAATTTCAGTTGTAGCTCTAATGACACTGTGAATTTTATGCGCTGCGTTTTGTGAGACGCTCTCACGAAGGGTCGCTTTATTGCACTGTGTCCCAACAACTTGCGGTTTTATAAAAGCCTTCCACGAAAAAAAGCCTTCCACGAGTTGTGTCTGCTTGTCGTGCATGTTATCGTATTAATCAAGCAATGGATAGAAAGGCAAAATCACATCGGAACACTTCCTTTGAAAAGCTTTCTGCTTGCCTGAGAGTTTAATAATGTGCCATATCTGTATTATATCACTGCCCTTGTTATGTCCTTGTGGCAACCACACACATCACGAGTGATCATTCATTTCCTCTTAATCGGGAATCCAGGAGTTGTCTGCAAGTTTTGAAGATGCTGTGTAATCATTAGTACAAACGCAAATACATGTGTAGTAGTATTGTTATGTTTATAGACTTTTTATAATGATATATATTGTTATAGGTAACCCCTGGTATGTCTTTAGCTTCAACTTAGCAATCACACTGATTTTTTTTTTTTGGCTCTCGTTTTTCAAGAGAAAAAAAAAAGTGTTTCTTCTCGAGGGCCAGAGAAACGTCCCTATAAAAAGACTCCAACAGAGGATACATACACAATTTATATGCTAACAGAAAGCAGAGCCTGATGCTCTTCTTTGCGTCAATGTGTGTTAGAGCGAGGAAGCGAAGAGCAGTTCCAGCATCCTCTCCAAATTACATTCTTGCCACGCACACACCCATCACACTGACACTCCTTCTGGACGATTTCAACCACTTCAAGCTTCGAAAATACAGCATGGATCATGCTGGGAGTTTTCCATTCACACCCAGGCTCTCAATGGGAGTAATGTTCCAACACATTCGGTAAAACATTCGCACTAGATATGACTATGTTCAGAAATGCCACTTTTAGGACTCTGGGCTGATGCATAAGGATGGCAGTAATGCCCATGCTGGGTAACACACATGGAATTTTCCTGCATTGGAGCCCAAAAATACACAACAAAATGGTATGGTGTTTCACAAATCCTCTCTCACACTGGCTGAAAGACTGATTGACCGATCCCCATTGTTGAAACATGCACAACATCCTCTTAGAAGCGAAGAGATATGGATAGCTCCATCTACCCATATCCTGCACTATGATTATTCCACAACCCTGTATCAAGATCTGCTAGTAGTACTTACTCAAAACCAAATGCCAGACTGTAGCACACTCATCCTCATTCATTCAGTAAACACTTTATCCTGGGCAGCATAATGGTGGATCCTTGCCTATCTTTGGAACACTGGGTATAGAGCGGGAATACACGCCAGTCCATTACACACACACACACATTCACACCTAGAAACATTTTTAGTATTGCCAATCCACCTACGAATCTGTTTTTGGGGAAGTGGAAGGAAACCTGAGAGAACCCAGAGGAAACTCCTTAGATGCATGGGTAACATTCATGCATTAGAACAGGATGGACGCAGATATTTTGGGTAAAATAAATGAAATATCAAGTTTTGCTATGGCTGATACAGAAATGTGATGACTTATCAAAAGCATGAATTGCAGCTGACTGTCTGACTCTGCTTATGACTCTGCTTACTAGCAGTGGGGGCATGACGGTTATGGCTCTGGGTTACTGATCGGAAGGTCGGAAGAAGCCACATCATTACCAAGCTGCCACTGTTGGGCCCTTGAGCAGGACCCTTAACTCTCTCTACTCCAGGGGCGCTCTATCATGGCTGACCCCAAATTCCTTGGGTATGCGAAGAAAAAAAAAATCACTGTTCTGTAATGTATACATAATCAATAAAGACTCTTTATCATTATGCCCTTGTCCCAATACAGACTTGAGAAGTTTTAAGGTTGCAGTCTGATTGACTCTCCACACTTCCGTACACAGAAATGTACTTCTGTACACCGTCTGTAACAGTTCATGCAGTGCACTACTTGTATTATAGTTGCCACTGGTGTTTATATGTAACTTCACAGTAAGAACACAGTGGGACCAAACTAAATTATGGACATTGTAAAAAAAATACAATAATAATAATCTTTTTGGTGCAATGTTCAATCACTGGATTGGACAAAATTCATAGTATCACATTTTAAAAAGGTATAAGGGCGTTATATTTGAAGGCAAATATAACCATAAGTAGCCATTTTACTGTGTAAGTATGTGGTTCTTACCCACATTCGGTAAGTACCAGACACTTTAGAAATCTGGCTCCTGAGACTACTGTCTGGATAAATTAAGCTTGCCTAGTCTTGTCTTGGATGGGTGCTCCCTTGTATTCGTTTGCCCAGTGCTGAAGCAGAGTTCCTTGCAACCTCAACCCAAACAGGTGTTCCTGATACATTATGGGTACAGTTTGTCCTCATGCAAATCCTTGAAAAACTAAGCTGCCTAAAATAAAAATAAAAAATCGGATGCTCTCTGTATGCTTTCCGTGTGCATGAAAGGTATCAGTGTTTTGGTACATGATGAATCATGTGTGTGATCATGAAATGTAAAAAAAACAAACAAACAAACATATCACAAAGAACAGTTTAAAGACAGCACCTAACTCTTATGTGATGGAGATCAGTTTTCCTCCTTCAGCCCTTTATTTCTTTCAATTGAGCATATCAATGTTGATGAGCATGAATAAGCAACAACTTTTTGAAACCCTATATATCTTTCTGCTGAGGTTTATTTAAAAAAAAAGGGGGATAATGTGTGGTTTTCCAAGGTCTCAATTGCATTCACAGTAGTACTGCCGGGAATCAGGAGGGCAAAATAGAAAATGAGCTTCTTACTGGCTGAACAGATGGAGAAACTGACCCATTTATCATGACCTTGCTTGGCCTTATCCCTATGTGATTTCTTGCCGTCTGCGTGTAAAAGTGGCCGAGATACCAAGCTATAGCTGGGAAACACATCAGAAGGTGGGCAGGGTTTGTTTTGTGTTTTGTTTTGTTTTTAACGCAGAATGCAGCGAGTGCAAAGAAGACATGCAAGCTATTCTTCCTTTGGGGCGAAGACAGACACAACCCATGTCCTCCCTTGAATGCTCTCAAGTCATTATTGAGGACTTAAGACTTAGATCAAGGCTAGCATGGCTTTCTGCATGCTATTAGTCATCGCAGGATAGGTGTGTCTCGAAGGGAATTCGTTTTCTTTTCCCACAAGTATAGTTCGATAGAATTTTATTTCTTTTTTTTAAACTATCTGTTACTTTGAAAGTGCTTCCTTAAACATGAATCCGGATATCTCAGACAACATGATTTTTTTCTGAACTACGAAGGAAAATATGTGAGAAGTGGTGGCGCTTTACACTACTTCTATGTAAAACAGCATGCTTCATGCAAATATCTTTACTAATATCATTTGCATGTGTGTAAATATCAGGCACTTAAAAAAATTCCACTCAAGCAGTTCCATATCTGTTAAGTAGAAGCATTTCCTTCATTACTGAAGGGTGATAAGTATCTATACTTTCAGACACTGTACCATTGCCCAATTAAATATAATTCCCTAAAGAATGTATAATATCAAGCGTTGCAAATTCATGCTCGTTTATTACTTCTCCTTGTGTAGAATTGGAGGCATGCTGCAGGAATTCTGTCGAGCGAAAACAAATTCTGAGAGAGAGAGAGATTGAGTTGTGTGTGTGTGTGTGTGTGAGGTGAGAGGTGTGTGTGTGTGTGTGAGGTGAGAGGTGTGTGT
>JAOUWY010000065.1:26929972-26940163 GCA_025728095.1 Prietella phreatophila | reverse complement strand
TCTCTCTCTCACACACACACACACACACACACACACACACACACACACACACACACAAACACACACACACACACACAAACACACATATACACATACACACACAAACACACATATACACACACACACACACACAAAAATGTGAAAGACATTTGAGCTGATTGTACAGGAGAAGTTGAGTGATGCTAAGGCTTGTGGGTAGCATTAATATCACGTAAGAGGCGGACAGAATGATACATAGAACTCATAGCAATAACACCAAAGAAGCCACATGCTAGTAAGCACATCATCCGATTAACACTTTCTTTCAGGCGCAACACACAGTTCACATTCTCTGAAGAGCGGGTGCAGGGCCAGCACCAACTGGCCTTAGTTAGCTGAAGAAGATCCACCTTAATGTCAATGTTTGTAATTCAACAAGGTTTTGTACACAAAAGGTAAGAGTCCATTTTTATATATTTGCAGTCAGATAGCAATATTATTTTTTTAAACACCCAGATTTGCATACATGATGTGATAATAATATATGCCTTATATATATATTTTTTAATCATCTGGTTTATTAATGGGTTAAAGATGCTTTGTAGTGGTTTTCTAAGCATTTTGTGTCTATCGTGTAGAACTTCAGACTTCAGATATGATCAGTGATAAAGAGATAAAAAAAAGAAAAATAGTCACTGCGCTCTTCTGATAACTGCACATTGCTGATTTGTTTTACTTTGATGCTTTGTTCTTTTCTTTATGAAATTTGATTGTATAAATCAGTTGAAAAATTTTATTTATAGCGATCCTATGAAATGTAATGTTTTAATAATGATTATCATATATTAATGATATTTTTCAATTGCTACACAAATAATCTTCCTATAGAGTGTTCAAACTTTTGCTTAACTACAGCCTCACGTCCCTCTTTTGCTACTCACATGAATATATATGGCCAGAGGCATCAATCATAGTACCTAACAAAAAGTTCATAAATTACAAAGATGCAGAAAAACAAACATCAAAATCTAAAACCTGAACATTTTTTTTGCTCTGCTCACTGCATCACAATTAATCCACAGCAAGCCCAACCATCCGTCACACAAAAATAAAATACAAAGCAAAGTTGCCCAGAAACCAATAATCAACACCCAACACATCCACTACTGACACACTTTCAAGGAAAAATACCATCACTACTTTTTTTTTTTCATGTGTCTTAGTTGTTGTTCAAACTTATCTATAGTTGTGTAGAACATGCTGTCATAAAAAAGTAACAGATGGTATGTGTTAAAAGAAATAGATGCGCAGAAAAAAGAATAAGCTTCTGGTGCTCATGTCTGGAGATCTTCATCTTGCCGGCTACACCAAAATACAAATAGAATTAAAATCAATCATAAATAAATCCAAATCAATATGGTGATAATAACGCGTGTTATTTTGTGTTTTTCAGCTTCACTGCTGTGCAACGTCTAACATGTAGATTTGCCAAAGAATCCAAAGAATATGACGAAAAGAAAATTTATAACGTAAGATGAAAATATTATCATAATAATAATAATAATAATAATAATAATAATAATAATGTTGAGTTAATACCAGTTTTTGGTAACAGACAAAAAATAGATTTGTCATATTGGCTGTAAAGTACAGCCCATCATGTCTGTACAGGAAGGAGAGAAAAGTGAAAGAGAGGAGGAAAAACAGGCCCTTTTGAAGCTGGCACTGTGTGGTAGAGGTGGTGGCAGCACATATGTATTTTTAGCAGTTCAGCATGTGAGGTGTTCAGTTATACTTTACATCTCTGTCATTATAAGAACTTTCACTCAGTTGTTGAGTGGAGCAGCACAATCAGGTACAACGTTTTTGATGTGGAATCATGTTGAGCTTCCAGAGTTTGCTTTTTTAAACTACTATGCTGTACGGTTTAAACAAGAGTACAACAGTCTTCTGTACATTACCATTTACTTAATAAACTTTTCCCCATGCATTTCAAATCCTGGGATCCCAGTTATAATGTGAAGTGCATTTTGGCCATGCCGCATGCTAAGAGGCTCAACATGATCTTGAGTGAAAAGTCTGCCGATGTGCAATCATACTGAGGGCTGGTTACTAATATGTTTAGCTACTAATGATACTGCTGTCTAAAACATGAAATACTGCATATGGTAATGATAGTTACAGGGTCCAAAAACTGGGGGCTGTCAACTACAATTCACATCTCTGCATAGATGCAATAGCCTGCAAATGCATGACATCATGGAAATGTGTGAAAAGTGTGAATGTTTATCAACTAGATATTGGTCATAGCAATAACCAAGCTGATGCTTCTGCAGAAAAGAGCCACTACCAGAGAAGAACAATAGTAAAGAAACAATGAGTAAAAAAAAATATGAACAAAACAAGGCTGTTCACTCTTGCTCACTCTTCTTATCGGAAGATTTGTTACATAACTATGAGAACAGATTTTTTTTTTTAATCATGTACTGAAACAGTAAATCAAGGGGGTAAAAAGTCATTTAAATAGTGGGTACAAACCATTTTATGGGTTTCATAACCACTTAAACCCCTCCCCCTCCTCAGTTTTGCTGCTAAATAAAGTGACTCATTTTGTGTGAAAGTGACACATAGGGGGAGTATTGCACTTCACTGTGGTTAGCAAGGCCCACTTAAAAAGGAAACAAAGCTAACACAGTTTTTTAATTTTTTTCACTGAGTCTTAATGCTAATTACAGTAAATTGCATTGACAGCAAGGCATGTGCATATCATGCATTTTGTAGTGTCAATGTTATTTCAAAGATTTGACTGGGAGGTATTCCATTTATATTCCTGAAACCAAAAACGACCCCCATACAGTGAGAGCCACAGAGAGCCTTATTACTATTACAACTGGCTGGTGAGTGTATTGGTAGTTAGTCAATAGGTTGAAATAAGATATGTAAAATTTGTAATGCTGCATAAAATAATTTTGTGGCTTTACATTACACTGATCTAACATTTATTTCATCATTAGCTTATGTACTATTTCAATGCACTCAGTATATGGACCATTACAAATCTTGATTTGTATTACAAATAAGAATGGTATGTTGTGAAACATGTGAATACAACAACATTATGGTTTTTAATCCTGGTAGGAATGTAGAGGAATATGAATATATTGTTAAGATTGAACAGATAATGTGTTCTGAATGAATACGAATACAGATCTGAACAGTGGGGCTTTTGTTTGTTTGTTTGTTTTTTGTTATAATAAAGGTTGCCAGAAAGCTTCAGAAGAGGTGTGTACATCAGGACTATGAAGGAGCAAACTAAAATGTTACATGAACACAAGGGTTTTATTTAATTTGGAAATAAGAGAATGACTTGTGGATGTTCAAGAGGTATCATTTCAGGTTTCAGAAAAATTCTACTTCAACTACAACTGAAAAACAGCACAAAACAAACTCAAAAAGTTTGCGCAGAGGAGAAGATAGAGGTTTAACGGTGGCATTCATTTCGGATTTGCATTATCTATCTGCAATACGTGGATATTATACACAAAACCTGGCAACCCTGCTCACAGAACAAATGCCAAATTTACTAACATTATACGAATAAGTGATGCACTGGTGGGTTTAACCTGACTTAAACACTGCCTTATTGAGCTCCAAAATAAAAACATATATTTCTGTACAATCATAAGAAATATGCATATTTTAAGCTGTTGTTCCATATAGCTCATGCACTGTACATAGAGCTACAAATCTCTGTGGGCTCTCCACAAAATAATTATTTAATTATATAATCACTCTTAAATGATCACTTTGTATAATTAGTAAAAAGCTTAAAGTACCCCATTCTGACTTGCAGAAACACTGTGTCCCAGCTTTATAGTGGATTCTGATAGCACTTCCAGCAAACTTTTCTGATCTGTCTGGAATGGAACACTCCTAAAAACCAAATTGAATCTAGTAAAATATTATTAGATGGTTATTGCAGCCTAAATAACAGTTTCTCGTTTTGTGAAATACATCATGGCTTTGAAACGTTTAGCTTGATTACTCAGTCACATTATAAGAGAAGATAGAACGCTTGACAGAAATTTCCAGAGGGGTCTTTTGTGGAACCAAAATTGCCACGGCTAAACTTGCCATTAGTGCAAGCCAAATTAACTTGTCGTTTCCTCCCTGTTTTGCATGCGAGATCACACATGCAATTCTTCTTGGTAAATTACCCAAAACACACCAAACCAACCATGCACGCAGTTGTACAAGAATTATATTAAAATTTCTGTGCAATTTCTGTGCTCATAGGCAGTAAAGTCTTCAGTTCCATCAGACACAACCGTAATCTGCATCTGGGATCATTCTTAATAGGTACTAGATCATAAACAACACAAGGTATTCTGGAAAGGCTGTCAAAAAAGAAAAAAAACTGCTGGATGAGATCCTGCTTTCCATTCACACCAAACGGTACCAATAATGACCATTATAACACAAAGGCAACTCAGGTAGAAAAGCTTCTAAATTGATTGAGTTTCTATAAATTTTTTAAAAACCCTGTTCCTGTGTTGGAACCGCTTCCACCATAGACGAAACGTGAAATACAGTGGCATCATGTTATTGACTGATCAGTTCAGTATTACGTATAATACATAATCCAGTGCAAGTTCTGAAAGTGCAGGCTCGGTTCAGGTAGAGAATAGTACAACTGGAGGACCTACAACAAAAACGGAAACAACCATCAGCCCAACCACAACAAACTAAAAGACACCTCTCATTCCACCAGCCTTACTAGGCTTTGCCTCATTTTAAGCCATAAACGCACCAAAGATTCTTGGCATGCACACTTCTGTTTTTTAGCTTGTCCGTCTCCAGTCAATGCATACACTAAAGCTTTCAGATGGAAGTGCTACCTTCTGTGCCATATCTCCATTTCAGATATTCAAAGTTGCAAGGAAGAACAGTAGAAGAATTGCAGTCACTTGCAAAAAAAAAAATTTTTTTTTAATTATTAGTCACCCACTCGAGGTCAAAAGCGGTGGTCAAGTCATTATGTAAACAAGTTAAGAACCTGGCAGTGCTAGGGTGTGAACCCACAAGCTTCCAATCAGTATCCCAGAACCTGGCAGTGCTAGGGTGTGAACCCGCAAGCTTCCGATCAGTATCCCAGAGCCTGGCAGTGCTGGGGTTTGAACCCCCAATCTTCCAATCAGTAACTCAGTAACCCAGAGCCTTAACAGTCAAGCCACCACTGCCCCTTTGCTTTAGATGATCTATAACAATGACTATACAGATTGCTGTTTGAGGAGGAAAATATACATCACTCATCATAGTTAGCTAACAAAAGCAAAACATGGACGCACTTTGAACACTGAATGCACCAAGGTCAACAATTAGCCATCACTTCTGAGAGAACACAAATGCAGCCTTTGTTTACGTTACGCGCTAATTAAGAGAGACTGAAAATCTAACTGAATTACTGAACGATTCGAGTTTAGATAGATCTTCAGCCACTGCTTTGTCTTGGCCAGGGTCACAATTGAGCCTATCCCGAGAATACCAGGCGTGAGGCAGGAGTACACCATGGAAGGGATGCCAGCCAACTGTAGGTCACCAAACATGTACACGTGTACTTCTTGCACACCTAGTGTCGATGAAGACTCACCAATTTAACTACCCAGGGACCCTCATGCAATAACGCAGTAACACTGGAATCCACTGAGCCATCGTCCAGTTTAGTTTAAAAGTACAACTTTATATGGTAATACCAAACACTACAATATCAGCGAAGCTGACAGCCATAGCCATAAAGGGCAATTGACTATTGCGAAAATGTAATCTCTCACTGGTTAACCGAGTATGGAAGATTTATGATCTGAGCGACAGGTCATACAATGCCATGGCCACACAGTTGGCAGCCTGCTAGCAATTCACAAAGATACCATGGATGGTTTAATGTGTACTACTGTGTGCATTTGTTTGCGTGTAAAAGAGAGAGCGTGAAGAGATAAAAAGAGATTTAGTGGGCAGAAACCAAGACAGACAATAGAGACAGAGGTGAAAGGATAAGAGAGGAAGAGAGGGGTGAGAGAGATTTGTTGGGTACAAAGAAAGAAAAAAAAAAAGAAAAGGAATAGACCTACAAAGAGAGAAAGGGTGAGTGAACGAGAGCAGAATGAGTTTTGGTAGTAGAGAGCCAGATAGCCAGACATACAGATAGAAAAAGAGAGATAAAAAAAGCAAGAGACACAGAGTTTAGCAAGATATTGAGTGGAGAGCGGCAGAGATTTAGTGGGCTGAGAGCAAGAGAATTAGAGAGAAACAGACAAGATCAAAGAAATGAATACAGAGAGAAAGAGTCAGACAGAGCAAAGACCCAGAAACAAAGACAGATGTGCCTGCTATGCACAATCATGAAGCTTATGCATTACCAATGGCCTGTGTGGGTGCTTGCACGTCTATAGAAACTAAAAAAGGGAGTCCCAATTATGCCAACAATAAGGCAATGACTGCTTGAGGATGAATCTAACCACATTCAAATACAGTCCTGAATAACCATGGGCTTTCAATCGGGAGACTCTCCATACACACTACAGCATGAGCTCATTGTTTTCCCCGTGCTGCTGGTGTCCTTGACAAAGTGATCACAGCTGACCTTTGCTTAGCACAGACAATCATCTCTTTCTCATTGGCCAAGCTGCAAACAGAGACGCTAATGCAACTCTACAGACAGAACTACCGCATTATCGTGTCTGACCTTCTGTAGCTTCATCATTCAGTTTCTTCAGAATCATCTGCTGAGATACAGTAGGTGTGGCTAATGGGATAAGTGGTATCTCAGTGGTTAAGACGTTGGACTACTGATTGGAAGGTCGTGAGATCCAAGCTGCTACTGTTGGGCCCTTGAGCAAGGCCCTTCACCTTCAACTGCTCAATTGTATGAATGAGCTAAACGTAAGATAAGAGCGCTGGATAAGAGCATCTGCCTAATACTGTAAAAGGTAGATAAGATGAAAGATAAGGGGCAGTGGTGGTTTGGCAGATGGGGCTGTGGTTTACTGAGGTCAGGGGTTCAAACCCAAGCACTGCCAGGTTCTGGGTTACTGATCGGAAGGTGGGGGTTCAAGCCACAGCACTGCCAGGCCCTGGGTTCCAAGAGATCCAAGCTGCCACTGGTGGGCCCTTAAGCAAGGCCCTTAACTCTCTCTGCTCCAGTGGCGCTGAATCATGGCTGACCCTGCGCTCTGACTGGAGACTATTACTCTGCTACTGATGCGTCAGTAAGAAACCATTAAATCTACTGGTAAGAGGTACAGCTGTGGCATGAGGAAAGGATCAGTTTTATAGAGTAGTGATAAGCTGGTCTCTGAAACAAGATATCCACCTACTATCATTTTATACAATCATTAAATAAAAACTATTTATGCTCAATTTCAAAGTCAATCCACTAGACTGTTTTATTCATCTGCATGAAGGCCACTGAGGTTGCCTAGAAATGATTCTACCACACCTCTGGCAACAACGACATTTTAGCACCACTCCCTCTGACACTGTCAGTCCAGAATCTTCAATGCTAACCAAACTTCTGTTTTTACTAATATAGAAGGTTTTTTTAAGCCATTGGGGGGGGTGAATACTTCACAAGGAAGCTAATCTTAAACCCTGCTTAGTCATTATTCCAAAATATGCTAGCTCCATGTCAGGCTTGAAGGTTGAAGGTTAGCTTTGCTTCAGCCACATGAATTTCAAACAGCTGATCTAAACTGGCCAAAATTCAAGCTTTACAAAATATCCTACAGTAAAAGGTTACTGGAAAAAAATAAAAAATAAAAAAATCCAATGGATGAAGAAGCGGCATCGCCTACCAGCTCCAAGATCCATTTACAGATTGTCCTCAAAGTGACCCAAAGGGAAAATTACCTTAGTCATTATCAACATACATAAATGAAATGAGAAAATTTATGTGGACCTTCATACATCAGACTACAAAATTGCTACATGCCAGAAAATGCTCATATCTGCTGTTAGGGCAATAATTAAATTTTAAACAATCAGATCAGTAATAAACCGGCCTAGAAAAAGGACACAAATGTTTTTTGCACCCACGCACAGTGGTTAGAGAGGCAAAAAAAAAAAATAAAAAAGAGAATACTTTCCAATGATCACGGTTGGAAATTTACAGAAGATATATTTTGTTGAACAAGTTGGCAAATGTACAAACTGTTACGCCCTCGCCGGCAGATGGCACTGCGGCGCGGCTTTTGAGTCTGCGCGTGCGTCTCATATATGGACACGCGCCTCCGTGTTTAATTATTGCCTGATTTAATCCAGGTCTCTGTGTTTTACTTTAATTACGTTGGTTATTTAAACCCCTTGTGTTGCTGTGCACTTCGCACAGTATTTATGTTGTACAAGTTTGAATGTAATAGCGAATGCGTGTGGCATACTAGCGGTCTTGTTTCCATGTCCTGTTTTCGTGTAATGCCTAGACTTTAGTCCCATGTTTAATCTAGCCAGTCTTGTTCAGTATAGACCACGTTCCCTGTGTTTGTTTGCTTGGTTTATTAATAAAATACATCGCTCCTGCACTTACTTCCTGTTAACCGTCTCGTTCCATAGTTAGATTTGACTGAAGAGGTTGTTTTTTCAGTCAAAGTGGGTTTGGCACACACACAAAAAAAAAAAAAACACACCAAGGATGGTCATACCGATAAGAACCTTATCTGTACTGTAAAGCATGTGGTGGGTGTGCAATGTGGGCATGTTTTTCCTTCAAAGACCCTCGGAACCTTGTTAAAACACATGGCATCATGGACTCCATAACGTACCGGCCGTTTTTAACTGAAACCATGTCTGTCTCTGCAAAGAAGTTACAACTCGGTCATGGGTGGATCTTCTAGTATGACAAAGATCTGAAACGTACAGTGAGGTCCAAAGGTCTGAGAGCACTACTGAAAATGTTTCTATTTGGCATTATTTTTAAACTGAATACAATAAATTTCCATTACAAATGATATTAATGACAAGAACTTGCACAGATAGTAAAAAATATCTGAAATATTGACATGAATTTCAGAGTTTCTTAGTATTTGGTACATCCCCTTTGTTTGTTTTTTTTGCTTTAACGACAGTGTGTACTCGAGCTGGTACAGACTCGACAAGTCAAACCCCTCAGAAGAGATTAGACATGAGGAAAATCTGACCGTTGCTACGAAGCACCTAACATGGTTAATATCACAAATTTGCTTACATTTAAATAAGGACCCATAAATAGAACAGAATTTAGAATATGGATTATTCGTTAATATTAAACATGTGCCAAGAATTGGTAGAAACATATTCCTGATCAGGGTTTTGTAGTTTCTTAGAAAAAATTGAAAAGTTTATTTTCAGTGTAACTACAAGCTGTTTTTAACTCACATTTACGTGGATGCCAATAATTCTGGACCTGACAAGTATACACAGCAGTGTTGGGAGTAGCTGTAATATTAACGTAATGATGCTACTAACTAATCCCAACAATTTCCGTGGGGTGTACGTACTTTCACATGACAGTTTCAAAGTAGCTTCCCCAACACTGATATACAGAGGGGTGATGAATGAAAGGGAAAACCAGTTTATCTTGGTGTAGGGCCACCACAGGCTGCAAGAACAGCTTCAAGGCACCTTGGAACAGATTCTTGCCCTTGGAGGTGGAAAACAAAAGCCCTTTCTATTCAGTCTTTAACTGACATTTTGCTATTTTCAGTCGATTGTCTGGGCTGCTTATACGTCACATGTATGCCCGTGAGCCTCCATTAGTACATCCAGACTTCAGGTCACGGCTGGAGTTTGTAAGTGAAAAGCACTAGAGGCTAGAATCACCTGTCTGGTTAGTTTAAGCGATGTTATTTCAAATAAGCCTGGATAAGCTCTGTTAAAAATGAAGCATGCAGGAGCATTTCCAAAACTGAAATTATTCATGAGGATTAAGTATGGAAAATTATGAGCACTGCACTACAATACCCAAAAACCTAAAGTTTCGGTTCTGAATTCAGTGGTCTATAATGCATAGCCCAAGGTTTGCATGTTCTCCCCGTGCTGCAGGGGTTTCCTCCGGGTACTCCGGTTTCCTCCCCCAGTACAAAGACATGCATGGTAGGCTGATTGACGTGTCTAAAGTGTCCGTAGTGTATGAATGGGTGTGTGTGATTGTGCCCTGTGATGGACTGGCACCCTGTCCAGGGT
>JAOUWY010000065.1:26830463-26853183 GCA_025728095.1 Prietella phreatophila | reverse complement strand
TATATACCCTAAATCAGACACTACACGAGAGTCTTTATCTACATGACTTTATTATTTGCTGCACGTTTTCTGTTGTTCCGATCGGTTGCCATGGATACAGTTTCAGGAAGTATGAACCGCGTCTCTGGCTGTCCCTTCGCCGATATTTACCCAGGAGATGGAGGTGTATTTGGGGATGCCCAGCTGCTCTGCCTGACGGATATTTCGACCTGTTTGTCCGCCGTGTCCCGATCCTGAGGATATGAGGAGTCACACACTACTAATCACCATAACACAAGACGCCATGTTGGCCGGTTACAATGGAAAGAAGAGGACTTTGTTATGAGGTTTGAAATGTATTGTATGCTGATTTGCTGACCAGAACATTCAAAACGTGTAGTTAATTTAGTAAAACTTTCCCCTTTGTTTAGTTAATTAGAACTCATCGGATCCCCGTATATAATAGCGCAACTCTACGGGGAAGATGGGCGGGGCCTATCGACGAAGAGAGGACAGAATGGGCGGGGCGTGTTCGCCTAGAGCAGGGGCGTTTCTTCTTCACAACTAATGACGTAAGAGGCCATTCAACAACCTGCTGTCCAGGTGCTCAGGTATATTTGGCTGATTGTGCTCCACTATTTCTTTTCTCAGTGTGGAAGTCCAAGCACACTTAACCAAGAGGACAGGACAGTGCTGCCTAGCATTCCAGCACCATCCCAAGGTATTTCGTTCCATCAGTTTTGCCTCTGTATCTTTTTTGTTGTTGTTGTGTTTTGAACTCATTTGCATGTTTCAGTACAGGTGTATCTCTGCCAAGAACAACTGATAAGGTGGGTCTGTGATACAGTAAGTGAAGTATATTCATACTATTTGGACACATTTCGATGTCTTATTTTGATGTGTTATTTCGCCAAAGGTTTTGCTCCAGAATAGCCATGTAGTGCATACAAGTACTAAACTGTGTACATACAAATACAAGCGAATGCATTATTAGTTATATTTTGTCCTCTCAGGATTTCTTAATCACGTGCTTAACTCGACAAATTGAGTATCTACACCTATCTAAAGGACTGACTGCACCAAAGGTATCGGGTACCAATAGTTTTCTCTAAGGTGTTGTGAATTTTATATTATAGCAAGTGAAGAAACTGTTGATCCTTTTCGGTTGGTTTGAGCATAAAATGTAGGAAAGCATCTCATGCTCTAACCTGTGCATTAACGTTTTTCCAGAAAGCTCCATCAGCCAGGAGTGTCGATTTGGTGCATGAGCCAGCCATCTGCTGTGACGGACCAGGATCTGCCAAAGTGTAAGTGGATACAGAGGTCTCTTTTAACCCACTAGAGACTTTCCCAGTCCGATGACGGACATCTTCGTTATGGGTTCGAGTGCAGAGTGTTCTGAAATATTAGGCACATTTGCTCCCAGCAACTTGCAGTGGATGATGCCTATACACTTCCGTTTGTGTAGTTGACAAAGATCTTTAGTCCTAGGCTTTTGGTTCCACATCTTGCCTTCCATCTCAAAGTCATTTTGATGTGTATTAATTAAATAAGTGTACTATTGCTTCTGACAGGGCATGGCATTGGGGATTGTAGGTGTCAACAAAATCCTTCCTTAACCTGTAGTTGAACTGCATGTAGCTCATTACCCTGCAACATTAGAACCCTTGCTTTCTGCACTACTGTGATCTGATGTCAAGTCTGATACGAGTTCCTGTCTGTTGAGCAGAAGTAGATTCAAGACAGAGATATCTTCTATTTTTTTTGTCTCATGTAGGATCCCCCTCTTCCCTTAATGAATGATGGTACATTTATCTCCTACAGTCTGAGACATCACAACAACAAGCTAAGGATGCTGACACACAGGTGGAAGAGGCTTGGTCTCCAAGATCCTGTCAGTAGTTGTAACGAGAGTGACCACACACCTGAGCAAAGCCAAAGAATGAACCAAGTTGCACTGAAAACGGTTTCTTTGCTTAAAATCATCCCCATAAAGGCCAGCCAAGCTGCGGTTCAAAGAGACAATGAGGAAAGAAATCGTGCAAGTTCGAACAGTTCCGAAGTTGGACTTTCAGAAGGGAAAGTAAGTGACAAATACTCGTCGTCTAACACATCAGGATCATCAGAGTGCCACAGTGACCTTTCAGATCAAGAGCAGGAAAGCATTGATATGTCAAAGTGGGCAGCAGCCATCGACTTAGACTTGAAACCAGAGCCTTTTGATGAGGACCTGGACGATCATTACACAGAAACCGCATTTTACCCAGAGGTTCTTCCTGCTTCACTCAAAGTCCTGGAAACCACTCAGAATCTGTCCTCTGAGATTCAGCAAAGTCTTTTTGTGACCGATCCTTGCCTTGCTCCTGTAATAGCACGCCTGACCGAGTTAGAAAGGCTTCAGGCTGCTACCGTGCAGAAAGAGCGAGCAAAGCTAGCACGATCCCAACCAACCACCGCTACCACAAGAAACGGCAACCGTTCAAGAAAAAGCAACCTTCCAGGATGCAACACGGGAGTTTCAATGGACGTTATGTGTAGTCTTACGAAGCTCATGATTTGTCCCAAATCTTCATGCAGATACAGACGTCATACTTGCTCTTCAACAAAACCAGACCAAGGAAGCAGGAACAAGTTGCCACATCCCACTTTACCTAAACGTCCCGACAGTA
This sequence comes from Prietella phreatophila, assembly GCA_025728095.1. Lineage (NCBI taxonomy): Eukaryota > Metazoa > Chordata > Actinopteri > Siluriformes > Ictaluridae > Prietella > Prietella phreatophila. The sequence continues at coordinate 26,850,535 of JAOUWY010000065.1, read as the reverse complement.
TGTCAGGCAAATGCGAAAAAGAAACTGTGCTCTCAAATTCCTCTGTTATTACGAAGGTTCAACAAAAACCGACGGTGCTAAACAGGACAAAGAGTCCAAAGACACAGAAAGGCTCAACTTTGGCCAAACAGCCAACAGTTCCTAACAGGAAAACTTAATCCTGGTATTCATCAGTGTTGGATGTTTGCCATTTAGTAATTGCAGTGCTGTAAGACTTTAATTATATCAGAACGTACGCTCTTATAATTATGGTCAATAGTGTTTATTGCTCAAAATATAAGCAAAACATTGGGTGGAAAAAGACCACAGGAGCATTACAGATTTTTTTTTTATTATTATTTTTTTTATTTACTCATGGTTTGTCATTATACACTGTACATCTGTTAAATGAATATGAATGCAGTATTTGAACAGTTCATTTGAAAAGTCCTTATGTCTGCGAATCAGTGAAGAGACGATGGGCTTCTTTAAAAAGGGATTTCAGCAAAAAATGGAGGCCGACTAGTCAGGTTATCCTCCTTGTAGGCTTGTCTAGTGAGGAGAACAGGAAATGTTGACTTACCCTAAAATAAAGACAAATTCAGGTTAGTGTCGAGGATCGTGCGTAAAGACAAGGCTCAGTGAAAAAAGAGGAGTATTACCTTGCAGTTGGTCAATTTGGCTAAACCACCAATTTATTACAATGTTTCAGAAAACAAGAAAGGACTTCCTATAAATGTAATACAGCTGAAGTGGAACTATAAGAGACTCTCTGCAGGTGGCATGGGCTGGCTGTTTGGAGGTGTTTAGTCCAGATTTTGATGCCCTTTAACCAAAAGCCTACAGTTTTCCCGAAACCTCCATTACTTATTTCTTTCCAGCCAAGTGGTGCGACACTTTATAACATAACTGCACCTGCAGAACTATGGCTCAGACAGTGATTAATGGCTGACAAATGAAGACTGATAAGCAAAATGAGGTGTCATTTGGTTTTAAAGTGGTGCATAAAGGGAAAAACTGGTAAAGATCACTCTCTAAAGCAAAAACCTTTGGTCAGATGCGAGTCCCTTTAAGAGTCTTCTCTAACGGACAGCACCTAAAATACAGAGAACAAATGAACCAGTATCTCTTTTTTTCCCCCAGTGTGGTAACAGTCATTCACCAACGTCATTACAATCTGAAGCGATGCATAAAACATCAGTCTGTTCACTTATCTGACTTGTGTTAAAGGCGAAATGGATTCTAGCTTTCACTTTAATAACACAATATATACTACATGCTATAAACTACACGAAAATGTTAACGATTCCAAGCAATAGCATTATAAGTCTCTGACCTGACTTTTCATGAACATCTGGCAAAGAGCTTATAACATCATTGGGGGCAATCTGTGAGAAAATGTGTTGTGCAATCATCAGCTCAATTGAATTTTCACCGTTAATACCCATTACAGACGGACACAAAGATATTTTGCTGATCCTCATTCATAATCATTTATATACAAACTCTAATTAGGATCATTCGAGACTTGGAATAATCCAAAGCCCAAAAATAGAGTCTGTGTTTACTCTGGACTTTAGCAGAGCTGCTAAAATGATGAATAGCAAAACGTCTATTTTCACACTATAATCAGTCATGTGCATTCACACTGCTTAAAGATAAAAAAAGAAAAAAAAAAGAAAAAGAAAAGAAGACTGTAGGCAAATACTGAGTAGTGTGAAGGGGATGTATGAAAGGTCTGGGAAAGCACAAACTCAAGAGCAAAGCAGAAATTTCAACACCCTCCATTTCAGTTAGACTGGTCATTTCTGTCTATGTTGGAGCTACACATGCCTTTAAGAGTGACCTGGGCAAGGGGTCTTGTGGAGGTCTTGTCTCTTTGAGAGCAGAGGCAGGCTGGAGGATGGTGCACAGAGAAGAGCCTCCTTTGGCTGGAGATATAATCTCTCTCTCGCTCTCTCAGCAACCACAAGGGAACAGTGGGAGAAACATCACAAACAGCAGTTAGTGTCAGTGAAACTTACGAAATGTATAGTGTATGGTATTTTTAACCATGATTACCTGCCACTGGGTGCACACAAACACAGACCGGGAGGTCTATGACCATATCTTTCTTACTTTTTCCCCTCCACATCAAGCATTTTCTTTCTTTTAGACTGTATATTTTATTTTAGACTTGTAACACACAGTTATAAATGTACAATTATGCAAACTAAAAATGTTTTTTTTAACATGCAGAACGAGGTATGGACAATATACAAGTCGAATGAGCTAGCTCTGGGTCTTAATTAGAACAGTTAAGCAATATGAAGTAAAGAATCAATTACCGCTCAAAACAAGCAGATTCATAGAGCAGATGAGGAATATCCCTGTATCAAAAGACAACACGATCACGTCAGAACAAAGGAGCATAGGCAGGAGCACACAACAAAAGCTCATACAAGTGCACAGCATTTTTTTTTTTGAACACATGCACTCCTTGCGAGAACATTAGGTAGAACAAATGCGTGTCCACCGAGAGTCACAGACATTGCTTTTGAACAATACGTTACTGTCAGAGGCAGTACACTGAAGGTGCCTGTTCAATTCAAATATTTCAGACTCCCCACCCCCCACATTTCCCTTACCCTTAACAGCGATAGTGACTGCCTTGGAATTCCTGTCTCCGACTTGTTTATGCAAGACCCTTACTTTTTTTTAAATTTTTTTTTTTTTTAAGGATTTTACTTTGGCTCTGTGGAAGGACAACGGGTTTAGACCATTGCTCGGTTCTACATGCAAAAGATGCCAGAAAATGAGTGTTTTGTATGGTTTTGATGGACATTCAGCCAAAATGTATAATAGAGGAACCATATACTGGCAGTTCTGGCCGGCTGAGCTTACCTTCAGTGTACTGATAGAGGAACACAACCTGCCTTTACAGAGGAGGCCTTCCCTGCAGACAGGCTCAGGTAGGGCTCAAGAGCTCCAATTTCAGCAGACGCACACCTACAGGCCCATGCACCAGTGGGCGCTGTCGCTTTAGCACCTGAGGGAGATGCGGATATAGACGGCATTTATCCTGAACTCACATCATCACGTACAGTGTTAGGGGAGGGCTCAGACTAATGAAACACCAGTACATATACATATGGCTATTTTTTTTGCTGCTTTCAAGTTGTATCAATTATAGCATGAACATAAAAGAACAGATTTAACCTAGTGTTCACCTAGTGAAGCACTCTAAATAAAATTCGGGCGGGGTGGGGGGGGATGACATCTTTCATCAGGGTATCATACATTTAAAACTGAAAGCAAAGATAATAATGTGCATTCAGAAAGCAAAAAAGAACAAAAGTTTAACTTTACTTAGACATTAAAATGTCTCTTCATCTATTCAGTCATGCCTGCAGACAGATACAAAACCGTCACTTTGTTGTCAGACTTTTCAAGGACTTGGTGCTGTGTATCCTCAGAAGTGGTATGAGAGTTACATCCGCTCCTGGACGTAGGGATGCTGCAGGGCCTGGTTGATGCTGATCCGCTTGGCTGGGTCGAGCACCAGAATCTGATCTAGCAGGTCTTTGAGCTGAACCACCTTCTTCCGCTGGTCCTCTGGCAGTCTCTGACGACCAACCATGTCGTTGAGTAGGTCCTTAGTGGGGTTGATGCTGCTCATGACTGTCACTTTCTCCTGGAGAGCAGGATAAAACCAAAGGCCAAAAAGAAAAAACAAAATAAAGAGAGAGACAGAACATAAAAACATGAAAGAGAGGTAGTAGGACAAAGAGTGACCCACTGAGAAACAGCAAGTGAAACATGATTCTGTGTTTCACAATTGATCACGACAGAACAAACAAGTGGAAATAAATGTAAATAATGCTTACCCGTTCTGTAACTTTATCTACTTCTGTATACAAGAAGTTCAAGTTTTGATCAAAGTGTTGGTCCTTGAACAAGCCTTTCCTGATCATCTGTGAACATTTGAACAATATTTACTTGATATCGTTCTGATATTAACCAACTGGTGAATTAGTCTTTTATTTGCAAACACACTGATAAGAGATTTAACATGATGGGACATAAGCTTGTAATACGATATCTGTATTCAATTAAAAATTTTTAAAAATCCAGCACATTACCTTGTTGGGCATTTTCCCTTTAAGGTCCATAGCAAGTTTCAGCATGTGATTGTTGGTTTTTCCAGGGAAGAGGATTTTCCCCGTGTATAGTTCGTACAACGTGCAACCCACAGACCACATGTCGATTCCATAATCATAAGGCTTTCCGATGACTGCCAGAGAAAATAAGCAGTCATTTGAAATCCAGATAAACCACCAGAAACAAAACAAGCAAACCTTTGATCCTCATTTGAAACAGTGCCTATTAATAAAGGTGATGCACTATCAAATGACATAAAATTGACATTTTGAAGTAATTATGCTTTGGGCTCGTCACTGCCTCAGGGACTGGAGAGTTTGCGTTCATTGATTCAACTACGAATTCTGCATCACATCAAAGAGCGCTTGAAGATACCGTGAGGCCATCTGTCCGAAAGTTCAAGTTGAATCGGCAGATGATCAAATGACGAATGCTTGTCCAAATATGTCAAAAAAGCCAACAATTTCCACGGGGTATACTTATTTTTCCACACGACCGTAGATTAAAAAGCTGCATACACTTAAAAGTAAAAAGTTTAAGAATTCTTAAGCACTGTGTGAAATACTGTGTATAATTCCACTGAGAGATTTTAAGTGATGAACTGAATTTAAGAATATGCAAGATGCACATGGAAGCCTACATGGATGCCCTAGGGCTAGTATTGTGCTTCTTCATGCAGAACTAGATTTGTAATACATGTCGTTACTGCCTACACAGGGACAGACTCACCGATCTCAGGTGCTCTGTAGAACCGGCTGACCAAGTAGGGTGTGATGTCATTCTCAGCTATGTGGGATGCGGAGCCAAAGTCACAGAGCTTCAGTATGGTCTTAGACTCATTCACCTGATGGAAGAGTGCAACTGAGAAATAAAACGATACAGGACACAGAGACTTGATGTCATGTCGCACGGTCACACTGTCCCTGAACCTCACCAGGATGTTGTCGGGTTTGATGTCAGCATGAAGGATGTTGCAGCGCTTGAGGAGTTTGAGGGCCAGGAAGAGCTGCTGGCTATAGGAGCGCACTGCCTTGATGTGGAGCCCCACATCTTTACCATACTTCTTCAGGACCTCCCGCAGGTTCATACTACAACCGGACCATATGTTTATGCAACATTTATTCACTACTGGGAAGCAAAAAGCCAGCGCTCTTCAAAGTTTCCTAAAGGCTTAAGAATTATTGCTTACCATATATCGTCATAAATTGTCTGCCTTAAATGTTTTTTTTTGGGAAATTAGCTGCTGCCAGTATGATGGATACGTTATGAGGATGGATAAACAAACAAAAACAATACTGCTGACACCGATCTCACCTGAGTGGCTCGAACACCAAACACAGGTGCTGCTTGTGGTAGAAGTGCCTGAACAGACGCACACAGTGGAATTTATCATCGGGGTCTGCATCATTCAGCTTCTTCAGGAACTCCAGCTCTTTAAGGCCTGTCTTCTGCCTACAAGAACACAACTTGTTATTTTTAAAACTATCAAAGCATGAGCATGCCTATGTGGAAATATGGCAAAAACCTAAAAACATCTGCATTATAGTCCGCTGACGACACTTTCGGTACAAATAGATTTTTTTTGTTTTTATTAACATTGCAGTTTGTCAGCATTATGTAATGTCATTCCACGACCCAGACTGATCGTGACGTTTAATATGTGCCAAGAGGAGGGGAAAAAAATACATTAGCGCGTTATGTGTATGTTTGAGCAATTTACAACGATGCGTCTTCCTTACATGAGCTCGTTGTTGCGTATGATCTTCACAGCAACCTCTTGACCGGCTCGGGCCAGATCCCTTGCACGGATAACGTTACTGAACACACCCTGCCCGGTGTAGCCGTAAACATCATATCGTTTGTCCAACATCTCGCCGATGTTCACCCCTGAACACGAGGAAAATGACAAGACACGAGTATTCATCAGAGTGGTAGAACGTATAGGAGACTGAGAGAAGACTCGGGCGCACTTTAAACGTCACTTACGATAATAACCCTCGGCGTCTGTCCAGTTGTCCTTGAGACTGGGGTTCTCCTTGAAGTCCTTCCCGATGCCTGCCGCACACAGCCTTGCATTCTAAAAGGAAAATCGGCAAAAACATTCAGATTGAGACCAAGAGCATCTGTACGAATTCACACCCACTTTACAAAGCTTCTGCATGTGCTGCAGAAAGGCTGATCATTTGTGATACAGTTTAAGTGGTTATTCTATTGTCCTTATTAAAGTCACCCCCGAACGTGATAAAATGCTTTTAGATTATTATAAAAATGTAACCGCTTGAGTTAAATGGTCGTGCATCTGTCAATGAACCATCCTGCATGCTTTTGTCCCACTGCAAGCCACATCACAGTAAACATCAGAATCTCACTATGACACTGTTCCTGCAGTCCTACAGTGAAGAGTTCAGCTTACCTGCACAGCAAAATGCCTCTAAAGGAGAGACAAGATCTTGTGCAGGAATATGCAATTCTATCTGTGCAGATCTCCTTACACAGACAACTTTATTTAAGCACTCAAGCGTGGAAAGTCTTGAACCAATGGCAATGCAAAACCATTTCCTGCCTACGTACGTCAAAGTGTGCAGCAAACATGTCATCTGACTCCGTAAACATGTCAGGGGCCGACTGCTTCTTTTGATTACTTCCTGAGAAGGAGACAAAAAAAAAGAGAGAGATGATTTTCAAGTTCAACTAAGGAAAAGATCCAAGAGAAATTATTTAATAAGCATCATTCATCTAAAGTAACACAGAAATGTTCCTAGTGAAATGTTACCTACGGTCATCGGTCATGGAAAATAGGCTAGCCGACAGGTTATTATTGATTTTACACCGGGACACATTGAAGATTCGAACTACTTCTGTTAGGACATAACCATGACAACAGTTACACATGCTGATTTTGGGCTAAGCCGTTATTTAAGCTTCGCTATCGATTGTTCGCCATTATTGTTTTGGTGTCATTAAACCAAAGCGATAATAATTAATGACAGATTTATGCAGAAATTAATTATTTACAGACTACAGTGCACTTTGACCTCAGTAGCTTTATCCTGCTGAGGGAAAGGGAATTTTTTTTTTTTTTTAAGATAGCAGGTAAGCATGGCATAATCAAGATAAGGTGTGAAAGTTGGCATTATATCAGAAAATAATTCATGAAAAGGACACAAAGAACACCATGATAGGAAGTAACACCCATCTCTTCCATCAACTGTGTCATTCTCTGATATGTTCTACTACTTAATAAAAAAAAAATTAATAAAAAAAAAAGTACCATCTTTTTCCTGGGTGAGCAGATTTTGTTTTGCCTTAATATTGGCCTCAAAGGTGTCCAGGTTCTCTTGCTCGTAAGCCTTTACATCAGCTGCAACTCGCTCTAGAACGTCATCCGGAGAGGGAGAGCGGCTGTGGGAGCTACTCTGAGGACTGCCAGGCTCGGACTTACTGTTGTCCTCATTTGATCCCTTATATTTCTGTATAGGATATGAACATGGACAGAGGATTTACAGTAATGAATAGCTAGTTTTACTGCAGATGAATGGTTTCTCAGTGTTCTGAATTGCAGTCAGACTTTAGAGCTTGGCTAATGTAGGTCTGGACTGCTTTGGTTGGAGACTAAATCCTAAAAATCATGATCTCTGAATGGTGAACAGCAGATGAGCTTTTAGAATACAAAACAGCATGAACATTAGAATTACTTTGCACTCCTCAGCACCATTTTTAATCATAGAGTGTGGGTTTTCAGATGCCTAGTTTTTGCACACTTCATGGTGTGTGAGATTTCATTTAAAATGGAGCAAATAGCCTTTTTAGGCATCACTCTACACATAATAACCCAGAATTGACATACTGAAAAAAAATAAAAAATTCATTTACAAGTATTCAGCCACTTTATAACGGGACCGGGGCAGCAATTACAGCTTTGGGTCTCCTTGGATAAGTCTCTACAAGCTTTGCACACCTGGATTTGGGCAGGTTCTCCAATTCTTTCTGGCAAATTGTGACAGGAAGTATTTTACGGGGTTCAAGTCTGGGCTTTGACTGGGCCATCCTAGGACATTCGGAGACTTGTCCTAAAGCCACTCTTTAAGGAGTGCTCTATATCTGGCTGCACTCATCCTTCCCTCAAATCTCCCGAACGCTGCTACTGAGAAGCACCCCCACAGCATGATGCTGCCATGACCGTGCTTTACAATAGGGACTGTACTACCTGCAACACTTGGAGTTCACCTCAAAGAGCTAAATTTTTGTCTCATCAGACCAGAGAATCTTTCCCTCGTGCTCTCAGAGTACTTAAAGTGCTTGTCCTATGCCTTTTACTTAGGAGTGGCTTCTACCCATCTCCTCAACCAAAAGATTGAATGATGGAGGATTTCTGAGATGGTTGGTTCCCTCATCTCTGCATAGGACTTCTGAAACTCAGTTAAGAGTGGCCACTGAGTTTTTGGTTAACTCCGTGGCCAGTGCCCTTTTACCCCAATCTCTGAGAAGAGTCCTTAGTGGTTCCAAACTTCTTCCATTTCATAATGACGGAGGCCAATGTGCTCCTGGGAATATTCAGTTCAGCTTAGAGATTTTATACCCTTCCCCAGATCTATATCTCAACACAATTTGAATCATGTCCAGTCAGCTGAAATTGTCGATTATAGACTCCAGTCACGTTCTAGAGACATCTCAAGATAATCAGAATCAAACATGATGCACCCAGGCTCATATTTTTTTAATGAATTGCTTTTATTGTGTGCAGATTAATAGTAAAAATAACAAAACAACCTAATTATGTAATCCATTTTAAACGAGCTCAAAATGTGCAAACAGTAAGTGTCAGAATACTTTCAGAACCCAGTGAATGTTGATTTTTTTTAATCAAACATAGTATGTTTATTCTGCTTGTACTTATCTAGAATACTGTGTACATACAAAACAACTGTTATACTGTACAGTTAAATATGCAAACAAAATTACATTTTAGATATGGAATGTTATAAAGCTTCTAGTAAAATCATACATTCAGAAAATGGAGGTCATTTCGTGTTTCTATTTTAAGACCTATAATGCAGATCTCTTCACAAAAACCAACAACAACAGAAAGGGCCAGTTATATGGCTGGCAAAAATCTGACCTGCACAATTGCCAAACGCTGGAGTCTCCTCTGCTCGATCAGCGCTTCCTCATCCTCTTCATCCACATCATAATCCTCCAAACTATACATAGACATAATCCAGAACCGTAATTATTCTTTAAAGATTTAATCCAAAGTATCCAAAACAATAATATTAAACGGTAATCCAAAATGTCTAAACATCGACAGGCCTAACAGACAAAACTGACATCTCGTCCACTTACACTTCTTCGTCCGATTCATCTTGCTCAGCTTTCATGCCTTCAGAAAGACTGCCCTTAAACTTATCGTCCTTCTCTCTGCTTCTCCTCCTCCGTTCCAGTGATCCCGAACGAGCCTGCTGCCTGCGGCCCAGCCTGCCCCGCTCCAAAGACCTAAGGCAACACCAGTGCAAACAAAACAATTACTCCAGATTTAAACTGTTCAGAAAACTCTCGGTTATCGGTCCCTGGGTTAAAAACGGTTACGCTATAGGTAACGGCGAGACAGCGGGTGCACACCTCCGTCTGGGAAGAGGAGATCTGCTGGTGCGTCTCCTGGGGGAACGGCTCGGACTCCCTCTGGAGCCCAGAGAAGGATTCGGCCCACTGTAACTGGTTGCATCATCACGGGACCGCATCCTATAGGGAACACAGACACATGAGGGAAGAACAATATAAAGTGAAGAAAAATAGGTATGTCTTTACTGTTCACTGTAAATGTTCCTTGTATACATTTCTCCCTTGTTTTTCGCTGCTGTCTGTATGAGGTAAAAAAAAAAACAGTCTAAATTGCTCACACGCGATGCCTTAAATTAAAACATAGGATCTTTTGACGGTCATTTTTCAACATAATTGTGCATACCATGATGTATTAAAATATATTAGACAGTAATATCAGGATTCTATAGTGCCCATGCCAGTTAGTACTAACATTGCTGATGGAATACGATCCAACATGATAAGAATAGCAGTACAGACCTATTTTTAAAAGGGAAACAACAACTTGGACCAACATAAATAAAAAAAAGAACACCTGTTCGACTCGAACCTGACAGGTGAGATTCTCTGACGGTCGGATTCTCTCCGTCTTCTATCGACGGAGCGAGATCGTTCCCTTCTGGCTGGAGATCTGTTGTGGGTGGCGCCACGGCAGTTGGGAAGCTGTGGAGGGGAATGGCGTTCCCTGCTCCTGCGAGATCTGTCCCGTACTGGACTGTGGATGTGCCGTCTGTGCGGAGATCGGTTCTCCTTGCCTGATGAGACCTCTTTACAAGGAGATTTGGCTGTCGTCTTGTCCTTGTCCCGCTTGCGGTCAGGCTCGGGTAATCTACCACGTCCGTCTTTTGATCTGGAGCGGCTTGCCTTCTCTGGCGATTTGGGATGCTCGGTACTTCTGGTCCCGGACTGTCGAAATGAAGACGGAGGGTCTCTTTTACTTCCCGGTTCTGTCTCTGCAGACAACGACCGGGGATCCTTGAGTGTGTTATTCTGTTTCTTGGACATCGCAGGAGATCTGGACCTGGGACGTCCATCTCTGGGCTGCGGACCGTTATGGGATGGCCTCGGCTCCAAAGACGAGCATGGACCTTGAGTTCTGTCCTTGTTATCGGAATCGGTTCTACTCTTCCTTCGATCCGACTTGCGTTGTCCGATCGCCTTCTCTTCGGACTTGCTTCTGCTACGCCACCAAGGACCCGCTCTTCCATCATCCGCGGAACCGTGCCGACTCTGTTCCGTGTCGTTATCAACCGGTCGGCTTTCTTCTTCCCCAGCCTTACAGAGCCGATCTAGAGTCTCCCTCTGCTCATCACCATTACACACCCGCTCCTTCACGTCCGGATCGTCATCCGAGTCGGAATCATATCCCTGCAGTATCAGTCCCATTCCCGAGTGCACCCTTCCCTCCATCAGCTCATTATCGAGCTCCGCTTGGATCAACGCCCTTTGCTTTTCCAAGTCCTCCAGAGCTGCCAGGTCGTCTAACCGAGTCCTCTTCGGTGACACGATTTCGTCGGGGTCCTCGATGTCCCCGGCGTCCACCCCGGACGGATCTCTGCGTCGGCGCTTTTTATGCTTGCGCCTGTGCTTGTGTCGGTGTTCCTTCTCCTCCGCCGACGAACGTTTGTGCTTTTTGCGCTTGCCGTGATGTTTGTGTTTCTTTCGCTTGGCTTTCTCCACGCCGTCACCGCCCTCACACGTCCCGAGTCTGTTCTCTTCCTCTTCGCCTGATGCATTGCCACTTCTATCAAAAATGGGGAGGGTTAATATATTATACATACACACACACACACACACACACACACACCACATATACATATATATAAAATGTATAAGTAATAACTTTTCCTAATATTCAACACACACAAGAACTAAAAAATTAAGCGCACCTCTTATTTTACACTGCAAACATATTCAACTATTTGTTTTACACTGTGAAATATATATCTTAAACTATTTTGTTTTAATCCTTTCATAAAAGTATTCCATTGTGTACTTGCTAGCTACTTCAAACTGGACCAATGTTGCTGAGCTAGCTAGCTAGCTACTGGACATTGTGCTTAGCTTGGCGTAGCTGAGAAATTACATTATACAATACAAACAAACTAATGTCGAGTTTAAAAACTAAATTTTGAATAATGTTTGAGCTGTGAAGCTTATTTTAAAATAATACTAATGATAATAATTTAAAAAGGGACCACGGTTGTGTCGAATCTCAAGCTAGCAAACCGAGCTACACTAGCTTAGCTTTAGCAGTTAGCTAACCAGGCTGTAATCCTGTACATCATTCACGTAACAAGTTCAACTACGAGCTAAATACAGCCTACGAATAACAAATGAAGCATTTCCTCCTTCCGAATATCTTGGGGATTGGAACGAAAGCGCCCTTACGCGAAGTGGTGCACAGCGTCGCTGACCAGAGTTTCCATCTTTTAGCGGTAGCAAGTCGGGTTAATCGAAACGGGCGAGTGTCGCTGTGCGCATGCGCAGTCCGTGAGGATAGGGACCGTCTAAAAGATTGGAAACGAAACGTTGATTCAAGGCAAGGGAACGTGGTTTACATGTAAGAGAAGTGTAGACAATTGTTGTTGTTGTTTTTTGGGGGGGTGTACCTTTGCGAAAGGTTTGCTCGAGGTGAAAATGTTGTTGTTGTTTTTTTAGACATAATTTTTTTTCTACGTTTCATATTTCTCAGCGCATTTCGCGCTGATCCCTAAACGTCAATGCTAGCTGGTCGGCTAGTCACATTTCGAACGTTACTGTCACTCTGTAGTGTACGTGTCGTCGAACGGCCCAGACCACGTGCTCTGTTCGGGATCGGTCGCGTGCTTCAGCGAAAGAATCACTAAAGGACTGACGTTTCGGACACGGCTGAGGTGAAGTTGATGACAGCTACTTCCTGTGAAATCAGTGTTGATTTCTTTGAAACTGCCCCACGTGCAAACATACAGTGTAGTGTAGTGCTTCTGTTACCTTGTGAACAAACACGAGACCTTCTGACACTATACATGCAGGAGAGAGAGAGAGAGAATATTTCAATATATCTTAAACATGGAAGTGTGAAATCTTAGGATGTGTAGCATGATGAATAGTGTAGGAATGATCATGTAGGCTTGGTCTCTGATCTCCAGCCATCTTTCTTCCCTTTATGTCTTACCAATGTGTGTGTGTATGTGTGTTAATTTGAAGTCAGTAGGGTATAGTATGGCTGGGATTAAAGATGCATATCAGCTGATAGACCCTGTAACTCTGAGACTTGGAGACGAGAGCGTCACGTCCCACCTTTATTGCACCTCTGCCAAGGGCATCGAAGCCCGTTTGTCCACTTTGGTGGAGGCCTTCTTGGTCGAGGTGTTCCGCTGCAGAGTGTGCCAGTTCACCAGCAGTCTGAAGGCTCGGATCTGCAGTCACATCGCCGAGAGCCATTCTTCACCACCATGCCGCCACCTCTCCTGCCTGGAGAAGGAGGATGAGGAGCGCTTGACTGAGCTCGACCAGAACGCCTCTCCGTATGATCTCCATTCTTGCTCCAAAATTGGCGAGGACCACATGGACATGGACCGCATGTTCCTGCTCCCGATGTATGGCATGCTGCAGAATATCAGCCTGCCGCCATGCGATATCACCTTGAGTGCCAACGCTGACAGCAACCTTCATGTGGCCCAGACGTGCGAGGTGAGTCCAAAGTCGGAGTTTATATAGAGCAGCAGGTCTGTAAACAGAAAACGTAGACGTATACCAATGGCAGCATATGCTTTAATTTGACGCGCTTGGTATGTTTTGTCAAGGTGAGCACTTTGTTTGACGAAGACAGACACTGCGAAGACGAGGACGTCTTTCAACTGGAGGATTCCAGTCACAGACTCCAAGGGCCCCTTTCTGCTGAAATCACCTGTGCTGAGGATGAAGAATTGGCGCAGTCTGCTCATTTGATGACCCTCGGCTTGTGCAGAATCTCTAGCGCCAAATGTCCCTCTCAGCCTGCCACCCTGTCTGTGCCCCCAGGTGGACAGGACGTCTCTGAGACTTTCCTGGAAGACAAACAACCCCTTCTGACCACGTCTGAAATGCAAAAGCAGGCTGAAGAGGAAATGGGTCTTTCTTGTGTTTTCTGTCAGGCCGTCTTGGCCAACCATAGGATGCTAGAGGTGCACCTGAAGTGCCATGATGGTGAGCAGGGCTTCAAATGCCCGCGCTGTGGCCGAGCAGCGGCAGACTGGGCCGATATGGAGTGCCACTGGAGGAGCCATGCAAGAAAGAAGAGGTCTAAACGCCATAAGTGTTCTTTTTGTCCCAGGACGTTCAGGAGATCAGACTTGCGTGAAGCTCACCAGAAGAGGCATAACCGAGCTTGGACTAAGCCCGCTTCTCTGACACAGTGCCCCCTGTGCTTCGAGTGGTGCCGGCCAGGGCAGGAGTGGGAGCTGCACCAGTGCTGCCACATACAGGGAGGGTTTAAGTGCTTGCACTGCGATTTCACAGGTAAGCCAAGATAACGCAAGTCCATTCGTTACATGATCAGGGTTCCAGAGACCTGTTTCACGACGCCGGTTTCGGGTAAGTTTGAGTGTAGTTTGAGCAAACTTTTTTTGGCTTTTTACGGACTCAACAAGGTGCAGGTTTTATTCTGGGAAAGCAAAAAACGACCCCAACTTTGACCGATCTATCTGCGAGCAAAGTGATCTAAATGTGATGCATCAAAGTTAACCCTTCAATGGTTGTAGAAGTGACTTCGAAGGGAAAGAACTTTTAGGGACGGACACAATCCCCTTGCTTTTCCCGATGACCATCTGTACGAAAGATATGGATTTTCGGCAGATGGTATAGTTCATCTCTAGAGGCTTCTCAAGACGCTCTTACCGTACCGCGAACTCTGTGTTGCTTCTATTGTTCTGTGGTTCTTTGCGAGGGATGCATCTTTTCACATGGTGAAAAACGTAATTTTTTCCAACTCAAAACTTGACGAAACAGGCCTCAGGGTGGTTTTCCGTTACTAATTCGTTAGACATAAGTTTCTGATCCAGGTCAAAGTATTCATACTTGCACGTAACGAGAGCATGACCTTGCATGAACCACACCAGAATTTCCTGAATTACCCAGTGATGAAGCGCGGAAAACAGCGTGAGTTCCATGATTCACTGTTTTGAAGGATTTCTATAGAAGAGGGAAAGTACCTGATGCACTTTTATTGTTTACACTTCAGACACACTTTGAGCGCTAGTGCTCTGATTGAAATATTTAAATATTAATCTGAATTTGATCCCACGGCAGAAACATTACCGCGTAACCGAACGGTCCCTGCAACCGACACACCCTCTCAGCCAACCAATCAGCGTTGTTGCTGATACATGCCTACGAAAATGTCTTCCTATGTACATTTCTAAATAATCGTTTTCGAGGTAAAAAAAAAAACAACAAACAAAACACAGACGCATCATCGTTTAGGAACGCGGTGCATTTTATTGCTTTTCAAATAGAATGCGCGTCAATGTAAAAAGCCCGTGTTCCCTCTCCGTCTGTATTTTCTTTTTGCTGGTTTTATCTCGCTGTCAGTGTAGTACAAAAAAGTACAAAAGCTATCAAAACAGATTATATATATATATATATATATATATATATATGTTTTATATAGAATATAAATGATTATTATAACTGGTTTCCTCCAATATGGAGGGAGGGGGCGTGCCACATGATAGGGGAGGCTTGGGGGGACTTTAGTTACAGAAGGTTGAGAAGGTCTGCTGTATTCCATTCGTATTAAAGTGGCAGAAATGACACTATGGCCTATTGCTTCTATACAGCTTTATGTGCCAGGTTACATTATGAGAAGAACATTTATATACTATTTGTTCGTATCACATGCCAAACCTGACTCTCAGAAAAAGCTTGGAAGAAGACGTACAAGCACCTCCTCAATCAGCACACGCAGGGTGATGGCGAGTCACACCATGACCTTTCCTCCAACTTGTAAGTATATCCTTGTACGTATGTATTTCCTATCCGCCAGTGGTGTTACACACCAGCACTTGAGATTATACTAATATATTTGAGACCTGGTTCCACAGTTCAGATGATTTCAGAATTTCATGGCGTGTTTGTTTGCCATTCACACACAGATCGTCCGTGAAGTTTGATTCGCAGTCGTCGAACAGTTACTCCAAATGCCTCGGAGATGTGCAGGCGGAGTCATGGAGACATATGACGAAGATGAGTGTGAAACACGAGGTCGTGAGAAAGAAGAAAAGGGACAAGGACAAAAGGGACTGTGTAATATCCACAGAGCAGGAGACAAGTGTGGGGTTAAAGACTTTCCCTAAACGGAAAGACTTCTGCTGCACGCTTTGTGATAAGTATGTTCTACTGATACACTTTCCAGTTTCCTCTAACCTGTTATATGTAGAACTGTTCGAAGTACAGAGATTTAGACTACGTTAATAACGATTACATCTTATATTGGCATATATTGGTTGCCAGTCGTGGACCATTCAATCCCTGACTTAAACTTTTCATTGAGTCGGGTTTAGACTTCGAGGTGTAAATAGACCAGAAAGATAATAATAATTTGTTTCTCCAAGAATGTTCTGTATCTGCCTATAATGTTTAATGAGACTAAGGACTGTCCGTGTTTTTAGTAAAGAGGATATAGAGATGAGGATTAACATTTCAGGACGTATACCATCAATGGTGAGCCTTTTATATTTTGAACAATTCTTGTTGACAGGAAATTTTCCACCAAGCTGACCATGCGGCGTCACATGGATATTCATCAGGGGGAGAAGCCTTTTAAGTGTCCTGCCTGCAACTACAGCACCAGACTGAAAGCCTCACTCATTCAGCATATGCGTGTCCACACAGGTTCAGCACATTTATACACTTTGGTGTATCTCAAAAAATGAGAATATCATCATCAGGTGTTTACATGAGTCGCTTTTAGAATACTCCTTTCATGTTCAGGTGTTCCATGTTATAGAACATAGATGGATTAACGTCACACGTCATTACATCCCCGTGCCATGACGTCCCTCCAGAATTTCACGTATCGACATACAGTTGGTCTTTGTTATGGGACCGTATACAGTTTCAGTTTAAATTTTACAGATGCTTCAAGTGCGGTTAATTATTCGTCCTGCTGTACGTGCTAATAGACGACTGCTTCAAGCTGTGGGCTGCGTCTCAAACCGCGTACTTACCGTCTATATAGTAGCTGAGATACGTGTATTTCTCCTACTATACATTGTAGTAGGTAAGTACGCGGTTTGGGACGCAGCCGTGCTCTCTTGTTTGCCGTCAAACGATTGAGCGTTGCCGTGTGTGTACGTGTCCTGTCGAACAATGCGGTGAAAACTCCCACACGACGTTAATAGCGTGATTAAGGTGTGTACATGTCTGTAACGCACGTCGATAATGCGACTAAAACAGGAATACTCCACATGCCTTAATCCGATTTGTGTTTACTTTAATCGGCTTAAGATCATCAATAATAATTTACCTGCTAGTTTCTTAATCAGAGTATCGTCTTAATTGGGATAATATCGGATTATTACCGTCCATGTAAACGTACTGTCTGACAGCCAGGGTCTAATTACAAACAGACTCGATTAGATTTGCATGCATTTTGCTGCAGCCATCAACTTTAATCAAGGTGTGACATGTACCATATGAGGAAATCACACCTAGCTAGGAAGGTTTTTTGACACCTTTAGGCAGTCTGACTGTTCTTATCGCAGCGCGTGTCGAAATGGCTCCGTAGAGAACACTATCTTTGTAGGAAGAACCATTATTTGGCTGATTTTTGCCGGAAATACAACACTAAGGATGACATTTAATACATAACGGTGCTGTATGTTTTGTTTCTATCATGCGGTGATTAAACTGAAGCCCTGGCAAATTTGAAGTTATCGATCGCTACAGTGTGAAAGAAAGCTTTCGTGCCTAATGTTCGACGGTTTTGGTTGCCATGCCATCTGACTTATCTTGTAGGTTTCGTCTAAACCCTTTCAGGTGAAAAAGTGTTTTCTTGCTTGCTGTAGGTGAAAAGCCTTACAAGTGTCCCCAGTGTTCGTATGCCTCCATCGACAGGAGCTCTCTGAGGCGACACTCACGGACACACACTCAGGAAAAGCCCTACCGCTGCCAGTACTGTCCATACAGCTGGTAAACACACACGCATACACGCATCATCACCCCATGAACCATTAAAACTAACTAGAGTACAGCTAACCATGGGCAGGAACAGATAGGGTATACGAAGTAAAGAATATAGAGAACATGGTTCAAATCCCTTCATGTCTAGACACATATATATGTGTAACCAACAATTGCATCTCATGTGATTATTGCAGCATCCAAAAGAAAAGCTTGGACCTCCACTCACGTCGGCATCACACCGGGGAGTCATTCCCCTGCTCGCTGTGCCAGTACTCAACACCGGACCGGCAACTGTTGCTACGACACACACGCAAACACCACACCTCTGAGAACTCTTCTATACTCGGGCCGAGGAGCGCACCGTCTTCCAAAAGAACTCGGACTTCCAAATGACACCGACAATAACACAAAGATCAGTCTAAATAAGCGATATAGGAAAAATTGCCTTCATTTACTTCATCAATGACAGAAATGTAAGAAAGCACTTGTCTCTGTTTCTGGGTGGAATATAATATCAAGTGAAGCCACTTGATGATGATACTAATACTATAGTGTGCTGGAATGCGCACCACACACCAGCTATTAGTGGAGAGGATAGAGTGGTGTAGCTAATTCAGGGATGGAGATTATTAGGGGGCCGTGATAGATAACTCTCGATGGGGGAATTTTGCCAGGACCCCTTTTACGATAAGTGTACAGGGATTTTTAAGAGAGCCAGGCCCTCAGTTTAGGGTCTCATCTGAAAGACAGTGCAATTTTTACAGTACTATACTGGCTCATTAGGCCACACGGTGAGCGCCCCCTGCTGGCCTCACTAATTCCATCCAGGTACTGACCAGGCTTAGCTTCAGTAGGAAACCAGGTGAGAGCTGCAGGGAGATACGGCTCTGGTTGTGGTGCAAAAGGAATAAACCATGCTGGGACGTGCTGTTAGGGATATGTAATCAAATTGAGGGTGGGAACAGTATCCGCTTTAAAGGTTGACCGATTAATCGGCACCGATAACAGATTTCTGGAACTATCTGTAGGTTTTTCCCGGTTGAAACCGTTGCCGGAACGTCGTTCTACAGTACGAGAGCGGCCTCTAGAGGCGAAGTAAAAACTCAGCTGCGAATTCAACGTTTTTATTTTATTTCATTTTTTAAAATTAATTTTGGGTGTCTCTCTTTGTATTTGTTGTATTCATATATTGATTAAATTGTAGCATACATTTTCATGGTGCAGACAGTGCGGTTTATTTTTGTAATAAAGTTCATCAGTTGCTTAATCGATTATCGGCCTGACTTGGTTATCGCTATCGGGAAAATCCCCTGCCTACGAAACAAGTTATCACTTATCTTCAAGCAGCTATAAACAGTCTCTCAGCCGCTGCTCTTCTTTTTCTCTTTCTCAAAGTTAAAATGTCGGGAAACGCCACTTGTCGAGTTATTGAGAAACCTTGAACCGTAACCTCCTCCGTTCTGAAGACTTTCCCGCTGAAGAAAAATGACTGACCGTCACAAAGCTCTGACGCTGGAGACTCCTTCCCTTAATGTTCGATAAACATCCCTTTACGGAAACCGTCACCACGATGTGACGTGCCCGGCATTCAGGTTCCTGCATAAGAGTCGAACGTGTTAATATAAACCCGTTCGAATCTGCTGTTTCTAGAAATTTAATCAAACAATCTGAACGGAGAACCTCGACAGACGTTTGTATTTTCCTGAGTGATGTGTGTTAAACTCCGTATTTAACGTTGTCATGGCTCTCTGCAGGCGTCACCTGTCTGCTCCGGCTCTGTCTGCACTGCGAGCGCTCCACTGTAGCCCCGCCCGTCTCTCGGACGCCATAGCGACGCCGCAGTTAGACGGCGTGCCCAAGCAGTATTCGCCCAAAATCCAGCAGCTGGTCAACGACATCGCCAGTCTCACCCTGTTAGAGGTGTCTGACCTCAACGAGCTGCTCAAGGTACGAACAAACCAGGAAGTGGAAGCACAGAGAAATGACGGCGTACTTCATGTGACGACTCCTCGTATTCTATTCATACATTACTGAAACTGCTGTATTTTTTTTTGCTCCCCAGACAACGCTGAACATTCAGGATGTAGGGATGATGCCGATGGGCACGATGGTCGGCACGCCGACCGCCACCTGAAAAAAAAATAGGATAGACACTCAGAATAAACAAGAAGAATTCAAAGCAGTACAACATGCTGTACACCTCTCTC
>JAOUWY010000065.1:26814226-26828248 GCA_025728095.1 Prietella phreatophila | reverse complement strand
CTTTGATGTTGTCCTTGGCTCTTTTGTGACTTCCTGGATGAGTCGTTGCTGTGCTCTTGGAGGAATTTTGGAAGGTCAGACACTTCTGGGAAGGTTCACTACAGTGCCAAGTTTTTCCATTTGGAGATAACAACACTCGCTATGGTTCTTTGGAGTCCCAGAGTCTTTGAAATAGCTTCTTAACCCTTCCCAGACTGATGTATTTCAATCACATTCTTCCTCATCATTTCTGGAATTTCTTTCAATTTTATCATAGTGTGTTACTGTGCAAGACCTTTTAACCAAATTTATGCTGTTGACAAAGTTCTATTTAAGTGTCGATGTGATTTACCAGGGTTTGCATTAATCAGGCCTGGTGTCTAGTCCAGCTGAACCCCATTATCAATGCAGTTTCATAGATTTTGGGACTAAATAACTATGGGGGCAAATACATTTTCCCACAGGTCCAGGTGGTATTAGATAACTTTTTTGCTTCAATAAATAATCATTTAAAAACTATTGTGTGTTTACTCAGGTTGCCTTTGATTCATCTTAGATTTTGTTTTAATTTTTGTATAAGATCTACACAAAAACAGAAGAAATCAGGATGGGGCAAATAATTTTTCACAGCACTGTATATGTACACAGGCCCTATCTAAGATCCTAATTTGTGTTGTGGTTTTTTGATATCACAGATAGCAGTGATAAGTTGATAGACTGATGTAGTCATTAGGCTGTGTTTAGTACTGGAGTAAAATTCCTCAAAAATTAAATACCTAAAAAAAAAAAAGCGTTCTTTGATTTGTCCCTTTAAGGGGACCCTTATTGTGCTTTCACACTGCACAATTCTTTCTCAACCACGATATGTTTCATCAAAAGTAATTCATTACCAATATATTTCATCAATTCAATTGACTTAGCTAGTCCATTGATGCTAGGTAGGAGAGGTAAAAGCGTTATGGTTACAGTTACAGGGTCAACCGTGATGCTTTATCCCTTCAGCTCAAAATGCTCACGACCAATGATTTTCCTCCCACCAGTATGAAAGTATGCATGAGGGGTTCTGTAGAACCTTATACAGTGTTTTGGAGAGGGTTCGAAAAGGGCGCTAAGAACTATTTACTATCCGAAGAACCCGTAGGGAACCATATAGTCTAGGAGTTTGGATTAACGACGTGTTTATACTCCACTACTTTCCATCCCTGAGGTAAAGCATTAAGAAGCTGAGCAAAATGTCAGACAAAAATGTAACGATCTAGTTGAGAAAAAAGCATTAGAATGTCAAAATAATCGTTTCCAGAAGGTGGAGTCCTGGTGTAGCTGTAAATTTCACACTTAAATTTAACGGTACAATGCTTTTGGCAGGAATTTCACAGGAATTATTCAATTAAACACTGGAATTTTTAAAACTCCACATACGCTACAAGAATCATGGAATCGGCAATGACACAAAGCCAGTTGGACGAGGTGGAAAAATTACTGACCAGTATAATCTGTATGTTTAATAAGGTATGAAAACGGTTTTGATCCAACAATTTTTTATTATTATTATTTATTTATTTATTTTTTAAAACACTTAGCTGCATTTCTGTGTACTGAGTTTTTGTCTTTCTCAGTATTCCCAGTCTGACGCATTGCTCACATTAGTTGAGGAACCTCTACCTGAGCAGGCTATGAAAGTCACCTATGACACGGTTCAGCCTTTCAGTCCCGTCACAGAGGCAGGTTTGTCTTCAGATGACTGCTTGTGAAGAACTTCACACCTCTTTGATAATAATCAATGATGGGATGGTTCTCTTAAAAATGAGCTGGTGATTACTGCTTTTATTTAACAAGCAATGAAAAAGCAACATTTTGATCCTTTTATAGTTGCATCTAATGTTGTGAAACAGGTTAGTTCCTGTTATCGCTTAGGTTATTGCAGTCACCAGCCTCTCGGTCTTCTCTTTTTAATAAGACATAACAATGCAGCTTGGCATGTTGCGTATCACCTCTAACTGTTACAAAGCGCTGACACTGGAGACTCCATCCATCCATCCATCTTCTACCGCTTACTCCTTCTTCAGGGTCGCAGGGGAACCTGGAGCCCATCCCAGGGAGCATCAGGCACAAGGCGGGGTACACCCTGGACAGGGTTCCAATCCATCTCAGGGCACACTGGAGACTCCTTTTCATAAATGCTTACAGGAAACGTCACCATATTAACAATTCTAGATTTTTTTGGTTATTAAACAACATATTCTTTAATTGTTTATTATGAGGTTTAGTGAGTCTGCCATACAGGTTCCTGTAAATGAGGCGTTAACTATATATACGATAGCATATAAGAACTCCCACTCTAGAAAACGAAACAACATCTTATGACCAATCAGAATGGAGAATTCAGACCAATCGGCGCTGTGGTATAAGTGAGTTTATATTACAATTCCATGTTCCATCATTGATTATCTTCTTATAAAAGTACAGCCGATCGTTTTATTCCTTACTTATTATATCTGATGATGATCTTGCTTTCCAGATGTATGGAGGTCCAATGGATTCTGCTTGGCCAACACTGAAACTTTACTATATGATGCATCTTTATTGAAGGACAGTGAGAAATCAAAGTGTGAGTAAGATCACTGGCTATTTTTTAGTAAAACCGTCAAAAAATAGAGAATGTGTGTGTGTATGTGTGTGTGTGTGAGAGAGTCTATGGGCTCATACTGTATGTTCTCAGATACAATGTCATGTTGCACATGCGAAAGTTCATTAGATCATGAGATCACTTTCTTGCCTGTTTACCAAATGTTCATCTTCCAGGTGGTGACATGGACACAGACATGGTGGGAGAAGATTGGTAATGAAGTAATGTCCAATAAAATTGGGCTACATAATCCAGACCATATTAATAACATACTACAAAGTAATATTATCGGCTTGGCTTCTCTCCAGGCATTGTGGAATGACAGACTGTGTTAGAAGTACACTGGCTGCCATCTCCTGGTTAGTTTATATCTGACTGCTTTCATGAATTTCATCCCTGCTTTCATCACCAGTGCTTTTAAAAGCCTCCTAATACATTTCGTCATAATTATGGCTAAATCAAATGACTTTTTATTCATGTGGGAAATGTCAAAACTTGTGTTTATACTTTTAGAGTTAGATGACGTGTAATGGCTGAAATGAAATAAGTCACATGGGATATCTATATACTGTTATTATGAGTGTTATTATAAATCAATAAACACTTACCATCACTAGCACAAAGCTAAAAATGTTCAGCGTCATCAGAGTTATTTCAATTTACATTTGTAAAGACCCTGTTATAGGGCACACGGTGGTTTAGTGGTTAGCACGTTCGCCTCACACCTCCAGGGTTAGGGGTTTCATTCCTGTGTTACCCTGTGTGTGCGGAGTTTGCATGTTCTCCCCGTGCTGCGTGGGTTTCCTCCGGGTACTCCGGTTTGCTCCCCCAGTCCAAAGACATGCATGGTAGGTTGATTGGCATGTCTAAAGTGTCCGTAGTGTATGAATGGGCGTGTGAGTTTGTATGTGATTGTGCCCTGCGATGGACTGGCACCCTGTCCAGGGTGTACCCCACCTTGCGCCCCGTGCTCCCTGGGATAGGCTCCAGGTTCCCTGTAGGATAAGCGGTATAGAAAATGGATGGATGGACGGATGGAAGACCCTGTTATAATGACAATTTTCAGGGACTTTCTGGTGACTCATGGAGAACATTCACTTTTCAGGTCAGCACTTCTTAGAATAAAGGATGTTAATTATAGGAACAAATGCACTGCTCTACATTTTGAACTCTGCCTAATTGATTCAGCTCACCACAGGTCCCTTTCCCTATCCCCCAATCCCCCGTCCCCCCACCCCACCCATGATGATGACGCATATGGGAAAACCACATGTTGATATCAATTAATGTGTGCTTTTTGGACAGGCTTAATTTTGAGTCTGCTACTATTTTGAAACTCCACCATAGGCGAGAACATCAATCCATAGATGTAAAACCAGACCAGAGAACACAAATCAATGCCATCCTGTGTACAATGATCAATATACATATAAAAAGCTAGCGCTGGAGACATTTTTGCACAGGTTGAAAGCAGGATGAGATACTTTATTTATTCATTTATTTCACACTTTCCACCAAGTTTTCTTTAAAGATAACCTTTTGTTTTAAATATACGTTACATTTTGGCCCATTCCTGGTGAAGATCATGAACCTCCAGTCAACTGAGAGTGAGAGCGAGAGTGATCTCTGCCACACAGGTGGTTCTAACTGCACGGCCGTGGTTAAGGAGTCCCTGAATGCTGAGAACTATAAGATGCAGCACGAACCATCCCATGGGCCGACCCCTGTCCACCACAACGAATTTGCACACCTGTTTCCTACTGTGGACGTCCCGGATCATGCTCACTACGTGATCGGGTCGGTCATCCTCATCGTGGGGCTCACAGGTGTAATAGGAAATGCGCTGGTCATCTATGTGTTCTGCCGCAGCCGCCCGCTACGTACACCAGGGAACATGTTGGTGGTCAACCTGGCTGTGTCTGACTTCTTCATGTCACTCACTCAGCCGCCAGTGTTCTTTGTGGCCAGCCTGTACCGGTGTTGGGTGTTCAGTGAGCTTGCATGTGAACTGTATGCCTTCCGTGGTGCCCTCTTTGGGATCTGCTCCATGATGACTCTAACAGCTATAGCTGTCGACCGCTGCCTTGCCATAACCCGGCCTCTTGCTTTGCTGGGACAGGTCAATCAAGGCAGAGCTAGTACAGTGCTAGCCCTGGTATGGCTCTATGCTCTGGGATGGAGTCTACCTCCTTTCTTCGGCTGGAGTGCGTATGTTCCCGAGGGTCTCCAGACCTCCTGCTCTTGGGTCTACATGTCATTCATGCCATCGGTGCGCACCTACACCATTCTTCTCTTCATGTTCGTCTTCTTCGTCCATCTGAGCATCATTGCTGCCTGTTACTTGGTCATCTTCCGAGCTATTCGAAAAACCCGGAGAGAGGTAAGACAATTTGACTCCAGCGAAACACCTAAGGTGCTCGAATGCATCAAGACCAAATGGAAAATGGCTAAAGTGGCCCTCTTGGTCATCTTGCTATTTGTCATTTCCTGGTCACCTTCCTCCGTGGTGGCTCTCACAGCCACAGCTGGCTACACTCATGTCATCACTCCTTATATGAACTCCATCCCTGCAGTGATCGCCAAGGCTTCTGCCATCCACAACCCCATAATCTATGCTATTACACACCCTAAATACAGACTAGCCATTGTGGGCCATGTTCCTCTTCTTCGCTTTATCCTGTGTGTTGGAATGAATAAGCGCTCATCCTCCATCTTCACCAGTGGCACCTCTTGTCATCAGGCAGTCCTAACCAGCCAGCATGCCCTGGGCGTCCGGATTGGCAATGCCACGCATGCTAACTGCCACTGGGGGAAGACAAGGTTGTCCTCTGCTTCTGACACTGAATCCTGCTGGACAGACAGTGAGGCTGATGGCTCCAGTGCCAACTCACTGCCTTTCGCCAGACGCGTCTACAGAGATCTCTTCAGACACTGCCATCCTTCCA
The DNA here is from genome assembly GCA_025728095.1 of Prietella phreatophila. NCBI lineage: Eukaryota > Metazoa > Chordata > Actinopteri > Siluriformes > Ictaluridae > Prietella > Prietella phreatophila. The sequence goes on along the minus strand of JAOUWY010000065.1, from coordinate 26,822,698 downwards.
GAGCAGGCTGGCACGAGCACAGGAATTGCGCAGAAAATGGTGAAGGTTGACAGAGTTAGCAACATTCTTCTGCCCTCCAGTATTCTGGAACCAGAGGGAGGAGTGCTTTCTAACACTAAATCTTTTCTCCTATCAGGTAACTGACCGAGGATTGCCACTGCAGGGCTTTGATGGATGTTCTTTTTAAAACTTGCTTCACTGTAAAAGTCTTTGGTGTCGTATTAAAGATGGGTAAATAGTCCTCCAGTTGTTCCTCTTTTACCTTTTATAAATGTAATCATATATAATTTCAATGAATGCATAGAATTACACTGTATTAGTTTTTACTAAAGACCAGAATGTTCTTGGCCATTCTTTTCAGAAGCTTTAATTGATATATCTGTCCTGTGTACACCGGTGTTTTCTTTATAGATATTTAAAAACCTGAATAAAACACTTGAGCTGAGATCAGTCACGCTTCTTATTTTCACAGACACCCTCAGTTTAAGCCTACTTAAGCATAACCGCAGTGCAGTTTAAGAAATTCCTGCGTAAAGACACTCAGCATCATCATCATCAGACACCAGATCATCGGCAGGTCGACCGTAGACAGACACTCACTGATTGAAGACTTACTTTGAAATAAGAAAGCAATTGTCACAATAAATTGTCATTTTATTCATTGGCATCCATGCAATGCCAACAGAACCAAATATAAAATATAAGCAAAAGAAATTTAAAGTAGCCATCTCCGCAGCAGTTTTGCAGACAGTTACATTTCCGTTATACACATGTGTTATCTTTGTCGTCGTCATCCCCAATCCTAATCGAATCAGTATTTGAAGAACCAACTGACAAATATCTCTCAGTTTCTCATACACGGCATTCTTAATCAACACATTACAACAACATATTTAACAACACAACGAGCCATGTTGTTTGCTGCTCTCTTTCAAGCTAGTTATGGAGAGATCAACACAACACGTGTTTTGACTGCTTGCTAGTGAGAGTAAGCTGTGTACGCTGGTTCGTTGTCACACGACAGGACATAAAGGTGTATTTGTCATGATTTGTCAAGACTGAACCTCTAGCTGTTAAGTACAACAGCACTGCCCAGGTACACAAGTATGCCCCCCAGAATTTAGACTCACCAGTGGAGTTCAATTAGAGTTAGCATTACAAGGGATTCTCCTGGCCATGTCCTGAGAATAGTCAGGGGAACCGTTGCTGTATTGTTTTCTCTTTGTAACGAGCTCCTGTGAGATTTGTCACTATTGGTGTTTGCTCGAATGCATTTCTGCGAAGGTGTTCCATCAAAACAATGACCTTATCTGGCTCGCTACGTGATTAAAAATTTGATTTATGTTAAGCCATCGGTTCAAGCGATTCAACGCTTTAGACAGCTTGAGTTCTCATACAGGTCCAGGAGCAATGTTTCTAACTGCTTGTACATCGTCATCCCCTTCACCAATAATACGCTACTTGCAAAGCAAGTAAATTATTTTGTCTGTAGTATTTTTCAAGCCATTATGTTTTTTTTGTTGTTGTTGAAATCACAGCAAAGGGTGATTTCTTCCTCTTTTTCTTCGCCATGTTTTCTGAATATACTGAAATGTGGGCGGGGTTAATTGTAATAGGGGGCGTGTTTATATAAAAAGACTGGATGGATGGACTGACAGGAAGACGATGTAAACATAGACGTGTCTATGAGCCCATTCTGCAGTGAAATACATGCCAATATTTATATATGATTTAAGTTTATCTTACTAAATATCCGAAATCTAAGAGGTGTGCGTTATACTTGACCCCTAGATGAACACTTTACAGTGGGTTATATGACTGTAAGTCATCCCCTTCAAATGCTATTGAAGTTCGAATCGTGATAACAATGTCGTATGTCACTTTAGAGACGGTCCCTTAATGTCCTCATAATCAACTTTATTCCAGTCTTCCTGTTCACACGATTAACATAGATTCAAGCACCGCAAAGGCTTCACTTTGAAAATGGAGGCTCTATTTGTCAGGTATTCAGCTCTTCTTTATAGGACGTGCACAGGCCCTAATAACCACCGACGGTTACATTACAATGTTTCATTGAAACCGAGGGTGTATCCCAAATGGCGCCATGTTGCCTGAACACGTGCGCTAGGTAGTGAACAAAAGACCGCTTATGTAGTGCACTATTTGTACTAGAGGAAGCGAATCAGGATTGAGCCTGAGACGTCACCGGAAGTGTATGGGTTCTTTGATTCCCTGTACGGTGAGGTCGGAGTGAAGCGGACGCGAGTGTTCACTTTGATGGCATTCAGACGAGAGGGATAATACAACGTCTCAATATGGGAGATGATGGCATGGACTACAACTTAGTTTTCCCGGAGCCAGAGGTCTCAGGTAAGTCGGACTAGATGTAATGGTGTCAGCTAGCAGGCGAAGAGTAGCAAGTTCCGCCCCTTCTCCAATGGTTCTGTGTAGTACCGCCGGTTATTGTGTTACACTGTAAAGTGTCGGTTATTGTGTTACGCTGTAAAGTGTTGGTTATTGTGTTACACTGTAAAGCGCCGGTCATTGTGTTACGCTGTAAAGCGCCGGTTATTGTGTAACGCCCGGTTATTGTGTTACGCTGTAATGCGTCGGTTATTGTGTTACGCCCGGTTATTGTGTTACGCTGTAATGCGTCGGTTATTGTGTTACACTGTAAAGCGCCGGTTATTGTGTTATGCCCGGTTATTGTGTTGCGTTGTAAAGTGCCGGTTATTGTGTTACGCTGTAAAGCGCCGGTTATTGTGTTACACTGTAAAGCGCCGGTTATTGTGTTACGCCCGGTTATTGTGTTACACTGTAAAGTGCCGGTTATTGTGTTACACTGTAAAGCGCCGGTTATTGTGTTATGCCCGGGTATTGTGTTACACTGTAAAGCGTCGGTTATTGTGTTACATTGTAAAGCGCCGGTTATTGTGCTACGCTGTAACGCGCCGGTTATTGTTACCGCTGTAACGTGCCGGTTATTGTTACCGCTGTAACGTGCCGGTTATTGTTACCGCTGTTACGCGCCGGTTATTGTTATCGCTGTAACGTGTTGGTTATTGTGTTACGCTGTAAAGCGCCGGTTTTTGTGTTACGCTGTAAAGCTCCGGTTATTGTGTTGCGCTGTAAAGTGCCGGTTATTGTGTTACGCCCGATTATTGTGTTACACTGTAAAGCGCCGGTTATTGTGGTACGCTTTAAAGTGCCGGTTATTGTGGTACGCTTTAAAGTGCCGGTTATTGTGTTACGCTGTAAAGTGCCGTTTTTTTGTGTTACGCTTTAAAGTGCCGGTTATTGTGTTACATTGTAAAGTGCCGGTTATTGTGTTACACTGTAACGCGCTGGTTATTGTGTTACACTGTAAAGCGCCGGTTATTGTGTTACGCTGTAAAGTGTTGGTTATTGTGTTATGCTGTAAAGTGTTGGTTATTGTGTTACGCTGTAAAGCGCCGGTTGTTTTGCTACACCGTAACATGGGGGTTGTTTTGCTACACCGTAATGCGCCGGTTATTGTGCTACACTGCCGTATTCTGAATCATCTGAAGTTGGTTCACTTTTGCTGTCTGGGAAGCGTCGAGACTCGTTTGCGTTCACGCTACCAATGGGATGTGGCAACATGCGTCCCAGACCACCTCCTAACATGGTTTGAGAGATCGGATCCCGATGTGTCTTTGAGACACATGTTGACATCTATACCTACGTCCCATCACCCAACCTCACTGCTCCAGTGTCCTGCTTTGTTCGTGATCCTGAGCTTGTGTCTCCTGTCTGTGTGGAGATTCTCATGTTCTTTCCACCTCTTTGTGGGCTTCCTCCATTTTCTCCGGTTTCACCGCACCTCCCACAATCATGACAGCAGGTGGATGGGCTGTGCTAATTTGGGCCCTGGATCCACTACGATCCTGACCAGGATTTGTACATGTATGAATGAATGAATGAATTTTGTAACAAAACCTGTCCTCTCTGACCGATTACGTTTCAGACAATGGTGCACATTTTCAATTTTGGCTGTTAAATCTATTCCTTTATTTAATAATGTTCTGTTAACAAAGGTCTTGCATTACAGTGTCATAGCTGGTTTGAAGTTTTAAATGGTGTATGCATAAGAATTTAGCTTGTTGCGCTTTGCACACCTTCACTTTTGTTTTGTTGTTCTTTTCTTTTAGAGAAATACTGGCATGGATCGAAGCAACCGGTTGTTATCCTTTTAGGTTGGGCCGGCTGTCGAGACAAGCATCTCTCAAAGTACAGCTCGATTTATAACGAACAAGTAAGAACAAGTAAACCCCAAAATCCATTCTGTTATACTTTATATGTGCGCGTTATCATCTGTGCCTTATGTTTATTTGCCATAATTTCAGGGATGTGTAACTGTCCGCTACACAGCCCCCTTGAAGACGGTGTTCATCTCTGAATCGTTCGGCTACAAGGAGCTCCGTAGCACAGCGCACAGACTGCTGGAAATCCTGTACGACTACGAGGTAGAGAACAACCCAATCTTCTTCCATGTGTTCAGCAACGGCGGCTTCATGCTCTACCGCTACATGGTGGAGCTCGTGCAAAGCCACAAGCAGTTCGGCTCACTGGACGTGGCGGGCTCGGTGATGGACAGCGCGCCGGGAAGCCAGAACGTCATCGGCGCCATTCGAGCTCTCAAAACCACGCTTGGCACCAAGGTGAACGTCGTGCTGCGCTGTCTTCTCTTGGCTCTGTTCGCCGTGACCGTGTTCCTGCTCAGAGTCGTCTTGTACCCCGTGACTAAACACTTCCACAAGAACCACTACGACGCCATGATGGAGCGTCCGGCGCCTTGGCCTCAGATGTACCTCTACTCCAGAGCAGACCTAGTGATCAGGTATAGAGACGTGGAGAAGATGGTACACTCACTGCAGGAGAAAGGGATGCGCGTCGAGAGCTTCGACTTCATCACGCCGGCTCACGTGAGTCTGTTCCGAGACTGTCCCGAAGATTACTCGAACAGGTGCCGGACTTTCCTGAAGAGCTGCATGGCTAACCGTGACGAGACCTTAACGAAGAAACGCCTGTGAACGTCGTGTAACACTGATTGTATGAAAGGGTCGGGCCATAATGGTAAAGCAAAAAATACATATCATGATACCGATACTTATTATTATGTCGTCCTGATGCATGATATGTGTCACGATGCTTAAGCGGCAGCAAAATAGTAATGCGGTTTTTAAAAAAATTGCTGATTCTAGAAATAAATTGAACTAAATAAATTATATATTAACCATGGAGCTGATCAGCGTTCTAAAAATATTAGCACGCTATCTGAGAGAATTGTATTTTTCCTGTAATTGATGACAATATTGATTGTGTGTTGTCATATTGCCCAGACCTACTATATTGTGTTCTTACTTCAATATTTTTTATGTGATTTGAAACTACTGTAAAGTGTGCCCCCCCTGTATAAATAGTTCTGATTGACCTTCTATATAAGTTTATATAAGGTTTGACTTACTGAAGTGTTGCATTCTGTATTTGTCTGGTGGTGTGAATTGAAAGCGTGATTTAATTTAAGATGGTTTTAAATCTCCTGACATCCTCGATCTGTTTATAACTTGTGCCTTCCTCAAATAAAGACTCTTTTCATCGGAGTAGCCATCTGCTGGTTGGTTCACAATCTGTGTTTTGGAGCGAAAATATGGACAACTTAATCATACAATTGAGGCCATGAGTTTACCTGGATCGTAAAAATTCGCATTTTGTTATTCATCTATTTTCACATAACAGATTTTTACATATAATCCAGAAGACACAATAATAACTGAATTTACACAAAGGAACCAGTTGGAAAGTTTACACACGCCCGATTCTTAATACGGTGTGTTCTTAACTGGATGATCAACGGATGGTTTTTATGTTTTATATTTAACCCTAACCCTAGTTCACGAGTCCCTTGTTTGTTCTGAGCAGTTAAACTGCGCACTGTTCTTCTGAAAAATCCTCCAGGTCCTGCGCATTCTTTACTTTTCCAGCATCTTCTACATATTTGAGCCCTTTCCAACAGCGGCTGTATGATGTTGAGATCCATCTTTCGACACCGAGGACGACTGAGGGACTCGTACACGACTATTACAAAAGGCACAAACATTCAGTGATGCTCAAGAAGGTAATACGATACATTAAGAGCCAGGGGGGTGTAAACTTTTGAACAGGATGATCGGTGTAAAGTGTTATTATTTTGTCTTCTCGTAAACATCTAAATATCTAATGTAGCTTCTGAATGGCGGTACAACATTGGAAAAAAAAGATTTTTTAAGCAAAAGATTTGCACCGATCATCCTGTTCAAAAGTTTACACCCCCTGCTGTTTTCTTGAGCATCGGTGAATGCTTGCACTTTATATCATAGTTGTGTCTCTCAGATGTCCTCAGTGTGAAAAGATGGATCTTGACATCATGTAGTCACTGTTGGAAAGGGGTCAAAGATGCTGGAAAAGCAAAAAAAACCTCCAGTACCTGGAGGGGATTTTTCTGAAGAACAGCGGGATGTAAAGAAGGATCTCTACATAAAATCATATAGCCTGTGTTGGAAAGGGGTCAAATATGCAAAGATGCTGGAAAAGCAAAGAATGTGCCGGACTTATGCACTTAAACCTATGACCTCACACGCTCATGAGACGTGAGGAGATCTGTCCAACATACCAGTAATGGTATTTATCCATCATTATATGCCAGTGGTCCTGTTATTAAGAATGTACTATACAATTTAATTCCTCCATTTTCAGTCTTCACTGTATTGTGGTCAGGCCTAAGTAGATCTGAAGTCTGTCTGGACATGAGGCAGGGATACACCCTGGAAGGGATGTCGTCTATATGTTTTTGTGGATATTTTTGTCTTGACTTTAACATGTTTATAGATACCCCTCTGGAGTAACAGACTGTTAACAGCTCCATTCAGGCTTGCTGTGGAGAGACATTTCACCTCCAGGCAGGTCAAATCCGCCTTTTCCAGCAATCATACGAGCAGCAGCACTTCAAACTGATCACGCAGATCTTCCCATCGCATGTCTGGAACTGTCATGTTTGACATTTCAGAGCGAGCCATTGGCATTTGTCTTTCCACAAAGCTCACCCTGCTACTTCATGTATAATTTAAAGGTACTGGTAGGGCTTAGAGTTTATAGATACACTTAGACAGATGAACATCGCTTATTGGAGTGCACAGGGACTGGATTGTGCTGTTTGGGAAAACATGCAGCTTATGTGCTTTAAGTAATTCCGATTTGATCTTTCTAGGACAGACAGTCTGTTCTGATATCAACCCAGACAGGTCACATGATAGGAATTATTCTTATCTCTGAACAGATCTCAGAGTGGAAAGCTGTATGGGAATGTAGGTACTATTTTTCTTCTCTCCATGCGATTATGAAAATTGCTCAGATATGCTGTAGTACATCAACTTTACCTGCACTGTTCTGACTGCATTCTTTTCAAAAGGGGGCGCCATTTCTCTTTTTGTTTCACTGCCACAAAACATCATGAACACTGTTACATTATTTCCTCAGAGGTATGTAAATAACAGTTTTATTTATTTACAATCTGACCAAAGAATTATGGATATATCCGGGGAGAAATCAAAGCCCATATATACAGTCCATAAGTATTTGGACAGCGACACAATTTTCATAATTTTGCCTCTTTATTCCACCACAATGGGTTTGAAATGAAGCAATCAAGATGTTGTTGAAGTGTAGACTTTCAAAAAAATATTGCATTGATCATTTAAGAATTACAGCCATTTTTTACAGACTCCATTATCACAGGCCCAAAAGTATTTGGACAGTTGACTGATAAGCAGTTTCATGGCCCGGTGTGGCCTGTTTAATCATTATTGACATGACAAATTAAGGAGATAAAAGGTCTGGAGTTGATTCCAAGCTTTGTATTTGCATTTGCATTTTTAGCTGTTCATGGGAACTCTCATTATGTGGTCCAAAGAGGTGTTGATGCAAGTGAAGAATGCTGTCATTAGGCTGAAAAAAATCAGAGAGATAGCAGAATCTTTAGGAATGGCAAAATCAACAATATGGTACTTCTTCTTAAAAATAACCAATGCATTGGGGAGCACAGCAACACCAAAGGAAGGCCTAGAAGACCACGGAAGAAAGAAAGAAAAAAAGTTGATGATCGCAGAATTCTTTCCTTGCTGAAGACTAAAAGAAACCCTTCACGACATCTATCCAAGTCAAGAACATTCTGGAGGAGGTAGGATAATATTTGTCAAATTCTACTATCAAGGAATGAAGGGCTCATGATCCAAAGCATACCACACCAGCTGTCAAACATGTGGAGGCAGTGTTATGGTGTGGGAATGTTTGGCTATCTATGGAACTGGGTCACTGGTGTTTATTGATGATGTGACTGCTGATAGAAGTAGCAGTATGAATACCAAAGCATACAGAGTTTTACAGTACATTCGGCTCAGCTTCTGTCAAATGAGATCG
>JAOUWY010000065.1:26742103-26752209 GCA_025728095.1 Prietella phreatophila | reverse complement strand
TATATATATCAAGATGATTATCTCTACCTGGGACTAAGTGAAATAATAGTTACATGACTGAATTGCTTTACCATGAGTATGGCAAATGGGAATGGCTAGGGAAGGAAGAGTCAGAGGTTATTACACAATGCTGGACTCTAGAACTGTGACAGAGATCATGTGTCATGTTCATAGATGAGCTTAACTTGCAGTCACTGTCTGTAATCAGTCTCTGTCAATGTTAAGAGTATGGAGTGGCTTGGGTGTCTATGAATCATCAACTGTCATGTCGTTCCTTCAAACCGTGCATACCAAAATCTACAAGTGGTGAGAGCAGCAGGTTTATAAGCCCTCTTTGACACACACACACACACACACACACACACACACACACACACACACACACACACACACACACGTGTAGACAAGCAAACACTTTACAAGCTCAGTGCTCCAACTATCGCCACATGGCAGTGAACCTTGGGGGAGATAAATGGATATCCCCGTACACATAAACAACATCAGATAGGGCCCTTCTCAACTCTTCCCCACTAATTCCTATTCATTTAAATGCCACATGGGCAGGCCACGCAGCCAGAGACACATTCATTATTTAGCTGCTTTTGTTTATGAATAGCTTACTGGTGCAGGCCTGAGCCTGCATGCAACAAGCCTCGTAAATCACAGGCATTGAGTCTTTTTTTTTTTTTTTAGTGGGCTCACTCAGTCTGTGTGTGTGTGTGTGTGTGTGTGTGTGTGTGTATGTGTGTATGCATGTGTGCATGTTCAACTCGAGGATGGCTTGTCGTCAATTTACCTTTGTGCTCCTCTTCCTTCTGTTTAATTAGTAATGAGGACAAATATTTGTTTGTTCCAGGGGCAAGAGAGAGAGAAAGAGAGAGAGAGAGAGAGAGAGAGAGAGAGAGAGTAAAGGAGATTGAAGAGAGAGAAAGATGCTTGATTCCCCTCTGGACAAAATTAAAGTCAGTGCTCTCTGTCAGCCTGGGCTGTTTCCCAACAAGCCTCCTCCCTCTGCAGGGTTGGAGTGGAGATGGGGAGGGGTGGGAGGCCCAGTGGAGTGATGGAACAGCCTGAGGTTGAGGGTAAACACGAACAAGCATCAACAAAAGCACCAGTACCCAGCCACCGCCACCACCGGCGGCAACTCAGCCTGTCTGTATTTATCACTGGAAGATTTACCCAAGTCGTTTTTTCTTTTTTTTTTTCTTTTCGAACCAGAGTGAAAGTACACAGAATGAGCCCAGGCTGTTTAACATAGTCTTGCCTATAAATAATCTTGCTCTGCGTCATTTGTCAACGTGACACTCGCGCCCTTATTGAGTTCCACTTGGGGGGATCCAGCCAGCTTCATTTCTCTGCTCGCTCACTGAAGTGTGTTAGACCTGAATGGAGTAGTAACAAAACAGTGCTGATATATCCCTCAGTCCATGCTCATACACCGAGATTACTGAAATGGACTTTGGAAAAGTATCCTCTCCTGTATCTTATACTGAATTTAATAACTCCTGCTTTGATGCTTTGGCCCAGTCTTCAAAGCAGATTTGCTTACAGGTGGCCAGATGCTTGTTATTAGAAGTCTTCTCTAAGTGAAGTGGTAAAACCTCATACTGGGTTTAAAGTCACTGAGATTTCGAGGTCTCTGTGGTACAGATGTTGAAGTATCCCTTTGATATTGATCAGTAGGACTTTATTTTCTGAAATTATGAAATTTCAGTGTTGCCAATTATAGAATCCAAAGTGTTAGTGTATGTCCACCAGCAACTGCTTCAGAACAGAGCTCATGAACCAAGATGCTGTCCGTGGTGCTGAAACGAGCATTCTCACTATTCACAGTAAAGCCATCTTTACTTCATGAACTTTATTAAGTCAAATAAAGTTACTTTTAAGTAAATTTGATAGTCTATGAACACAAATAATGGTAATAGTGAATAAATACTATGTATGAAACATGCACTTTCACTTTTCAACTTCTTAAACATTCTCCACTGTCGGAGCAAGAGTTTGGTTTCTCAAAAAAAAACCCAAAAACACCCTAATTAGAATTTGACTATTGGCTGTCCAATTTGGTTTTCCAGTTGGACAAGCGTTATCTCAGGAGTGTAAGTAAGTGCTTACCAAAAATGCTGCCTACCTTTCAAGCATCCATCAAGAACACACTGTTGTCATCAGTGATGTTGTCTCAGCACATTTCCTCATTTATCTGTGTGGAGTCTACTTCAACGTTCCGGCACTACAGGAGAACCAGGTGGAATTTTCTAAAGAACCACTTAAAGAATACTTACCCAGCATGCCTTGCTGCTGCATGTTTTCTTCCAACTTTAAACATTCCTTGCTGTATGTAAGATTATGCATAACCTGCATGGCATGATGCACAACCCCACACCTAAGCACCTGACATGGAGTAGAATATGAAAACAACAACTTACACCCAGCTCTTATTCCCTTCAATTTGTCTTGCTTAAAAAACAAACAGGCCATGAGTGGATGAATAAATAAAGGCGGGGAGAATGGATGGTGTGGAGCAGGGGATGACATTGCTGAGGTGCATGGGTACCTTTGGGAGCACAGGCCTGTGGAGGAGGCCTCTCACCCAGGCGCAGCTCTGGCTTTGGGCGCAGCGTTCATCATTGTGTCCGACCCTGAAAGGGGACCATCCATCAGGGTGCATGCATCAGTGATCATTGATGTAGAGAGGAGTCGCTAGTCTGCAAGGTGGGTGGGGTGCTGGTATTTGGGGGATATTATGGTGCACATATTTTCTTTTTTCTTTTTTACTGACCATTGGAGTCCAAACCCTTTTTTTGGACTTCACTCTAGAACGTTGATGCCCATTCCAGTGGAGGGAAACAGTAAGAATGCAACTCCCTTGTTAAAGATTGTTAAAGTTCCAAGGCAAGTTTAGGGTCTTCTAGATGTAGATTTAACCTACTCATACTGTACCAATATCGACCGTACAATAAAGCAGAGGATAAAGATGATGGATGCGATTTTGCTGCAGGTTTCAGACAAGTAGTCTCTTGTAATCTATCTGTGTGCCTGCCGTTACGAATCTTATTGGGAATGCGAATTTGCATCACAAGGAAGAAGCTTTATTGAGGCATAAATTTTACTACTGCGTCGGTCGCAGATTACAATTTTTACTTAGAAATACGATCCGCTGTCGCACGAGAACCGTATTTGCCTGAGTACGAGGTGAATCACTTCAGCGAATGATAAAACATTTAGAAAAGATGCAGAGGATGAATAGGCATGAGATTTACAACAGATCAGCAGTCTACATTTACTTCATATAATTCCTCGGTTATCGAGGACTCTCATTTATCCTGCCTGCTCGAGGCAAACACATCACTGTGAATAAACACACAATGCCACATAATCAGTAGCTCTGAATGAGAAGACAGAGAGCAGAGGTTTATTATGAGAACCAATTCATCTGTGCATCCACATACGCCATTTATCTGACCCCCCTCTTGGTCTGTCTTTAAACCATCTCCCTTCTTTTTTTGCTTGAGTTAAGACGCGTTCCCTGTCATAATGCTCACATGTAAAAATGAGCTGCTGACTCAGGAGCTACCGCCGATCGATTCCCGTTCGATAGCCTCTGTGCAAATGAGAGGTGGCGCTGTAAAGCATGCTGGACATGAGTAACTTCTGACCTGGGAATGCAAGCTGGTGTTCAAAGAGCAGTAGAGCAAGAATCGTCAGTCCCAGCAGCTTAAAATGCACATGCACTTCCTGATGACCATTGATCAGTGCCTCCTTCGCCGGACTACAATTCAGGGACCCAGGAGAGACTTCTTTGTGCTGGATTAAAGAGTGGTGGACAGCACTCGGTTGCCGGGAGCCAGCCCAATAAAGAGCACATGCTTTATGACAGGCCGAGCATGCTACCGGCTCAATTTAACCGCTCGATAGCTCATCTCACACAAATTGCACTGCGTTGATGAGCCGAGGGGGGCTCGGCTCTGGGTACAAATGTTCCTATTAAAAAAAAGTGTTCAAAGAGGAGCGAACGACGTCGTCTTCCTGTGATTTTAAAACTGTATACAATGCACATACACATTTGTATATGGAAAACAAAAAAAAAGTTAATGGAAATTCATAGGCTAAAAAAATTTGTTTAAAAAAATGATGTTAGTAAAACATAAGGAGAACATGTGACATGCCACACAGACGGTAACTTGAAGCAGTGACACGACCCGCTACACCACCCTGTAACACTATTTCTTGCTTGTATGTACACCATTTAGTCTAGTTTACAACAAAACAGTCTAATGTAAATTAATCGAAATGGTTAGGATTTTAAGAATGATCTTAAATCCAGCGAGACTACGGTATGTACATTATGGAAAATTGATGAGAGTTACAAAAACAAAAAAAACAATCATTAAACCTCATTAAACACATCAGCAAAAAAAAACAAACAACGCATGCGGTGACTTAGTAAGTGAAGAAAAACTTATCATATTCTGACTGTGTTGCGTTCAATCCTTACACAGGACCATGCGTTCTTATGTATTCAATGTACGTGTTGAAAGTTGATGGAGTCAGTGTCAACAAAACTGGATTGTTTCACTAGTGCCCTAATCTGCATATTTACCTTGAACAACTGTTAAAACTGCCTCCATCGAGCTCAGTGCTACGTGGGAGTTCACGTTCCTCACATTTATGCAGGTGATAAAAGATTTAGATAATGTGTCCCCTTGTGGACAGGATAGTTTTCGAACAGTTCAACATGTGCATTAATTGATTACACATAACATAACGTGTCATGGTGTATTATTAGCATTAAGTATGAAAGTTTGCTTATTCCTTTCATGTCAATCATTGTGCTTCAGTCATATCAGTAAATGTACAGAATTTACAATATCTATCTATCTAGAAACTGGACTGTTGAAGATGGAAGGAAAAGACCAGGTGATTCCTCCCCCTTCCTTCATTCTTCAGTTGTCCAGTTTGCCCATGAAAGCTTCAGACTCCTGTTCTTGGCTGACAGGAGTGGAACCAAAAGTACTCTTGTAGCCCACCCACCTCGAGGTTTGATGTTTTGTGCATGCTGAGATGCTTTTCTGCTCACCACGGTTGTAAAGAGTGATTATGAGTTACTATAATCCCTCCTTGAGCTCGAACCATTCGGGAGCCACTGGTATCGACAAGGCGTTTCCACCCACAGAACTGTCACTCACTCAACGTTGTCTTGTTTTTCAAACCGAAACGTTTTAAAATTTCAGTTGTAAAATAATCCTATTTGTCCATTTTACAGAAGGTTAATTACCACAGTATTCTACAGATTATCACTGTCAATTTCCCACACTGTAAATGTAATATTTCCTAACAGTACACAAAATAAGCAGATGCAAACTGTAGTGAAAAGGCGTGCTCAGTAAGTGCAAAGTAATGTTTTAGCAGCAGGCCAACAGCCTGCACCTGAGAGGATGGCTTCATTTGAGCAGAGTTGACAGGCGGCAAAGGCATCACGCAGCCATTTTCACTGCTCAGGCTGTAATTAAACATTACAATGAGCAGGGGCCCGCGAGACAGCCTGGTTAATTAGCAGCTGAATGAGATCCTCTCCTTGCCTTCTCTCTCTCTGATCCTCCAGAGGCATTTACTAAAGAGAACATGACATAGAGCTTTCAGTGTTTGGCTTGTTTTTGTTGGCTTAGCTAAAAGGTGGACAAAAACCCCATAGGGAACGGTATGAAAAAGTCTATAATACTACTTCAGGTGGCCTTGTACTGTGTGTGCTGAGTTCAGCATTGCAGTTTTGCACTAGCCTCAAGCTACATTTTGGCAAGGTCTGTAGCACTTTGCCTAGGAGCGGACACGAAGGCCTTTGGCACCATAATTAGAATGGTGGTGGTTTTGTGCCCTGGCTTGATGGCTTGACCGTCAAAAAACAAGATGCTCCAATTAACATCCCCTTAATGCAGCCAGCGTGGACGGCCCTGTGCCCTCCTGGCCCTTTAGAAGTGCACAATCAAAGAACTAGGATGCGCACGCTCCAAGGACATAATTGGGCTGCCCTCTGACCTCCATACCTTAAATCAACCAGTTTGACTGCTCCCAAACACTCCCCTGTGCTAACTAGCACTTACCACCAGCACTCATTAGTCGAAAATATCCTCAGCTTGTGAAAAAAAGCAGACAAACACAGATACAGACACTAAAAAGCCATCTTTTTTTTCACTCAAATTAAAAGGGACCACATTGCAGATCTGGGCTAAATAGGCAAAGCATTGACATTATTTATTTATTTATTTATTTATTTTTTACAGTTTATGGCGCCAATCGGTGTATTAAATCTGCTCCAATTAATCAACATTAAAAACAAACCTGGACCGAGGAAAGTCAGGCGGACCCTGTACAGACAATGTGGAATCAGGTGTGAACGAGCAACTGCTCATTAAATCGATGCGTCCCAGAACGATGGGTTGTCCTCTGTTTAGCCGCCGTACTGCTGAATGGTGCTGATAAGGAACATGGCCACATCATTAAAACCTATGCAGTTGCCGGCAGTTTATTGAGGCGCCCTTATTTACATCTGCACAAACTCTGTAAAACTGTGCTTTTGATTTGCCGTAACGACTCATCACATGCATATGGAGGAGTGGAGCACGACTGTGCAGCCAGACATAACTACAGTCCTTATTTCAACCCTGAGGAGAACAAGCTTCATTTATTTTTCTGACTATGCATAGCAATGGCTCTTCATTTTATGGCAATGACTATCATAAAAAGGGCTGTTGGCTGCTCCTGTGGGAGGTTATTTACTCCACACGCAATCATCATTATATGTTGGGAGTGAAGAAATACATATTTCTGTCATTTCCATAAAGTATGAGTGTAGCATCTGCACGATGAAGCACTGGAGGAAAAATAAGGGTAATAAAATAAAAGTCTGTAGGTTGCTTGTTCTATGCAGCTGTATGCTAACTGGTTGACGGAAACAGTGCCAGTTCTCTAATGCTTCGACATTGAACAAAGGCTATTAGAGGGCAGAATTGTGTAACACTACAATACGATGTATTTCGTCTCGTTCTGTATTCGTCTAGTCACCAAAGCACAAAGGTATAGAGGACATACAAGATTGTGGACATCCAGAAAGGTGGTGCATGTAGACCTACATTTTTCCTTTTTATGAGAGTTCGCTTATCATACAGCACTCCATGGGCAGGAGGGCTGTTTATGGTGACATTCCCTTCTCCTGTCTGGGTGTCTTCTTTAAATCATACAGAGTAAGCAGTGCCATGGGCGCACTAAAGGAGGGGACACATGGACAGCATCGAAGATTTTATGCCCAGCATGGTGGAACCAGCACTTGGCAGAATTAGCAGAAATAAATGATCCCAAGGCCAACAAAGTTATGCGAAGTGTAATCAAACCAGGGCGGCAGGGGGGAAGCAGGGAAGGCCATGCAAAAGTGCTCTATCAAACAGCCATGGCAGGTGCTCCAGCGCAGCAGGCATGCTAATGACGAGAGGCCCTGCTTTAGCCGTCCACTTCTTCTCCTGTGAAGTAGTTCTCCATGGCTCCACTGACTTAACCAGCCAGTGCACGCTTGGGAAATTATAAATGGGCTTGCTGTCTCTCAGTGTGAAGTATACATGGATGTTAATCCACATGTAGAGGATACACTCCTGCACCCGGGTGGATCGGCAGGGTCAGCAGTGAACCTCTGATTATGCAGCCTGAAATAGTAGATCCTCTGCTACTTGCCATTTTTTAACTAAAATGAACTAGTGCACCATCCCTTGAAAGTCCGTATGTGCCTCAAAGACGATTAAACCTTTGAAGAGTGAGATACCGTGAAAGTAAAGTTTATCTGGATGATGATCACTGTAAGGATGCCCAAATTCTTGAGTCTGCACTCAGGACAGGTCAATCTTGGTTCCAGAACCTTTGTGACTCATCTGGCAATCTGACTTTCTGATTCTTACTACTGATGAGTAGCTAACATCTCGTACCTCTGACCTGTGGAGGATGTTTGTGGAGGTTTCTGTTATCAGCTGTTCTTGTTTTCGTTGGCCGACCCATTCGGTGTCTGTTGCTCGGTACACCAGTGGTGCTCTTTCTCAGGACATTTCACATTGTAGTATTGACTGTGCCCAATGTTTCTGCAAGGCATCTGATTGATTTTCCCTCTTTTCTCAGCTTCAAAATGGTTTGCTTTTCTCCCATAGACAGCTCTCTAGTCTTCATGTTGGCTTAAACGTTTTAGCAATAAATGCTGTCTAGATGTTCAGAGCTATTTATTGTTTAAACAATAAGTCTAACAGGACACACTTGGGTAAGAAGAAACACCTGTCAATCATATGTACTGATATGTGACAAATAAAACTCTTGAATCTTGACGTGAGCCCAAGACAGCTCTTTCAAGAGGACCATGTTCCTGTGCTCAAAAAACAGCTTCACCAAACACACCGAGTGCTCAGGCCAAACAGTCCCAAAAAAAGACAACTAAGACGGTCAAAGTGTGTTAAATGAATTATTCCCATTTAGGAAAAAAAAAAAAAAAAACAGGGCGCTAACTTTAACCTAATTCCTAATCCCAGCTTCATTCAAGCTGCCCTTTCCACACTCTCTCCTTCACTTAGAATCTCATCTGCAGGTCTGAAGTCTGAGGCATGATCTGTGAAAGAGCGGCTCTGTAAAAGACAGTTCATCTGCTACACTCAGCTCATTAATGCAGCTCATTTTTGCCTCAGAACCAACTTAGCAGTTGTGTTTAATTTGCCTTTTCCATTATTGTTTCCATTATTTCGGTTAACTTCTGCGGGCGACTTTTGTTTTAACCTTGAACTGGCCACCTCGATGTTAATGACTTGAATAAAAGAGAGATTGGGGTGTGCAAGCGACATGCCATCTCTACAAATGAACAGTCAGAGAGGGAAAGAGTTGGGGAGGGACAGTGACATTGTGCATACGCAAAGAGCATGCCATAGACTAACACACAGCTGAGTGGCTACCAGAGTAATGTATACTCTCTTTCAGCAGAGCTTCCATTAATTGCTTTGTGTCGGTGCAAAATAATAAACTATGTACATATACTCTTTCTACAGCACTTAGAAAGAGTATGTGTATTCCCAAAAGCATCACCTTTCAATCTCAGCTTGGTGTGTCACAACCCCAAGACCACTGTGTCACTGCAATACTCAGTGGTGATAGGGCATAATGGGGCCATTTGAAGAATCGAGTTGTTCTATTCTCTGGATTTGTGCCAGTCTTTGCATAAAGAATATCACTGCTCACAGTGTTGGACATGAATTTCTGATGTACGGACATTATGCACTCCATAATCCCACTTTCCCTCTCTCAAACGTCACAATGTACAGTATGTTCCAATAGAAATGGTTCTGTACATCCTTGTAAGACTGTCTGCACTTACACTTTTTAGAGAATTTTATTAGATTTAATTCAGATTATTAAAAAAAAATAAAAATATCCGCTGAGGATTTTGAGGATTGTCTCAAAGCAGCTTTACGGAAATGTATAAATACAGGATGGAGATTTTAAGTGTGTTTTATGAATTTATCCCTACTGAGCGAGCCGGTGGAGACAGTAGCGAGGGAAAAACTCCCTGAGATGATATGAGGGAGAAATCTTGAGAGAAACCAGACTCAGAAGGGAACCCGTCCTCATCTGGGTAACAACGGATAGTGTGAAAGTAAAAGAAAGTTCATTAACTGTCCTGCCTGCTGCTCCTTCTCCAATCAAATTGATCATATAGCGAACGTGGGACAGCGTGATTCCTGCCCCAAATCCGGCCTCTCACTATTAGTGCATGCTGCAGTTTTTGACCACTAGTCCATGCAATAATAACTCTATCAAAGAGTAGGAAATTTTTCATTTTCATTTATTCAGCACTCAAAAGAGGTAATTAGTGTTTCAGTGGAATTTAAAATATACATATGGAGGTGTGCATGTGGACTTTACGAAGATTAATATATTGTTATTTTGAAAATGAGACATCACAAGTCAAACAGAATTAGTCATTGTGTGTTGAGTGTGTGTGTGTGTGTGTGTGTGTGTGTGTGTGTGTGTGTGTGTTTGTGTGTGTGTGCGCGTGCACTCTGTCTGTGAAGTGCAGTGACACAGTCGAGGCT
>JAOUWY010000065.1:26615420-26628375 GCA_025728095.1 Prietella phreatophila | reverse complement strand
ACACACACACACACACACACACACACACACACACACACACACACACACACACACACACACACACACACACTTAAACACCTACACATTTGTTTCCTTCCATCAAATCCACCCAGTATTACAGCATCAGTTCACTCTTTATTTAGTTTCTAGGGTTTTCAAAAAGGCTAGTTTTTAAGACTTGCACCATTCTCCCATGTAAAAGTTCTCCAGTCCCACTTAACCCTGTCCTTTTGAAACTCCGCCTCATCACTCCCACCATAGTGGATCCCTTAAAACCTGATCCTGGCTGATTTTCAAGCCTGCCTGATCGATTTCCCCTGGTGAAAATAAGAGGATACGAAAGCATGTTAGACTCTCTGGAATCAGATCCAATCCATTAGAGGGATCAATACGCTGAAGGCAAAAGGGAGAAAAAAGAGCCCTGAGTGTTGACAAAACCAAATAAATATAGATGCGCAAGAGAGCAGAAATTAGATTACTGTCAAAGAATCTAAGCACAACACTTTTAACCCCTAACCTAACAATCTGTGTTTACACCACAGTGCAAGGGCACGGGAGGGCACGCGGTAACAGACACAAACACGCAGGAAGCATGCGGCCTCACTCAGAGAAAACACACAGAGCAGGGCTTCAGTAACTGGAACCACACAGGGTTGCTAGCCTTTGACTGCACAATAAGGGAAAACATTGTTTTTTTTGTTTTTTTGGGGGGGTTTCCAGCTCTTACAGCCAGTTAAAATGTACCATATGATTTCTTAAAAGTTTTCTTCTCATTTTGCAAATCTCTCCATAAAAGAGAGAATAAAATCTAAAGCGTAAATTTATTTATTTTTTTTAACAAAATGACATTTCAAAACCCACCTACTAACGTTTTTTTTTCTTTTTTTCATGCTTGGCCCGTCCTCCCATCATGGCTTTCTACTCTTAGGTAAGTAATGTTTTTAACACGTTTCTCCACAAGCATAGGCTTATACATCTTTTAGTACAGATCCTGACTGTAAAGCACTACCCCCACCACCAGCCAGCCTTTTCATAAATATGAGGAGATTAATCAAACACAGCAGGTTCATTATTTCGCTGGTTGTTTCCGTGTCCAGACCACATGCTTTCACTGACATTCCACTGGCTCCACGTGCTTGCTGAAGCAGATCTGCCGATTATTACTGCGCTGGCGACAGCCGCACATAGCTACAGCATGTAACATTTTTAAAGTGTTAGCAGTGGCAGAGAAAGCGACCTGTTGGAATGCAGACACTCTACCCACACCCCACAACTCCCATAATCCCCCTCATAATGGACTGGCAGCAATGCCCGAGGTCTGCTCTCCAGATGGAGCCTCTGTATGGTAAAGAACTGGCACTAGCTGTGCCCAAACACCCACCACTCGTGCCCTCCCAGACACATCCGCCCACAGATGGGGCACACGCACACACAGATATATGTATACACAAACCTACCCACTCTGCCCGCTTTCACCTCAGCCCCTATTTATAATAAAAGTGGTTAGAACATCTCAGTTAAGATCATGAATCCTGGCCAGTTTGCCGCAATGCATGAAACAGGTTATGCGCTTTCTCTCATCTCGCCACCTAATGCTTTCTTTACCCTTCACCTTCTAGCCAGGGAGAAGCTTCTCCATGCTGCCTCTTTTCCTCCTCCTCCTCCTTCCCGGCTCTTTCTGGCTCTCCCCTTGATGCGGAGGAGGCCGAGGTGCCACTCAGGTGATTCCCATTGATTTCCGCTCCACGATCGTGTCCTCTGCTGGTGTAAACGTGGCGGGTCAAGTTGATGGCACTTGACTGATCAGACATCTTTGGCAGCAGGGCCACTCAATAGCCCTCTCTCCAGAGGAAGGCTAGCGATCTACGGCTGTAAAAGAATGAAAGATTAATAAGAGGCTTTTGCATAGATTGTATTGTAGGTGCTGCTTAGCCAGTTTGAATGGAATCCCCTTTTGGGAAAATCCCTGTAAAGCTTTCTTTATTACTGTATATGTGGTGCGGTTATGCAAATATCAGTTATTTGTTCGGTCTGCTTTAGTGTTCAATGTCCTTGAAGTATCAAAGTTATCCTTATATTCTATTCCAAAATACAGTAATTAAATACACTTAGAGCATTTTTGCACTGTTATATGATACGATGCCATTTATGTCCTTCAAATAGTAGTTGTAAAAACAGAGCTAAAACCTCAAACAAAATATACACTCGACGAACATAACAATATGTTGAAAAGTTACATTCTTTCAGTTTTGCATATTCCTCTGAAGGGACGTTTGCCTGTCTAAATGTATAAGCGTACAGACACGTGAACTCGGCTATGAGCTCCAGCACCACGCTGTGCGCTTCGGATGCACCCGCGTCCTCTTTTAACTGCTAATTGGCCTAAGCAAAACTCCTGAGAACAGAAAAGGTGGGAGGCTATTCAGCGTTCGATAATCATTGAGCCAAGTAATAGTTCTGAGTGTTTTAGGAGCAATATTATTACCATGTAAAGAATGGCTTGATTACTTTATTAGCCCCTTCAAATCATTTTGCTATCGCTTACCAAACCGACCTCAGAGACCCTACCCTCAGCGTCACCCCTTTGTGGCGCACCCCATGAAGAAATCAAATTATGGGCACTGCATGTTTAAATCATGGACCGTGTACCCTGAGTGACATAAAAAATGACTACGGGGGGGTTACGCAGAGTTCAGTCCGGATAATGAAACAGCCATGTAGGTAATAGAAAGAGAAGAGGTGTTCTGAATGTGGGGGGAGGCAGCAGGAGGGGTTAATAAAAGGGGTTCATTTAGAGGGTATCTCCTTAGTCTGACTCGCTTTGTAGCTTCTCCATTTGACCTCCTGTTCTCTTTCCGAGTCCTACTTTTCCTAGTGATGGACTGCCCCGATGGATTGAAAGTGGACTTTTATTTAAGTCATCATTGTGACGGTAGGTTAGGTCATTGATTGAGCTAGATCGCATAAATTCAACGTTATTTACCAGCTGTCTGTGAATCAAAAAAAGGACCTCCTCGTTCTTCTGTTCTCTTAATCCATGTTGTTAGCAACATAATACTTGTAATTTGACAGCTCCATCCTGCTCGCTCGTGTTGGCATAGTTAGCGGCTGCTGACTGAGATTAAGCTAACTCTGATCAGATGGTGCGTTTCTGAAGAGACTAATTCAAGTGTCAGTTTCAGTCATAACAGGCGTGCCTGAGTTTGGCTTTTGGAGTCTGAATTCCTGCCATGGGAAAGCGCAGATGGTGGTGGAGGTTTCACAGGTGCACTTCCCCATCTGACACCTGTCAAATGTTTACGGCTCAATCCAGCATGTTCGCTGCAAGCCTCCTTCTCATTATTAAATACCTCTGCCCTCTGTCTCCGGTTAATGGCTGCCACAGAAAGCAAGAACATATCACCTTTGACCTTAGGTCTGTCACACGACTACCTGTTTGAGTTAACCTTATGGTCTGGCCAAAAGGAAGGTCAAAAGCACGGGACTGCCTCAGTGTGTTGACACCACACAGTTAGTTTATTAAACAGGATAAGGCAGGAAGTCGTTTTCAAATATTCATCTATCTATCTATGTTTTACACGCTAGTTAGTTACTGATAGCAAACGTTTAGTTACTGATAGCCATTTTTACTAACTTACACCACTGCAGAACATCATTTGTCACTCTGTCCTTTTGACCTTGAGCCTCACATCCACCAAACACAAAAATCCAGCCTCTGTGACCAAGTGAGAAATAAAAAGCCTATTACAGGACGCTTCCAGCAAGCCGTTGTTGACAGTCTTTTACGGAGGTTGCCACTGATGTCTTCATTTAGAGCTCACCCCTGTGGCCTAGCTCTGCTAGGGAGTCAGCAGCCCAAGCAGCAGCCGGGTGATTAGTAGTAAAATTTTAATAGGGATCCATACATATGTCTAGCTGTCATTTTTACGAGGACGTTTATACAGCAGCCTCCGCCGTCATCGGGCCCAGTCGGCCAGGACCTGGGAGCGAGGCTGAGCACTGAGCACGCATCCTACTGACACACATATCTTACGGCCTGTCCTGGAGGGAGTAGGAAAGGGTGGAAGGGAGAGTAGGGGAGGGGAAGGGGGTGCTTTATGGCGTTAAAGAGCAGCCTTAGCTTTTAGAGTAATGGGATAGCAGGGATTTTGGTGCAGTTGGAGCCAGTCTGATATGATATTTATTGGCCCTGGTCCATTGGGAACACTGAGCTTAATGTGACTCCCATAAGAGGGGTCCAAGGTTCCTTCCTCAGAAGTATTTACAGTAGGTCCCCGAGCCATTGCAATTAATACACTTTATCATCTAGCCAACCCTTGGCTTTTTTGCCATGTGCCATTATGGCTTGCGGTGAAACAGCATTGGTGTGAAATGACTCACGTTGATCTTCGGAGATCTATCCAAACATACAATATCAAAGACTTTTGACATCCTTGAACCACAGATATTAGTCGCTGTATAATAACAGGACCAAGTGGACCCTCAGGATCTGTGGTGATTGTATCTGTATTTCAGAGGCAAAGAGGCAAAGTCCACAAGTGTAGACCATAAAGACCTGCACTTCATGCCTTATCTGGTCTAGTTGTATGCTATCATAGCTCAAGTGAAGGGTCTCGCACCGCATCCCCGTATAGAGTAAATAAATACAGTCGGGGGTCAGAAAGGCAAAGGGCTTCGAAAGGTGAGGCTACTAGGGGAATCGATCCTAGGCAGGCTGAGGGGTGAATGTTTCCTCTACTAACAAGTGCGCTAACATAGTTAGTGTCTGGTCACACATGCGCCGGGCAGAGGAGTTGACTAATGTTGTAACGAGAGAGCATGAGCGTGAGGAGAGTCTTTTATCCCAACCGGAGAAGCAGACCTACCCATTACAAGGCTTCCATTTTGGCCCCTAATGCAATTAACACCACTGAGTGAGGGGTTAAGACAAGGTTGCCGGTGGTGTAGCTACAGCCCGGGGCTGGAGCATTGAGGGAGGGAAATCGGTGTGGAATTGAATCACGCAAGGGGACAGAGGTGATGGTTCCCTGAGGAGAGCCAAGTACAGGGAACTAGAGTGAGGCAGGCTAGGAAACACGCTTGCCGGACCTCCATCAGAACACAACCCACACTAATACACATGTCCTCATTATAATTTACTGACCACACTTAAATCCACGTTTATCACAGAGCACTGGCCTCGATTGGATTTAGAAGCATCCTATTAGTGTGACAGTAGAAAGCATATATAGTAATAGTAAACCAAGCCAGCTGGACATTCAAATTGACTTGATCTGAAACATTCAAAAATATAGTTTTCATATCCCTGATATAGGCACAACAGGGAGCCACAGTTGGGAAGTGACGGATGTAGTAATTGTCATGATTGGCTTTTCTTTCAACTGGATTACAGTAAAAACGGCATAGTAGATTATTAGATGGCGCATTCAATACAACCCCCTTGCTATTACCCAATAATTCTTATCGCCACATTTCTCGTGCAGAGTCTTCACCGCGATAAGTGAACATTGGTCTGCTTTATGGCTGATAATCTCAGACAGCCAGATATGATCAGAGGCTTTGGGGGCCACTGACCACTTAAACCAGGCAAGGCCCTTTCAGCAGCGTAATAACCAGCAATTGTGCAGCTCGCATCTATCAGCACACATATCGACCTGGCAAGACTCTGGCCACAGATGCTGGGCCTATTAGCCCCCTTTTGTTTGTTTTGAATGAGAATAGAAAAGGAATTGGCTCATGTTTGATCTTATTGTCGGTAACTCGACCTCCCTGGTGGCCGAGACCAAAACCAATTCTAATCTGGTTAGGGAGACGTAGCTAGCTTTTCTAATGCTTTTTAAGAGACAAAAATATGGTGACAGATAATAACATAAATGGGGAAAGCTTTTGGACCTGCCGACCGCAACTATAGATCCCCCCTCCATACCTCTGCGGCTCCAGCCAGGGCATTAGAGCGACTAGGATCGGTTCGGAATTTATGGCAGATGTAAGTGCATTTAATTGATAGGACTGTTTAAGACCAGTCTACATGGCCATTTATTTAATTTCGAAATAGCAAATGAGTAGATCCGGAAAGCTGCTGCGGGCAACTGTGGACTCGGTGATGGAAAACCGACAGCTCCTCTTTCCTGCCAGAATGGACAGAAATACAAATAAGCAGTAAACACAACTTTCCGTCATTCCCCAGCGTAGGGCTGTTTGTTGGCGGTGTTGGCAGGCGATTAGATTTAAAATGATATTTTTAAATCCGGTGATCAGTTTTCTGTTCTGGATTGTTTACCAAGCCTATTTGTTTGTGTGTGTGTGTGTGTGTGTGTGCATGTGTGTGATGTGGATGAGGACAGTACACAAGTGTACTCCAGAGTGTGGCTAGGAGAGAAACTCAATCTGCTTATAGCTACATCCTGTGTCCTTCATAACCCCGGTGAAACAAGGTGCTCTGACCTCTGTAATATCACTGGACTCCGATGACAGCTGAGTGTGTGTGTGTGTGTTTGTGTGTGTGTGTGCATTCCTTTGTTGTGCCCCATATTTGCAGCTGTATTTTATACTTTGCAATGTAGGAAATGTATTATTTCACCTTCAATTTAGCTCACACAGTCACATACACACACACACACACAGTGTTTGATAAGTACCTATGAGTAATAGCCTCGCTCTGGCAGGCAGCTGCTGGCTCTTGTTTACATGCTAAGTGATTACCCTAATTTTGCGAGCAGTCTGATAAATAGTCTGCCCCTGTGACAGCCTCCATGAGAGCCATGGCGATAATACCATTTTGATTATTCAATAAATAACCCATAATTCGACATTGATTGGGCTGTGAATGTGATGTTGTGTGTGTGGGGGGGGTGTATTGACCCTTGTGGTCAGTTGTATACTGACCACTGGTCACTAAGGTCAGCGCTCTCCACTCGATGCCCACTCTTCTCCAAGCTGATTTGATTTGTAAAGGATGCACCCTTTCGGGCTTTCTTTTATTGGCAAACCCCCCCCCCCGACCCCTCAAATGACCACTACTTAATAACTTTAAAAATTATCCCATGGCTAGTGACGAGCATATTAGTGCAGAAGACTTAGCATGAGGTGTATTGAAATCAATGCAAACGGCTTTGTGGGTTTCTTGAATAATGGTTCGTTTTTGGAAGCGGCGCTCATCGAGGCCGAGCCCTGATCCACTTAGCGCGCTCGGTCCTTTTCCAATTCTGTATCATTTTTCCCCCGCATAGCCAACGGTGGCCACTGATGCAGTTATTGGAGTCTTCCTGTTCTAGTTATTGGACTATTGATCCTCGAATGTTTTGCCTTCTGTCCATTTGCTTTTCATTTATATGCAGATGCCTTGCACAGGGCAGCTTCGAGTCCTCCCTTTCCCAGCTGTCTGTCAAACTCTCACTCCTCCTCCTTTGTGACATCACTCATTCTTGATGGGTCAGCCATGGGTGTCTGGGAGAAAGCGACAGATTCATCCGTCTATGCGAAAAAAAACCTGGCCTGAAAACGGGCTTCTTTTTCAGCAAGTTGGCAAATGGCTTTTCCTCGAGCAGATACATTGCTGTGCTGGCTTTTGCCTATTAAATACCTAGCCTCAATTGCCCATTATTTCCCCCAATAAAACTGCTGCAGACTGTGCGATTTCGGTTCCCCCTGCCGCTCCCCTCTTCGTCTTTTGTTTCGGAAAACATGCTTCAGATGCGACTCAAAAAAGGGAGCCTTAATGAAGTGAAACGTTTGATGTTTCGAAATAAGAAGCAGACCTGGGGCCTCCGTGCTCGGCTCAGCAAACGCGGCGGTTGATCATAGGTGTGGAAAGCCAATCTTTTAAAAAGGCTGAAGGGGAAAAAACGTTGCTTGTCCTGCCAACAGGACCTAGTTGCCCCAACACCACCACTACCACCCCTCCGCCCTTACCCCGGGCTATTGGCAGCACTCGTATTATTCAATTACGGAGAGCTACAGGAAACACGGGATCACTTTGTGAGTTTCATGCCCCAATAAATAAGATTATATGGACAGAAAAGAAGTAAACCTGTGTTAAAATTCTCCTAACTGGCCAGACTGAAAGGAGTGTGGACACGTTCCAAATAGGGTATAGCTTGCATGTATCTGTAATTCACAGGCTTATGTTAACTTGTAAAGGTATAACTGAGTGGAATAACAATATACACACTCTTCTGCTCTATGTCTCCCTGGTAAGGAGAAGAAAAAGCTGATAGATGAAGGAGAGAGAGAGAGAGAGAGAGAGAGAGAGAGAGAGAGAGAGAGAGAGCAAACGTAGCTTGAGAGAGGGTCAAAATGATGATTTAGAACCACGGTCATTATGCCTCACTTTTGTGTGTTAGGAGAAAATCATTCCATTCATAATTCATTCCCTCAATTACTATTAATAAAGCGGTATTTCAGCAAGGCAGAATGGCAGAGGACAATTACATGTAACATGGCATTAGCGTTTCTATTTGAACACTGCCTACCCCAATTCCTCACCCGAGCAATAAGAGGGGATGATCCCGCTGGACTTTTTCCACGGGAATTATTGTATGGATATGATATTCTAATTTATTAGCCCCTGTGTAATGTATTCGCTCAGTTAATTGAGCACATTGGAGAGTAAAGACCAAAGGGACAGAAAATGGAGGAAGGGCTGACACTATTTAGAGTGCGAGTTATGAACGAGAGGCAGGATGGGAGTTTATGGGGATGAGAATATGTGTGAGAGTAATAATTACTGGCCATGATGGGCTCCTTCATAAGTCAAGGAGAGGATGGTTGTCTCAGCCTGAGAGAGAGAGAGAGAGAGAGAGAGAGAGAGAGAGAGAGAGAGATGCACAGAAGCGGTTTCCAGATTTAAGGATTTGATCTCACACCAGCAAAGATCTGTGTCTAGAAAGCCATCGCCTTAAATGCACATTGCATTAAAACACGTATGCATTCATTCTTCCTCCTCGATCATCCGCCTTTCTGTCGTTCTTCTAAGTGGGGCATAGATGGGCAGGTTATATTTAACAGCACTCCCAGCTCCTGGCTTACTAAAATACTAGTACATTTGCACACCTTGTAGAGCTCCATTACATGCACACACACACACACACACACACATGCACACACACCTGGCTGCTCTGCCTGCACCTGGGCATTCGGTCCCACCTCAGGGAGCCACCTCATTACAATAGTGCCAGTCCTTCTGAAAGACTGCCAGCGTAGTGAGGGTGGAGAGGCATACCTCTTTCACAAACAGTGATAATTGATTAAAGAAAGAAGGAGATTGTAAAGAGCTTGTAAAAGCTCTCAGCGTTTCAGCCACCGCTGAGATTATCAGGTATGGCGCCACGTGCCTTTTCCCAAGGCTACAACTATAATAGGTGGTTTGCTCAAACGTCTCCTTTTTCAAGGGAAATGTTTAACAGCCTCTTTGTATAAAAAGGAAGGGGGGGGACGTATTTGATGCACATAAAAGTCTTCAGATTGACAGCTTTGTATACTACATCAGAGATTAATTTTTTTTTTAATTATTATTATTTTTTTTTAATCTCGGGCAGCAGCTCGGGCGGACGTTTTAATTCCAGGCATCCTCTCGTACTTTACTCATTAACTCAACTCTCACTTGTAACTCCTGTTGTATTTCATTCAATTATCAGTAAAACAGTTTACACACACACACACACACACACACACACACACACACACACATGCAATAAACTTTAGCCCATATATGAGCACCCATTTCCAGTTCTGCTCAGATCACCCCCAATAACCCATAACATAATGACCGAATTCCTATCTCTGGAAAACAGTGTGGAACATGCTGGTATACTATTAAAATTTGGGTAGGGTTGGTCTGGGGTTTGGGTCGGGGAGCCGTTCGGAGTCCAGTACATCTAAAGATGTATAGAACACACACCATCCTGGATCCACAAGTTTCTATCCTAAAGCCAGATTCTTATTTGGCTATATGTTGCGTCCACCTTCAAACTTTCCACCCTATAAAGTTCCTAATTCATCCTAATTCAGTAATGACCTGCTAGAGCAATGTCATAGCCAGGTTATTACTGTCATCGCTGTAACATTATAAACTGACGCACATCTCACCCCTTTAACGTGTGTGAGTCAGAACCGACGGTCCAGAAAGTCCTGGCATGTTCACTTTTGTTTGACACGCACCAGGCCAAAGTTCTCTCGCTGTCTCGTTCACCAGTCGCATGCAATATTTTTAAGTACTGCTTTACAACACTTCTTGTATTCGGCTGGTTGGCGGAGACGGGTGAGGCGTAAGGGACACATACGATCTCATAACAACGAGAAGAGCAGAAGAATCGAGAAAGAGCCTCGAAAAAATTGACCTGAAATGGAACTCAGGACATGCTGAAGTAGTGGAATGAACGTATTCTGCAACACTGGCTTTTATTTGGCTAATTTCTACATGTGTAAGTGCAGACCATCCATCCTCCATGGACAGGTTTCATGGGGATTTGGCTGTTTTGACCGTGATATAAAGCTGTCATAATTTATTTGAAATACTAAAGGAGAAGACCAACATTAATCACTCTTTCTTGTTTATTAAAGCAATAAAGATTTCACGAAGTGCTTTATCACCTTGTGCCAGATTGAGAAAAGACGGGCCTTTTGTATGGAGCGCACAAAGACAAGAGCCTATTACACCATCTGACACAGAGAGAGAGAGAGAGAGAGAGAGAGAGACAGACATTGAGCGAGCGAGGGTGAACAGGACAGGAAGGCTCACTCAGACAGAATCTTTATTGTGTTGTCAGGATGTATGACATCATGCTGACCTCTCACCTTGGGTGCTGCATAGTGCTGATTGGACAAGTCCCCCTCTATTGACTGCTCATGAACTGCTGATATAAGGGAGCATTACACCTGAGCTGACACGCACGGCTACTTTCAGATCAACCGAACGCGTGTCACACCGTTCTTATACACTACATCTGTCCTTCAGCTTCAGACTATGAAACATCATAAGCCTGATGATACTCTCGCCCTGTCTGCTCCCTTATCTCCAAACAACAGCTCCATCAGGTGATCGATAATGTGATTAGGAATTATGTGATCAGTGCCATCGCTCGTGTTGTTGGTTTATGTAAATATGGCCACCGGGATGGCTGGAATCAAGGACACAGATGAGCTCTGGAAGAAAGAGTACCTTTGACTTTGAAGAGTGTATTACGAGTGCGTTTGCAGAGAAGAGAAGCAGGGACAGACAGTGAACGATACACACCAGGACAAGCTTCCATCCAGTTCAGTGTCCAGCTCTCGTTATGACGACGTGTTTCCTTACCCTTTATGCTCAGGCCGATCGTAAATTTCCCCGAACCTCAGTTTGGCTTTGAATAATATAATCTTAATTATTATTTTTTGGCCTGTATAACATAATTCTTGGGCGTAATGATTTTTTATGCTCTTGACATATTGTTTGGAGGGTGACATAAAACTCAGATGACATGTGACATTTGGAAAAGGTCACCCTGCCCATTTTGGATCATGTCTGTCTTCATAACGCTGGCACTTGTCATATTGAAACTGGCATTGGCAATCTATGTCTCGCACAGGGAACCCTCACTGTTTTTTTTTTTTCTTTCCTTTTTTTTCTTTTGGCTGTTGCGGGGCACTCTTGTTCTCAAGGATGTATTTATTTATTTTTTTTTACATAGCAGGGGAGTGGAAGAAGAAAATTGTCACTGTCGGGGAAAATGAGCAAGATCACTCCGACCTCGGGGGTCCTATGGGGCCCGGGAAAGCGTACGTGATCTGCAGAATGACAGAGACAGAGACTCATACTAATGTGATAAATACGTCAGAAATGACTTTTGGTGGGGGGAGGGGGGGGGGCTCGGGACTAGGGTTAGGTGCAATCGGTTGGCTGACAGAAACATGGGAGAATTGACAAGGGCTGATCTGCTGGAATTAAATGAAATTGCGTGGCGGGGTTTTTCTTTTTTTTTTTTTCTCCGTGGTTGTTTTTTAGGCAGCTGGTAAAGAGGCTGTCCGAACGATTCATCTCAATCTGATCTGAGACCCACTTATGAAAATGTAAAAGGACTGTCGGCAGCATTCAGATGCAGCTTGAGTTGGCTCTCTAACCTATCCACTTGTTAACTGTGTTGATAGCCTTGGCTCATGTGTTTAAAAGGAAAGACAGAAGAAAAACCGTTTCGGAAAAAATAACATTGAGGAAATGCAGAGAGACTTCAAAAAGCCTCCAAAAAAAAAAAAAAACCACCCCAGAGAGGATAAAGGATAAAGTCTGCTTTTTTCTTTGTTGGCTTTGCTGTTTGTTTGTTTGTTTGGGGTTTTTTTTCATTGCTTCTGTCAGTTTGATATTTTTCATTTTTTCAATTCAGTCCTCTTACCTTTAATTCACACTCCATTGTCATTGCATTCTGCGCTGACATAAAAATAACGAAAAAAAAGATAACCGTAGTCTCGGCTGATCTCTGGGTTAGAGATGCTATCCTATTCAGAAAGAAAGCTGTCGCGTTACCAAGGATGTGACGTATACAGATTTATGCACAATCACAATTACCAGGCGTTTACACGAGCGAGAGATGAGTCACTGGGGTAGAGCTAGACGTTATCTTGTTCTTGGGCCATGTCGTCTATGCTAATGTTGCTTGTGTAAGATCAGATCATTTCCAAATTGTCCGTGGGATCTAAGACCAGAGGCTGAAGGGTTTTCTAATCTTGGTACAGTGTCATAAATCGTCAGCCATGGTTATTGAAACTGTTACGCCTGTAAATAAAGTCAACAGGAATTGAATGAGAATTTAAATAGGAATGGGTGGGAACTTCAGAAATACTTGGGCCTGGCTACGATACTATTGGATGGGATTGGTAGATAACTGCAGGGCTGGACATGTGGTTGTGACAGCCAGTGTATGGGTGTGTGTGTGTGTGTGTGTGTGTGTGTGTGTGTGTGTGTGTGTGTGTGTGTGTGTGTGTG
>JAOUWY010000065.1:26581365-26593197 GCA_025728095.1 Prietella phreatophila | reverse complement strand
GGCGAGAGAGAGAGAGAGAGAGAGAGAGAGAGAGACAGACAGACAGAAGGAAGGAAAGAAAGAAGGACGGTGACAAGGACTGTACAAGATAAAAAAGATTGTACAACGTCAACCAAAGGGGGCACTGTGGCATATAGAGATGAAAAATGATAAATAAGAGGAGTTTTTTGGGGGTTTTTTTAAAGTAGAAAGGGGAGACAACACTTTGGTAAATGAATACAGAGAGAAGATTAGAAATAGATGTGCGAGATACTGCAGGAGAGAGAGAGAGGGGGAGGAGAAAGAGAGAAACAGAGGTGCATGGGATTGTAATCGATTACCTATTTTTCAAAGTCACTTAAAGTGTCCAGAGCACAGGGCCGTTAAGTAGTAGTGCCGGGGAATAGGGTTTGAGTATGCGGCAACACGACTGGGGAGCGCAGAGAGAGAGAGAGAGAGAGAGGGGGGGTTGTGGAGATTATTGGGGCAAGTTGGCATGATAACATTGACCCTGCTTGCTTCTCACTGATGGATCTGTGCTCTTGCAGGAAATAGTTCTGACAGGCCAATATGTGTGCGAGGAGATGTGCCCCCAGAGGCAGCCTTCCACGCATCTACGTGTCTGCGTGTGTGGAAGCATGTGCATGGACGTATGGGCGTGTGGGAGGGGAGTGTTACTGATCCATCACCCACTCAAACAGTAAACACATCATGTGAAGACAAACACAACAATGCCCTTTGAAGTCAAGGACACGTTCCGACTGAGCTCTGGGCTTTATATAGAGAGTGGTTGGATTACACATCCTCACCGTGTGTGTGTGTGTGTGTGTGAGAGCGAGAGAATGAGACAACTCCTCTCCTGGGTGATCTCATCATTTAAATAAAAAGTGACCTCTTTAACTGATAGCCCTGATAGACGATAAGCTTTCTGCTCATCTAGGTTACACACTTTCCTTGGCATTCACACACACTTTCCACGGTCACGTGCCATTCGAAACCGCATTTATCATTTCGCATTGATGTACTCTGTGAGAGCGCGCACTGTGTAGTTCGCAGCTGTTATCTTTATATCCACTATAAACAAAGACGTATCGCTATCCGAGGTGGACAAAGACAAACACGATTAACTCCAGCCTTTCCGGTTATTCCCATTGATTTACGCTTGCGCACGTGAGCCGCAGGTGGCCGCAAAAACAAGTCCTTTACTTCCTGTTTGTGGTTACGCAGGGTGTGTATGGGATGAGGTAAGCACCTATCTGGCTAGTACACTGTAGTCTGTTCATAATGTCCAGTCCATCCAGGATGTCCTGTTTTGGGGGCAGCCCCATTGTCCTGGCCGCTAAAAATAGCCGCTCTGATTGGCCGAGTCCAGATGCGAGAGGAGCGAGAGACAGCCGAGTGGGACCGGACGTCTCAGAGTCATGCTAAAGGCTTTCGGGTTTATTTTTACACTTTGAGATCATGAACCGAGTTTTATATACAAGGCGTGAGTTCATACAGGGCACACGCGTTCGGCGTGCCAAGCCCACACAGGTGGCTGCTGCATGGTTATTACAGAGGTTATTATATATTTTAGTGTCGCTTCTATTCAAACCTTTATTATTACATTTATTATTATATCATTCATTCAGGGCGCACGGTGGTTTAGTGGTTAGCACGTTCGCCTCACACCTCCAGGGTCCGGGGTTCGATTCTCGCCGGGGGCGTGTGTGCGTGTGTGCGTGTGGGTGGGGAGTTTGCATGTTCTCCCCGTGCTGCGGGTGTCCTCCAGGTACTCCGGTTTCCTCCCCCACTCCAAAGACATGCGTGATAGGCTGATTGGTTGATTGGCGTGTCTAAAGTGTATGTGATTGTTCCCTGAGATGGACTGGCACCCTGTCCAGGGTGTACCCCTGGGATAGGCTCCAGGTTCCCCATGACCCTGAAGAAGGACTAAGGACTGGATCATTCATTCATGTTCAGTAACCACACTATCCTGATATTGCGCTTAAAATTTGTATTGCATATTTTCTTTTTGTTTTCATTTCAGTGACTGTAGTGGGGTTTTTTTGGGGGATGGGGAGGTGCGGTGGTAGGGGGGGGGGGAGTTACTCTTACTGATCATGCTGCAGGTGCACATTTAAGTTGTTTTTTTTTTCTTTTTTTCCGGAACGATTTTTGGCACCGTCACAGCATATTATTAGAAAACAGGAATGTAGGCCTTCGTTAAAATCAAAATATTCCCACATCACGCTCCCTTCCTGCCAGCTGCTATTTTCCACAATAAATTGTATGTTGAATGTGTGCGGAGGGAAAAAAAATGAAAACGGAAATTAGTTCACATCTGCTTTATATTTTTTAATTTCAGGGTTCCCCCCCCAATAACTATAATAACTCTGGTCTATATGCACACACACATTATAAGAACAAAACAACACATTTGTTTATCATATTTCTAACAGATCTGCTTATGCATTAGCGATGATGATTGATATTATCATACCGGCCTTTTACCAAACACCATACACATGCAAATACTGTAGGTGAGAAATATATGAACTGTGTAAATAAAGTATAGATAGATAGATAGATAGATAGATGGATATATATATATATATAGATGGATATACAATTGAGGACTATAATGTGGAAAGTGCATTCTTTTAGCTTGTATTGTGTCAGAGTGGTGTGGAAGTCACCGGAAACTGAGCTTATGAAGTGAAGTGGAGATGCTGTAGCGAGTCGGTGAGGTGCAGTAAGTTAGCAGCTCCTCTCGGGCTGCTGGGCTGACTGAGCTCGCCTCTGCTATAATGAGGGAACTGGAGACAGGAGGCCGAGGGTGACGGATTCTCCTGCTACTGAAATCCGAGCCACTTAATCCACGAGCTGCACACACACACACAATACCCTGAGCAAGCCACAGCGCTCACCCCTGCCCTTCAACACACACACACACACACACACACACACAACTCTCACTTACACTTTTCCTCATCTTCAGTCTCCCTGTTGTGCAAATCAGATTCAAATACTGTGCTGCTTGACTGGTTTGGCAATGGAAAGAACATTTCAAGTATGTTTGAGAAGTTTTCATGTAGGTCACTTCACTATTGTTGGATTTCGCTCTTGACTCTCTCTCTCTCTCTCTCTCTCTCTCTCTCCTTCCCTCTCAGGCAAGAAGAAGGTGTCTCTGTATGACAGCCAGGCTCCCATCTGCCCTATCTGCCAGGTTCTGCTGCGTCCTGGAGAGCTGCAGGAGCACATGGAGCAGGAGATGGAGAGGCTCACCCATTTGCACATCAGGTAGACACATATCTCCCGTACAGCACATTCTACTACTCTACGCTGTGAGCTTTCAGGTCTGACAGCGCGATCCAACCTGCTCTTGACCTAATGGCTCAGCTAGTCTTGAAGCCCGTCTCTCATAAATCAGCCTCGGTGCTGTCATGGCTTTGGAGCTTGGCCAGGTTAAGCATGTGGAGTGGATCAGAGAGATCCGTACAGCCTGCCATCACTTACCGTGGTCGCCTCTTTGACACAACATGACAGTTGGCAACGCTTGACGCTTCAGCTGACAATGAACTCCCAGCTAACTCTGGGCTAGAACAATCTGCACTTCCTATGCAGCTGCAAGTGCTTCCTCTGCTGTATCATCCCTTCTTTGTCAAACAGGAAACCTCAGTCGATATGCTGCATTCTGAGTTAAGCCTGTATTGTTAGGGATGAGAGTTCTAAGCAGATATGTCGCAACGCATCATTTCTGTGTACGAGTGCTGTCTCCAGCACGAGCGCTAGTTATCCATCACATGCCAGTGACGAGTTAGGGTTTAATAATTCATAAAGGGCAGCGCGGTGCCATCCATGTTGCCAATTTGGACAGTGGGGGTTATTTAAGGAAATGCCGTCATCACTGCTCGGTAGATGCTGCAGAGTGTCACTGAGCCATGATTTAGTCTGGCTTGCTACGTTCTCCTTAACCTCTATGAAACACAATGTCCATTTTACCCTATGTTGGTCCTATTGCCAGTTCCCAGGCTCTAGCAGTTCTTTCATATTGCATGACAGCTCAAAGGTCAAAGACTATTATTTTCTTCCTCTGAGACACGTGAAGCAAGCTGCTTGATCTTATTATTTATTTTTTTTTTCAAACTGCTGCTCATGCACCGCTATAGCATAGCTGGATAGAGACGTATACCCACAGCATTCCCAGTAAACGATGGCTCAGGATTCTGGGTATCTCAAGTTCTCCCAGTTATAAGGTAATCGCTTTCACAAACTTTTTCCACACTCCCAACCACCCCCATGAAAACAATATAACAGAAGCCCATATGAATGATTAAGGACCATTCGCAAACAACGACTAGAAGCTGCGGATCAATCCGCTTTCGTTTTTTAAACCGTACAAACATCATTATACCTCGTATTCATTATTTCCGTTAGGAATGGTGTAATTAATAGGGCTTTTTTAAGATTAGGATATACCATATAACTTCGCACGACGCTCAATGTGAAAACAGTGGAGATCCTTTCGCGTGTTGATCCACAGCAGCAGCCACCTCTTTCTCCTCCAAGCCTGTGCCTGCACGCGCACACACACACACACACACACACGCCCACACACACTCACACAGATCATTGAAAGTGACATGGCAAATTTGTGGCAATTTGTAGTAAATCTCCCTTTAATGATACCGTTTCATTCAGCAGCAAATGAGAATGAAGTGCATGTAAAATGGAGAAGGCTATTTAAGATGTAGCATTAGGCAGATGTCTGGATGGATGTGGGTGAGTGTGTCTGAGATTGGGACTGCCAGACCCCCCCACCCCTCCCCGCCCTCCTGTGTTTCTTCTCTTTAGCCTTAGCGTGTCCTCCGCTTCCTCGTGTATGGAAATGGGAATCCATCATGCCCTTTGCACATCAGCCTGCACACAGCAATCTACATTATACCCCACCCCCACACACACACCTCCCAGATGCTCCCAAACCCCTCTACCTAATCAATTTGCCACCAACCAAGCGAGGGAGAGCAGGGTGGAAAACGGTACCAAAAGAAATCTTTATCTCTAGTGTACAACCCCCAACCAAACCCCAACCCACCCCAGTCGTCGACTGGTATTTATTCAATTTTCAACACCTCCCTTGTGCACTCAAGCCTCGTCTTCCTCTCTCTCTCTCTCTCTCTCTCTCTCTCTCTCTCTCTCTCTCTCTCTCTGTCTCTCTCTGTCTCTGACAATCAAAGCATGAGCTTGCTTCATCCAGAAAGTGTTTTCTGGAGACCCAGTAGCCTGGAATTAATTCTGGTCTACGACTATGGCACTGATAAAATGAAACTCATTCTTATAGATTTGTCATCTTTTCACTGCTGAACCTTGTATAGCCGTAGCCAGGGTTCCTTTTTTTCCCCCTCCCTT
Organism: Prietella phreatophila; assembly: GCA_025728095.1. Classification (NCBI taxonomy): domain Eukaryota; kingdom Metazoa; phylum Chordata; class Actinopteri; order Siluriformes; family Ictaluridae; genus Prietella; species Prietella phreatophila. Next base: position 26,587,827 of record JAOUWY010000065.1, on the reverse strand, counting down.
TTCCTTAGTTTCATCTTTGTTCCGGTGTCTCGTTAGCGGAAGCCAACTCAGTCTCTATGTGTCTCCTATGTTCCTTCTGTCCCTGGCTTTGTCGCTCATATCAAAATGGGCTGACAGGACAGACTGAAAGCTCGCGCTGATGTGTTCGCACGACATTCCCTCCGACGCAGCAGCCGTGACGCGGGAAAAAGTGTCTCCAGCCCTCCTTCTGCATCCCCCGAGCTGTCTGTCTCCGTGTTTCCTTTCATCTTTTCTCTATGCTCTTCCTTCCCAGCCCCTTCTCTCTCTCTCTCTCTCTCTCTCTCTCTCTCTCTCTCTCTCTCTCTCTCTCTCTCTCTCTCTCTCACTGTCTCACTCTCACATAGCTGTCACTTTGACAACAGGGCCTCAACATTGCCTCTCCTTGTGTTCTCTCTCTGGCAGTGATGGCTGCCACTTCAAAAGTCATTCTCTCTCATTGTCACCATGCAGGAGGAAGCAGTAATGAACAAGGAATAAAAATCTCCCGCACATGACACATAGCGTACCCCCCACTGCCCCCGTTGTTTTGAAGAGGTGTGAGACAGGGCCTGATGCTCTTGTTGCGTCTGTAAAGTTGCCTCTTAGGTACACAGATTCTTCATCGTTGCAATATATAATATAGCAAAGTCAAATAAAAAGAGGATAAAGAGCTCTGGATAGTTAAGCGTTCTTATCGTCTCTTCTGAGTTCTTTTTTGGGGAAAAAAACCCAAACACGTTTATGACGTGAAACCATGAAGGGTTTCTCATAATCTCTCCTTCTGTCAAGTCACACATGATTTTATGGAGATGCCAGTGATCCTGACTCTGATGCACCGTGATCCTGATGCCCTACCTTGAAGTACCATGGAAATGGTTCTGGACGTCAATTCCACATGGAATTGCACACGTTCTTGCTGTGGTTGCTGCGATGGCTTTGGGACAGCAATTACCACATGCAGTTTTGCACTCAGGTCTCCTTTAGTGAACAGTGGACTAGTTCAACAAACAGACTTCATATAAACACCATAATGAACTTTCTTTTACTTTCACACTATCCGTCGTTACCCAGATGAGGACGGGTTCCCTTCTGAGTCTGGTTTCTCTCAAGATTTCTTCCTCATATCATCTTAGGGAGTTTTTCTTACTTACGCCTCCGTCTCCACCGGCTCGCTCAATAGGGATAAATTCATAAAAACACACTTATAATTTCCATCCTGTGTTTATACGTTCCTGTAAAGCTCCTTTGAGACAATGTCCGTTGTTAAAAGCCCTACACAAATCAAATTGAAGTATTCTCTGAAATTCGATTTCGTTTCGGTTCGTGCTGCGGGTGGACGTTATAACTGCTGTTTAGTTTTCATTTACTTGGATTTTTTCTTTCAGTTAACGTCATTGATTGTTTCAGTTTCCTTGGCAGTTTCCGTTAACGATAACAACCTTGCTCAAGCGTACTACTTAATGTGCGTCATACAGTTTGGGACACAGTGCTGAATTCTCACTGAACGGCGTGCACTACTTTGTGCAGCTTTAATTACTCGTACCTCAATCCATACACACTTTACACTGTAGTCCTATTTGTGTCCTCATAAAAATAATACAAATAAATAAGTAAATAAATAAGACAAATGGCTTAAAAAAATGTGTTCATTAAAAAAAAAAAAAAGATTTATTTAGGCCATTTACTAAATGATGTCCATAACGTGAAAAAGATCCACACTTGAGATTTCGGTCCCAGGTTTGCAGATCCTTCAGTTTAAACAGAAACGGTGTGAGCAAATCGGCCATCTCGGTCTCTCTCTCTCACACACACACACACACACACACAAGCTCGAAAGCTCTCCCATCTCAAACAGAGGTAGCTAAAAGATGATCAGAAAGACTACAGATTCACTAGGGCCATGTGTTATGATCCTCTGCTTATATATATACACATACATACATACATATACACTATACATTTATGTCTATAAACTTGATTCTCAATGTTAAGATAGATTAACTGAACTATTATGTGCAAAATCATAAAAAAAATACAAAAAAAATTGTGGTCTGGAAATAAAAAAATGTTGTTTTTTTTGTTTTTATAAAAATAAAAAAAAAAGTAGTATAAAAATACTGCACCATGATTGAACGTTACAATACACGATCTAGGATATAGTCAATTCAACATCAATCAGCAGAGGAATGGTCGAGAAGAGAGGAAAGGAAGAAATGAAGACATCCAATACTCGAAATTCACAGTCAGTAATCCCAGATTAGGAGTTGTTACTAGTGATTACACAAAGCAGCTGGCTGGGGAAATGGGGAGGGGAGGCGGGGCGGAGTCTGGTGGGCCAGACACACGATTCGAACTTCCACCACCAGGACTCAACGCCAGTGCGCACATAACGGACAGGACACTGACGATGCTGGTCGTTAGGCAATTCCACGCCATCGCTTCACTTCTGTTTTTTTTGGTATTAAATGCACTGACTTCCATCCACATAAGAGGAGGAACGTAGAGCTATTCAGGAGGTAAGACAAACCGTCGTTATCGGTTATCACAACCCTTTCCCCTCCACTAGGAGTTTCCACCGTGTCTCGAAACGACAAGCGCTCTTCGGTACGCTCCGGCAAGAGCTAGAGCTTGATCCTATCGTAGTCTGGCATGATCGGGTGGAATATGGCACGTCCGGTGGAGGTTTTCTTCGGAACGCTCCGAACAAATGATATCCCAAATAAAATGTGCTATAATAAAAAAATAAAAATAAATCACATGCTATAAAATCACAAAAAAGTATTCAATGTTAGAAATCCCTATAAATAATGTGTGATTATAGTCTCCCAAAAAACATACATTTGCTTGTCAATGGTTAACATGTACCATCCTGCGTGTCTTAACTATAAGCTTCCAGTTTATGAGGCGATTTTTATCCCTTTATGGCTCACTCATGCACATTTCCCTAACCAAGCACACACTATTACACACACGAACAGGAACCGAGTGAGCATTTCTTTCTGCACCGTCTCGGTAGAACCTTACGAAAGACAGCCAATCTCCGAATGAAAGCTTTTTTTTAACACAATTGAAAGCGTGATGAAAATAAAGACGTTACACCACATCCTTGCCAACGCTGCACCGTGTGTACACTGTGTGTAGGTTTTCTGTAACGTCGCATATGTTATGACGTTCAAGTTGCACGAGTGCGTTATGGACGTTCTGCGCTTAGATAAAACGACGCTGATTTACTGGCTAAGCTGGTTGCAGAGGTATACAGCCGACCCCGACGCCACCTTCGTGGCACACCATGGGCGCCATAAATGTCCAACGGTTAGTCTCTGGGTCGTACATCTCCACCGAGCTGAGGTTGGACTGGCCGTCATAGCCCCCGACGGCATACAGATGGCCGCAGTTCGCGACCAGAGAGACTCGACTGCGCCGCGTGTTCATTGCCACCAGGTGGCTCCACTGCTCGCTTGCAGAGCTGTATACCTCGGCACCGCTCAGGAAACCAGAGCCGTCGTAGCCGCCCACCACGTACAGCTGACTGCCCAAAGCCGCTGCACCGTGCCTGCACCTTTTGTTGAGCATGGGGGACAGGGGGTGCCACTGTGCTGTGTGCTGGTTATAATACTCCACCTAGTGGACGAGAGGAACGCAGGTTACACTTTTTACAGCCTTGAATTAAAAATGCATAAGAATTCAATATGCATGGACATGACGTTTTGCTCAGTTTTGAAGCACACGAGTCAGTTTCAAAGTCTAAGGCTTAGAAATCTAGGTCTGCTACCAGGACCTCTGTTTATCGATCACCATCGCACCAGAAAACGGAATTCAAAATGAACACCACCTGGTCATTGGCCACAGATTGTGTGCTGGAGGTAGTACTCCATCTACTGGACAGGAGGCGCGAGTACACAAAGGAGTATCAAAAAGTATTTTAATAGATTTTTATTTAAATGCCAAAAGCAATCAATCGTTCTCTTGCTTTTTTAAAAATATTTCAGTAAATGACTGAATGCTGCGTTGTGCCGTATCGTTTATGGGTGCTTAGTGATTTTTACGTTCTCGGCTACGGCGGCGTAACAGCTTACTTCCGGTCGCCGTAGCTGTTCCATTCGCAGCTGCTGCTTGAAGTCCCTAGTAGTATCAAAATCATTGTTATGTTTTAAAATCTAAACTTACAAAGGTTTTAAAACATTTGTTTTCCCCCCATTCAAAACACAAGAGCTGCATAAGAAGTCAATGAAGTTTTCACAAATAGGAAGATGATGCAAAGGGAAACTGTAAACTGTTTACTGTACAATATGTGTGCCACCGTCAGGTGCGTTTATGTTTGGAGAACTTGGCGCAAGTTGAGTTCCCGACTGGGAATCCCGATCTGACCGACAGTTCCATCGCACTTTTCCATGTCGGAAGTTGGGGTCCCCCCCCGTGTTGGAGCATAAAAATAGATAGACAGTAGATTATGGGCTTTTGACACGTTGACCCCAGGACACAGGAGAGGAGACATTGTGATTTCATAAGCGATTAATTACGGAACTCTTCCAGGCCTCTCACTAACCGTGTTGAAAATCTGCAGGCCGTCATGTCCGCCCGAAACATATATCCTCCCTTCAAATAACGTCACGCCTGCAGCACTGCGACTCGCGCTCATCTCGGTCACTATGGTCCATCTGGCCAGAGAGAAAACACACACAGTCAAATTTCATTCCAGACTCGTGATCATTTATCATGATTATATTAAAGAAACAAAAAGAAGCCACGCCCACCTGTCTATTTCTGTAGAATAGCACTCTACTGAATTGAGTGAGGACTTGCCATCGTAGCCACCGCAGACGTATATGTGTCCGTCGACTACCACTGTTCCCATTGCACTTTACACAGAGAGAAAGGACTAATAAACTTCTCATCTTCTCCAAAAACGTTGCAGCATATGGTTATGGGAAAATAAATCAACAAATCAATAAATCACCACATGGCCAAAAGTGCTTTATTCCCCGTCTCCATCAAGGCCAGGATAAAAGGCTTACTGAAGATGAATGAAGGATCGTAATTCTTTATATTTCCGGATTTGTTGAGTTAATACTGGTGAAAATTTCATGTGAATAGCCTCATTGCAAATATATTTACTGAAAAAAACGTTGACACGTTCGATAATCATTTCCCGCTCCAAACGTGGCTTTTATTCTGAATCATGAAGACTACTGCTATAAAAAAAAACAAAAAAAAAACCCTCCTCTGTGTGAAACAAAATGGCACTGTCCCTACCTGCGTTGACTGTTCATGCTGGCCACTTTACTCCACGTGTCCGTTTCTGGGTTGTAGACTTCGACTGTGCTGAGCCGAGACTGGCCGTCGTAGCCCCCAATTGCATACAGTAGTCCGTTGACCACAGCCACGCCCACTCGACTACGCGCCGTGCTCATTTGCTGACAGCGTTCCCAACAGTTACCAATTGGATCAAATACTTCCACGACGTTTAACGAGTCACCTGGACATAAAACACAGAGTTACAGGAACTCTAATCTCTGTAGTCTCTGATTCCTTTATATTAGGGCTGGGCATTGCGACTAATTTGGCGACTCAATTCAATATCAATATTTCATTTAAAATGTTAGTTTTGCAGACATGGAGTCCATATTTTAATATAAATGCTGCTAACTGAAATCTTCCTACTTGGCTATATTACTGAAACACACATTTACATTAACAAAAGGGCCCTCACAATGACATTTATTTACTCTTTAACATTGAGTAAAATTGTAAGAAGAAATAAATATGTGCACACAAGGGAAGCACAAACTGCACACCGCACATTGCTGTAAAATAATTAAAACGTTGTAAATGTGCAACAGCGAAATTCATCAACAACTTAAAAGGGGTTCGAATTCGGTTCGATGGAGTAAGACGTGAAGTTTGAGTCTCCTGCTGATCTCGATTAAAATTGTAATTAATTAGCACTTTTTTGGTCATATAATATATTTGACTTATTCTATTTCGTTTCCTTATTTGTATTTTTAACTTGGTGCTTAAAATGTCTGAGAAGAACTTGAAAACCGGTGGTAGCATTCAGACAAAACTGAGGTTTAGAGAGCACGTCTCCTTCTCTCCGTGAATCCATAGCTGCATCCGCATCACCGAGCGGTGACCCTGACTTTGCCGTGCTCAAGCTTGAGCTGCTGGCTTTACAGAGGAAGGACATCACCGATATTTTTAAAAAGGAGTTCCAGAAGCACCAGGAGAATCTTTAGAAGTCTCTCAGGGATGCACTGTCTACTATCCAGCTTGAACTACAGGCCATGAAAACACAGTTGGCTGGTGATAAAGTCTCTACCGATGCCACCATATCAACACTGAAAGGTACTGTTGGGGAAATGGGGCATGCGCTCTCCGGCTGCACCGATGATATAGTCCACATGAAGACTACTATCGAGTCTCTCACTGCGACCATGACTCAATTAGAGAATAAATGTGAGG
>JAOUWY010000065.1:26547708-26560183 GCA_025728095.1 Prietella phreatophila | reverse complement strand
GTGTGTGTGTGTGTGTGTGTGTGTGTGTGTGTGTGTGTGTGTGTGTGTGTGTGTGTGTGTGTGTGTGTGAGAGATGATTAGGGGTCAGACAGAGATATGTGATGAATTCTGTGCCTGCAGTGTCTCGGATTTATACAACTCTCCTGCTGCTGCGTGAAATGCAAACTACTACCTTCTTTCAGGCTTCCAAAGCCTTGAGATGGTCAACACCATGTCCCAGTAGTGAGGTGTCGGCATTGGTGGGTCTGTTTTAAATCAGTTGCCTCGTAAAGCGTTCCAACTGTTTCAGTGACCGGGCTTCAGAAGCTGTTCTGAGGACTAGCGTTCAGAACTCCAGAGAATGAACCGTCTCTGTATATACTGCTGTATGACTAGTCCCAATTATAGACATGATCTAAATGTCCTTTTTTTTGTTTGTTTTTGTTTTTTATGTTTTTTTTTTTTCATTTTGCTGGAAAATGTTGCCTTGAGACCATGGGAACCTGCCTTTCCTCGCCAGGGTTGATCGATAGTGGATTTTACTGAGCGGGAGTTTTTAAAATCGATCACTTGGAGGAAAATACTGCTGAACTTTAGTACACTAATCAACAGTACCTACGTCCTCCGTATAGGTTCTGACTTGGTAGGACTAAGCAGTGAATGTACATGAACAGACGTATGTGTGAATGAATGAATGAATCATGGGCAGATCTTGCATTTCCTTCCCACTTCTAAAGCGACCGTTGCTTTCTTTAGACTGAGGTCGTCTCTTACTCCCCAAGACGACACAATGGTGGTTCTGCTCTTGAACGTCACCGTGGAGTCAATCAGCCAGCTTTTGCGTTAAGCTTATCGTCTGTTAAGCGCCTGTTTAAAACCCCCCTCTTCCATTGTGCTCCTCTGCGGGGGGACCGTCTTCTGCCTCTCTGAGTGAGCTCATACTGACCCGTGTATCGGGGGTGTGCCTGCACTTACAGTAAAGTCGAGCTCAGTGCGCCATCGACTCCACCTCTCTCTGCACATAAAGAAGGATTAAAACCTTTTATTGCCCAGAGGAATTAAATAACTTTTAGAACGCGGTTTTCTGTAAATCTCCGCTAGATGAATATTCATGGTGTTGTGGCCCTGTGCGAGTGGGGTTGCACTTTATTGGGGGAAAAGTTCTGCGTGGCGCGGGCGGAGTGTGCCGCAGCGGTTTACAAAGCTGTTAAAGAACACAGTGGGCATGGAGTGCAGCTCACACACACACACACACACACAGTCCTCTATCTGCTTTATAAGCAAGCACGCTAATCAAGGCTAAATGCTTTTTTACAAGCTGTCCACCAGTAACAGGAGATTTTAAAGCTTTATGGTCCCTGCGCTGATTGTGGGTTAGTGAGGAACTGACCGCCAGTCTGTCCGGCCTGCCAGATGTACAGCTGGCTCTCCTTGCTCAAGGTCTTCATCCAGCCCTAAGTGACTCTGGAGACTGATCTCGGCATGTGCTGATGCTATGAAAATTTTATAACCTACCCTTTCATTATGGCAAAATGACAGATTTTTGGCTAACGAAACATAATCGTGCCAACGTTTTGGGAATCCACAAACCTGACTGAGCAGAATTATGGGATGGCCTTTTCTGACAAGGAAATAAGCTTGTCCCGAGTTAAATACTTTCAAAGACAGTTGCCCTTCACTGTGTTCTGGGTGATACTGGGATGAGTTTATGTTGGGGTTTATTTTATACGGTTACAACGGGGTCTTGATGAACCCGAGGATCCCCTTCCACCTGCACAAGCATCACTCTTTCCTTCTAGCCTCATAGAAGAGCTGCAGTCCATGATTTGCCCCCCCAACGCACACACACAGTGCCCCTCACCAGATTTACATCTCGTATATCGTATTTGTGTGGAAAGTAGACAAGTCCTCGTTGAGGGCCGGTGCAGGCATGTAATAAATGACGCTATCCGAAAAGGCGGCGGAACGGAACAGGCACTAATCGGAGCGAGAGTGCCGGGGAAAACGCCAGGGTGATCGATACTGTAGATCAGTGCTCCATCTGGCTGGAAAATGAGCGGATCACCATAAGCATCCCACCAAGCAAGGCGTCGCCCAATCAATGGCACCCATATCGATTTAGTTATTGCGAGTTCATATGCCCCGGACAGTGTTAAATGTACATTCACCAGCCCACAGGCGTTTGTTGGTGGATAAGTAGTGAGAGCTGGAGATTGAGGGGTGTGTGTGTGTGTGTGTGTGTGTGTGTGTGTGTGTGTGCTGGGGTGGGGGAGATATTTAAGGAATTAATTTGGATAAGGAATGGATTTAAGGAAATTCTGGAACATGCAAAATGGACGTAATTGAAACTTAACCCAATTTTACTTTCCAAAGTGTGCCATTTTTATTTTTAAGAATCATTGGCATTGCTTTTGACTCCTCCTTCGTGCAGCTTTACTTTTGCTGCTTCATGGGAAGTTTGATGGGATATTTCCTTGGTTCTCTTTTAAAGTCTGATCAGTGTTGGGTAGCGTTTAGCGTTGACCGTAAACTTTACGTTTTTTCTCTCCACAGAGTCACAGAGGATTCCACAGGCACCACACTGGACGCTCTGAAGGCTCGCATCCGAGAGCTGGAGAAGCAGATCCTCAGAGGAGACCGATACAAGTGTCTGATCTGCATGGTATGAACACACCGCATTTCGGACATCACATAGCAAATCTTCTATGCCGAAGCGGTTCTTAAGGCTACAGTGACGCTGTAAAAGTCCGTCTTTACATAGATATTGTCAAGACGTAAGATTTGAACCTGGTAAAAATATATCCTTCTCTGTACCACCCTGCAAGAAGAGTGCTTTCCTCTTTTTCTAAACTTCTTCCCACTCATATTTTCATTCGTGTTCCTTCCTGAACACGTTTTCCCATCTTCCACTGAGTTGCTTCTCTAAACCGTCAGGACAGGACACGTATCGATAAGTCTAGGCACTCGAGTGGTACTGACGTGATTCGCCCCCATCTCTGGCAATCACTCATTGTTCTGAACGAGCTGGCGCAATTACGCATTTTCATTCACGCTTTACAAGTCTTCAGTTCCCCAGCTGGATCCTTGCATGTTTGATGACTCACAATCTTGGTGATCAGTGGAGGTCTACTGCCACCTGCTGCTCATGCTGACTAAAACAGACCTCCCTGCTCGTTCCGCTTCTTTGATCGGCGCTCAAGTAATTATGGGGTGCGGTTTTCTAATAATAAATAAACACTTGTTTAAAGAGCCTTTCTGATAATTATCTGCCTGGACCCTGAATTGCTGCTTGCTTCTGTGTCTTTGGGTGGCACATGTGCTCTTTTTTTTTTTTTTTTTTACTCTTTAGTGGGATTGGGATTCATCTACAAAATGGTGTTTTCAGGTAGAAGTAAAAATAAATTAAAAGTGTTTTATTTCTCTCTCAGGACTCCTACACAGCGCCCCTCACCTCCATCCAGTGTTGGCATGTCCACTGTGAAGAATGCTGGCTTAGGACTCTGGTGAGACTAGTATACTCTTTGGGTTACCCAGCAACGCACATCATAGCCATCACATAACACACCTCCTCCCATCACCATTGATTCCACTTTCCGATTGGAAAGAATGAATAGTGAACAGTCAGTGAACAATGTTGCTGGTTGTTGGATTGATGAAACTCGTTAATTTGTCTTACACACACACGTGTATCTCTCCCCGTGTGCTAAGCTGTTTTCAGCAGCTGCTCTCAGGAGTCCATGAGCGTGTTCCGCTGCTACACGAGGAAGCAATTAATAAATGCTTCCCAGCCACAGCCTTCCCCCCCACCCGTCTTCCAATATACACTGTATTAAGTCAGCATTTTCCTGCCCGCTCACTCTCCTGACAAGGCCCTCTTTTTCCAGCACAGTGACAAAGGTAGAGTGACTGATCAGAGAAGTGTGTGTACTGTGAGCCCACTTTGCCACAGAGGCTTGTTACTTAAGGCTGCAATAAAAGGCAGCACGCTGGGGCTCCTCGCGTCTCGATCAAAGTAAACGCGTGTAATTTGGTTACAGACTAGGCTAACCGAGAAGCCCACGCCTCGCACACACTCGTTAAATACAGGTAACCCCTGCCTAGCTAGAACAAAGGAAGCAAATTAAACATGCAGTGCCCTGTGGTTCTGAGGAAAGGTAGTATAGTGGGTGGGGGGCGCAGGGTTAGCTGGAAGGCGGTTTTTGACTGTAGCACTCTGGTACTGCGTAGGTGTACCACAAGTACTCTAGCTTTGTGTCAGAGTTGACGCTACTCCGTAATCAGAGTGTGTAAAGTAGAAATAGACCCGGGGTGTGCAATCTTATCCGGAAAGGACCAGTGTGGGTGCAGGTTTCCATTCCATCCAAGCAGAAGCCACACCTGAGTCTATTGAAATCCAAGATCAACTGAGTAAACAGGAGGAATCAGGTGTAGCTCCTGCTTGGTTGGAACGATAACCTGCACCCACACCGGCCCTTTCCGGATAAGATTGGACACACCTGAAATAGAGCTTATGGTGGAATGTTCAAGACTTTAGAGGTCGACCGGTTTTGCTGATTTATTGGCAGCAATAACTGATAAATAATAAATTTAAAAAAACCTCACACACAAATAGTTTTTCCCGATTGCGTCCATTGCTGAGCGGCTGAGGGCTCATTGTACAGTATGAGAGCGGCCTCTAGAGGTGAAATAAAAACTATCACTGACTAATTTTGTTGTGTTGTTTGAAGTTTGTTTTTTTCCATTTTGTTATTTGGAGTGTTTCTTTTTTCAGGTTCAGTTTGGATGTATATCTTCTATTTCATTTAATATTTGTTAATTGTTTATTATTAGCAGCATTTTACTGCTCTGTTTTCATTGTGTCAATTTTTTTTTTAAACTGTCAGTTGATTAATCGGTTATCGGCAGGTACCGCCCAACTTAGTCATCAGTATCGGTAAAATCTGCTATAGGTCGACCTCTACAAGACTGCATCTTTGGTAGTTAGATAAATGTGTAAACCAAGTGAGGTGTTGGACAGAATATGGCTATTTGTTCTGTATTACAAATCCTTTTTACACACTTGAGAGTTGGCGAGAGTGTGAGGTTTGCTCACAGCTGTGTCTGGGGTAGAGCTCCTGCTCAGCCTCTTCTCGACTGATCTCGTGTGCCCCTCGGCAGAAATGTGAAACCTCTGGCTGTGACACAGATGTGCGAAGACTCCGTACAGATGCTGGAAACGTTGGTGTAGAGATGATCGAGATTCCACACTCTTATGCTACTGTGTGCACATCCGTCTCCCTCTCCATTCCCGGCTGTCTCCTTGTGTTTGACCTGTGGAAATCGAACACTTTACTGTACCTCGGCTGGTCTTCATAAGGCGTACCGAATGTGTGTTTTAGTGTGCTCTTTAAACTTGAGTCATACAGTCTTTATTAGTGTTTTTTTTGCTTAGCTGTCGGGTTTTTTGGTGATGTTTCAAGTGAAGTATGTGTTACCCATAAAAGGCAGTCGGTAAAGAAAGCACAGCGGGCGGGAGGGGGGTATTATGGGTAACGGCTGAGGTTCGGAGTGCTAGGGTTGTTTTATTTTTTTTTGTTTGTTTGTTTTTTGTCGTTGTCCCCCCCCCCCTCTTCCTCTCTCTTGATCAGCTTCCTGTATTGTAGAGCAGTGGTCACCAAACCTGTTGCTTGAGATCTGCCTTCCTGCAGGTTTCCTCTGCAACCCAAATCTAACACCCCTGTTTTAGTCGATCAAGACCTGCTTAAGACCATGATTCATGTGGTCAGGTGGGCACAATTATGGTTGGAACTAAAGTCTTCAGGAAGGTAGATCTCCAGGAACAGGGTTGGTGCACACTGCTGTAGAGAACATCTGGATTTCCTGCACATCACATCATTCCACCATTTAATGTATATGACATAAAATATAGCAGCGTCATTTAGACCACCAACTGACAGTTTTCACTCTGTTCTTCTCTTTAACAGGGAAATAAGAAACTGTGTCCACAGTGCAACACCATCACATCACCAGGAGACCTCCGACGCGTGTATTTGTGAACGAGTCAGCATCCAGATTCTACTCCCTTTTTCCTTTTTTTTTTTGGTCAGTTCTGTTCTGGTGGATTTCCATTTCCTTGTCCAGACTTAGTCTTGTGCCGATATTAACAAGGAGCATCTGATGTAGCAGCAAACTGCACACGGACTTTTAAGGACTATGTACAGACTCAGTACTTCCCTGTAAGTGAGAAGCTCCTCCCACTTCTTGCCCAGCCTCTGACTCTTCCTGCTTGTGGTGCTCCATGTTACGGTGCAGGTCCATAAACGCTACTGCCCACTTCCCCCGCTTCGCTTTGACACACGTTCTCTGTCTGCTATGATGGAGTGTGTGTTCGTGTGTGTCTGTGTGTGCATGTTGGTGGGATCTCTCAGCAAGGCCACCGAGTTAGTCTTCAGCCGAGACAGCCCTCCATCCCGGCAGGGACTTTAAAAAAGAAAAAAAACTGATAATAGTTTAGCCTCCACCCTTCTGGCCCTTCCATCCCTTTCTTCAAACTATCATTTTGTTCTCTCTCTCTTGCTCTCTCTCGCTCTCTCTCCGAAATTTTCACTTCTTTTGTGGTGTTCTAGTGACGTCAACCAAATTCAATGAACCAGTGCAAGCACATATATTATAGTCTTGTATGTTTACGGTGTTGTGAGTAAATGACATAGAGAACACACTTGTATACACACACATAACATGCGCGCACACTCAAAAAAAACAAAAAAAAATGAAGAAAAAAAAGACACAAGTATATATTGCTAAAGTCCAGTTTTAGTTGGGGCCGGGGGGTGGGGGTGTGGCGGGTTGGGTCTGATGTTTCAATCTTTGTGGAAAAAGAAATCCCTCTGTATTTTTAAACGGATGTCGTTGTCTTGAGGTTGAAGTTGTATTTCATTGTACAGGAAGAAATTTAATAATATTAATAATGAAGTACTCAAACTAGGCTTTAAAGGGTTTAGGCTGTACGTTTTTTTTTTGTTTATTTCTTGAAGTCTGATATACGGTATAAACTGTAGACTCGTATCCAAAGTAAAGGGAGCTCATCTCTTTTTTTTTTTTCCCCCAATATTGGAAAGACTGATTTTAATTTCCTCTTAACAACCCTGAAGATGCTTTCAAGTGACGACAGAAATCATTGAAGGAGGATGGGGAAACAAACCCAACTTGATTGTCATTTGGTGTGAGTTTGTTGCAAGCAGACACCTGAGCAGGTGGAGTTCTGTTCTTCCTTTCCAAGATGGGCTTATGTGAATGTTTGTTTAAAAAAAGAAAAGAAAAAAGCACCCTTGTTCTGGGATGTGTTCAGATCATTCAGCCCCCATTGTGGAAGACGATGCTTTTCTTATCCTTTCTTCCTACAAGAAATATCAGACAGGACTGGATGATTGACAGACGGCCTGGTCCCTCCGCTCTCTTCAGGAGTGAGATGGTGTACTTTTGTATTTGTACAACTATATATGCTGTGATTTTTCTTTTCTGTATTGATGTAAGTTGGGGGTGGGAGGTAAAGAATTCAAGAAACGGAAGCAAATTGCCGAACCCAGTCCCACAATAAATGGTCAAATTTTGCCATTTTTTAAAATTTATTTTGGTTTTTTTTTTTATCATTTACACCATTAGCTGAGAGATTAATGGCTGTCTCCATCAATTCTGTAAATAAACCAGTTTTCAAATTTGACATTTGGCGTTACCAAGCTTAATAGAAGACGAGGCTTTCCCATAACAGTTTTAAGTATGAGATTATTGATCAGAGATGAAAACCCCCTTTTTAAATTTCTTTTTTGGAGGAAACAAAAAACGTCCTGTCCCAGTAATACAAAAAAAAAATGCACAAGACAATTGTGTGAGCCAATCTGTGTCCTTGTATAATTCTTGGAAATGGTATGTGTCTTACCCGTTTGTAAACTTCATTTGACGGTAATTAAATGATTGTACATCTGAACCAACTGTCCTGTGCTGGCCTCCTTCCCAGATCTGTCGCTAATTACTGGTGCTGATGTCTTCTCTCAAACGGAGCCACGCACCTGGACCAGCTCTCGTTCTTTCAGAAGTATCTGAGAGGTTTTTACACCGGTTTCCAAAAGGTGCTCAAATAGGCTGCTGCTGATGAACCAAGACCTGGGATGAAGAAAGGCAGGCATGGGGGAGCATTGTGATTATGCCAATTAAGGTTTATTTGTTAACCAGGGTGCATGGTGGTACAGCAGGTAGTATTGCCATTTCACATCTCAAGTGTCGCTGGGCTGTGTGGAGTTTCACATGTTCTCCCCAGGTTTTCCTCTCACCTGCTGGAAGGAAGTAGGATTGGCTAGACTACATTGACCCTGAGTGTGTGAATGAGTCTATCCATGTTCCTAGGGTAGGTCCTAGATTCACTGCGACCTTAACCAGGTTAAAGAACTTGCTGAAAATGTATGAATGATTACAAGTGAGGAGAAAGCCACACCACCTCTAGATACATTTCAAAATGTGAGATATCACTGAAGAAATGTGCTTCATATCTAACATGAAGGTATTTATGGTTCTCTAGCAAGACAAATCCTCCACTTCTTCATTTACTTTCTCCACACTTATATCTGTAATAGAATCCTTCTGAGATAGTGTATAAGATCAGCATTAGATCAAGCTCTTGAACAAAATGGCTGCAGCCCAAATACCTCTGTTCTGATGGATAAACTGAATAGTTTATTATCCCCTCCATCTTGTCCTCCCCCTGTTCCTAGGTTAGTCAATTGTGTTAGCTTTGACTTGTGGATGCTTTCTGCTCTTTTTCATACCTTGTAGCAAGCATTTTGAGAACTCGTATCAGCTGGCGTTAATGTATAAGGTGTGCTCACGACGGCTTGCATCGTTCCGTCACTCGGCCACCCAGACCAGACCTCAGAGGGTGGTGTTCCAGACAGATCCATAGAGTACATTAAGCGTAGCTGTGGGCCTGCTCTCGGGTTACCAGACGCCCGAGAGGCGCTGTATCCGAGAGGTGGTCCTGCTAAGTGCAAGCTGATCTATAGAAATCGCTTTTGGAGGTCAAAGCCTTCCCTGGCTGGGGAAGAGTAAGTACAGGGAGTGTTATTGCCAGTTTACAAACATCTCTATGGGCCGATCAATAGGACAGGCCTCCTCTGGTGCACTGGGTAATTCCTCGATCGTTCCGGCTATCGGAACTGATGGTAATTTACACCTACGTGTGGGAATTTGACTTGCTCTTACTCCACTTTTCCACTCTGACTCCAGTGTCCACTTCCTTCTCCTCACCTCAGTTTGAAGTGCTACTACAACTCATTCAATTAGGAAGCTCTCCCTCCTCAGCCTCTTTGCATGATCGATTCGGTTCAGGCGCTTAATAGAAAAGGAGCTTCTGGTGTTCGAAGGAGAGGTGGACTCAACTCTGTGCTATTTTAAAGAAACTGACATGCCGACTTTCTTCATTCCTATACAAAACAATATATTTTATGACAAAATTGATTTCTTCCGAAATGATAACGGACACGTTTAACGTGCATGCTTTCGTCTCCAAAGTAATCCAGCCATAAAATAGTACTGCTAGGCACAGATTTGTTCATTGCTGTGAAGCAACTTTTTACTGCCCCGAGTATTCTAGAAATTGCTTACATCAAGTAGTCAAATGTATTACGTTCCTGTTTTCTAAATAATTGCATTTCATGGAGCATTTCTAGAGGAACAAGAGTAGTAAAGCTGGCAATGTTTTGAGAGCCTCCTCCCGTCGCTAATCTCATTATTACAGCCTTGCTAAATTGCTTTCATATCCACCAATGCTTAATGACATGATAATCACAGAATGGCATTGGGGGGATTTGGCTGAGATGTTTCTTCAATAACAAGGTGTAGTCAAATTGTATGTTTATGTTGAAGTGCGCGTGTGTGCGTTATTCGTGAGCATCGCCGTGTTCCCGTAATCTACCGAAATCTATTCATTTCGACCTGTGATCAAACCTTAATATTCACTTTCTTTCTCTCTCAGAGCGCTTACATCATACGATACTATCAGTACCACCACAACCTGTTTCGATGTATTTGTTATTATTTATTCTTATATTCTGGATGACTATTATCAAATTTGGTACTCCCATTCACATCACTCTATACAAGAATGAACCAGATTACTTACCAATTACCAAACCCATTACTTATGCCATTAAGCACCAAAATGGATTACTTTATAGATAATGAATATAAAATAAAGAATTGTTTATCCCCTTACAGTTACCCTGAATGTTGTGGAATGTCCACAAAACGAGTTATGACTTACATTATAGCAGCAATAACTACGTTTTTGTTTGTTTGTTTGTTTTAAAGCGAGGCACTATGGTAATACCTTGACTGTAGTTTGGGAAGAAAAAAATCATCAGTTGTAGGATCATTGGTTCAAATAACTCATTTGTAATGAAATACCATAGGAACATTAATTTAGACCACCAACACACAAGATACTGGTGGTTGAACTGTGTAGTTGTGTGTACACTCATTAAGTACTCTAGTACAATGTATGTGGTATGTTTGATTATGGTACTCCACGTAAATACATGACTGTAAAATGGCTAGTAGAGAGAATACGACATACACAGTGGAATCATTGAAGAAAATCTGAAATATATTGAGGAAATACAATCAAATCCCAAGATAGGCTTTTTTGTGCGTGTGAATGAGAAGACTGCAAGGAGTTCAAATTCAACTGTAGTGATAGCGTGATCTTGTGTCAATCCAGGTGACTGTTTCATTAGCATGAAAGTGAGAATTGGAGGGGTCTGATTATATTGCTAAAATAGAGAGCTTTAATCTTGATTATTATGGTTTACAGCTCATGGAAATCAAACATCTCAAAATATCAGAATAAAGAATTTATAATACAGAAATGTCGACCTGAGAAGACTCTAATCAGATAATTAACTCCAAACACCTGCAAAGGTTTCCTGAGGCTTTAATCTCTCAGCCTGGTTCAGTACACAAACACAATCACAGCAAGATGAAAGTAAATGTTGCATTTCATTTGGAAATCAAGGACCCAGAGTCTGGAGGAAGAGTGGAGAGGAACAGAATCCAAGCTGCTTGAAGTCCAGTGTGATGTTTCCACAATCAGTGATGATTTGGGTTGCCATGTCATCTGCTGGTGTTGGTCCACTGTGTTTTCTCAAGTCGAGAGTCTATGCAGTGTCTACCAGGAGATTTTAGAGAACTTCATGCTTCATCTGCTGACGATCTTTATGGAGATGCTGATTTCCTTTTCCAGCAGGACTCTGCACCTGTCCACAGTGCCAAAACTTCTAGTAACTGGTTTACTGACCATGGTGTTAATGTGCATGTTTGTCCAGCCGACTCGCCTGACCCGAACCCCACAGAGAATCTACGAGAGACACCAGACCTGACAATACAGACGAGCTGAAGGCCGCGATCAAAGCAACCTGGGCTTCAGAACACCTCAGCAGTGCCTCAGGCTGATCGCCTCCATGCCACGCCGCATTGACGCAGTATTTCATACAAAAGGATTAAAGCTGTGACGCTGTATCAGTGCATAAATTAACATACATTTCATCAGGTCGGCATTTCTGTATTATAAATTCTTTACCTGCCCGGGAATCAAACCCGGGCTACGACGGTGAGATTTGCATTGTGTTGAATGAGAGGACAGATGGATTGACATTAAATCTAAGCCCCACCAGAAGGGAAATGAAGCTGACCCAAAATCAACATTGATTCCCTGTTGGTCTTTTCAACACTGAAACGCAATGAATTATCAACATGAATTTAATATTATTTAGTATTCAATATTCAACCTCAACCGAAATGATGATCCTGATAGAATTTCAACATTGAACCAATGTCACCTTGCTATCTGGGGAGATGTAATTACATTTTCAATTAATTATCTATAATCATTTATAAATGATATTACATATCCAGTTCATCAAATATATACGGTTTTCCCTGCTCCAACGCACGACTTCAACTCAGGAAGGACTGTTAATAAACAGATGATTAGCTGAATTGTGTGTCGGGAGCAAGGAAACAGGGGTACTCTTGGACCTATTCTAGGGAATAAAAACAGGTATAAAAACTACAAAACCTCATATGTGACGTTTGTATGATTTTGATCATACTGTTTAGGTAGAGTGTGGTTTCACATATGGTGGACACTGAAATGAAAACGTATGCAATATCTCCACAGAGTTTGCCAGTTGCACTGAACACACATACTTACAGTGGGGGAAAAAAGTATTTGATCCCCTCCTGATTTTGTAGGTTTGCCCACTAACAAAAAAATTATCAGTGTATAATTTTAATGGTAGATTTATTTGAACAGTGAGAGACAGAATAACAAGAAACTCCAGAAAAAGGCATGTCAAAAATGTTATAAATTGATTTGCATTTAATGCACCGCATCCATCGTCCCTTTGATGCGGTGAAGTTGTCCTGTCCCCTTAGCAGAAAAACACCTCCAAAGCATAATGTTTCCACC
>JAOUWY010000065.1:26457522-26468293 GCA_025728095.1 Prietella phreatophila | reverse complement strand
CTTTCTTCAGTAGGAATAAACTGGGAAGTTAACTCAGTGATTTCGCTCGCTAGCCTTTAGCACTGGCGCGTTTGATCACACACACATGGAGAGAGAAAAAACGAGATTTCAGAGTGGCTGTCCTGTACATCAACGCTAACACCTTTTTTTTTTTTTTGAATGGCGATCTACCTGCACTTCCTTTGTGATCGACCGGTCGATCGTGATCGACATATTGTGCACCCCTGCTATATAGTATACAGTTAAAGATTGGAAAATATTTTCAATCGCATCATCCGGAGTGACCAAGATGAGGATTGGTTCCCTTTTAGGTCTGGTTCCCCTCAAGGTTTCTTCCTTATTATTGTTTAATTGAGTCTTGCCACCGTCACCTCTGGCTTGCTCATTAGGGATAAATTTATACATTTAAAATTCATATTTGCTGCTTTGTGACAGTGTATATTGTTAAAAGTGCAATGCAAATATAATTGAAATGTAATACAGAATAAATGAGAGTCGTGAATACTTGGCGTGTCCAAAACTGCACTCTACATATGTGTAGGAAATTGTATGTTACTATAACGTTAGTGGCATACTATTAGACATTCTAATCTGTGTGGTTTGGAAGCAAATAGTGAGATTTGAAAGAGCTTTTGTCTCCCTCTATTGGTTGCAAGATGAACTACATGAAAATGTTTTCAGTACTCGTACACATAAACTTAATTAGGGAACATATTTTAGGTTGTGTATTTATGACTTATACTGGTTTAAAGATATTTCAGAAGCATCCAACCTCAGAAACACATTTTAATAAGGTTACATTTTTAAAAGCGACCATTTAAGGGTAAGGTATTTCATATACCTTAAATACCTACATCCATTTGGCTGAAGGTGGCCATGTTTTTGTTTTTTCGTTCTTCCTTCCTTTCTTTCTTTGTTTTTTAGGTTTTTTTTTTGTTTTTGTTTTTGTTTTTTTTAATACTATACTCTGCTGAGTAATTTGACACCAGTATTGGGCACATAGGGCAAAAAGATCTTTTTTTTTTAAGTGTTCAGCAACTATGAATTCTTTTCCAGAGATATAACTTGTGGGGGGGACCTCGCCCTCCAGTGGCCAAGTTGAGTGAGTAACACGGTTTTGTGTGAAACCATGCAAGCAATCATGAGTAAGAGCTGTATGTATAAATAATTAGTCTCCACCTCCTTTGAATTGATTGAGGTATGGTGGCCATATTATTAAGAAATGTCAACATATTTCGTATAATAAATGTATATACAGGTTTTTGATCATGCATAAGGTATCCACACCTGAGGATTTGGACATCAAGATTGTGAAGCTTGGCAAAAAAAATCCAAGGACCAATTTGCACTCTTGGTTTCAGATATTATGCAAATTATATTTCCAGAGGGAGAGCTAAATGGTTTAAAAGTTTGAGCAAAATAATTTTCACTGTACACATTATCTTTCATTCTTTCAAGAGATATATTTGCTTGTGTGTGCACAAACATAAATAGCACACGAATAGTAGCCAATTTGAGTAAGATTGCATCAGACAGTAGTGGTTCCTTACCCAAAACTTACAATTCAAGTTCCATGACAATATGTGAGTGTTAACCCTGTTAAGTGTCTGTTGAAATCTGATTGGCAAAGGGTGGCCAAAGTTTTTTAAGCAGTCAGGTCCATTTACAGATTAGCCAAGTATGCACAGACCAAGTTTCAGTTAATAAGTATTTATGGTTGCTGATAAAAAAAAAAAGTCCAGCCCCACCCCTTTGTATGTTGCTTATAACCTCAGAATGGTTTCCAGTATATACATTTCAGGTTTTGTGCAAATCCATGCTACTAACCATGACTTAAAACTGCTAAATTAGGCTCAAGTGATTAGTGATTTGGGGGCCCTAGGCAAAATGTGTTTTTTGCCTAGGTTTTTTGTCAGTGTTTTAACATTGATATTTAAATTTTCAGCATATCTTATTTAGCATTAATAGCAATAGTGAGGGATTAACTGGGACCAAAAAGTGGCCCTGACGGACCACGACACCCGGTCCACAACACGCCCCATCATAACACACCGGCTCATTGCTGGTTAGACCAATTTGTAACACCAGTTACTAGCATAAAAATATAACAAACATAAATGCTATTTAAACATAGTGCTGAATAGACATCAAGTCATCTTTGTAATATAGGCAAACAGAAACAGAAGAACAGTGTGACAAAGAATATAAAACAATCAAGACAACATGTTAGTTAGTCAGGGGGCATCATCTGGGTACAGTGTAGGAGAGCTGCACCACTCAGCTGTACAACTCCTCAATCAAGGTCTGAAACTTTATATTTTAACTAGGGCTGTCGACCTTAACGCATTAACGCATATGATTAACCAAAAAGTTTTAACGTGTTATTATTTTTTTAACGCAAATTAATCATTTGACAATCAAGTTTGACCTCAACTTCTTCCCATTATCACAGCATGGATGGTTACCTAGCTTTGTGTGATTAGGGCACGGCAAACGCGAGTAACGATGACAGAGTCTGATGAAGAGGTACTGTCCACAGATAAATCTCCAGAGAGGTATCAGGCAGAGCCCTGTGTCAGTATAGAAATATGTCCACTACAGTGGTGGTCATCACAAGTACGTACATATGGTAAGATGGCCCATATTGCAAAAAGGTACTTGGCTACACCCCGCGACCCTGAAGAAGGAATAAGCGGTTGAAGATGAGATGAGATGAGATGAGATGTACTTGGCTACACCTGCCTCAACAGTGCCAAGTGAGAGACTGTTTTCTTTGGCAGGTCACATTCCACAGAAGAAGAGGTAAGCTCTATTATCTGAAAATGTGGACAAGCTAGTCTGCCTGAGCGACTGGTTGAAAGAAGAGTAGTCTGTATTATTGGTTGACAGGAGGCATGTTGTACAGATGCACACTGACTGAAGTAATTATCTTTAACCACGAATGTAGACTGTTCACTCTGTTTCTTCACAGACATTATGGCATTAGATTTCTAAAATAGGACTACTTATTGTTGCCTTCATTTGAGTTGATGTTACTATGACTATACAGCCTATGACTGTGATTAATTGATTAAAATTTTTAATTGATTGATAGCACTAATATTAACACTAACATGAATCCACATCTAATCATTTTACCCCCAAAAATAGACCACTACTACTTCTACTGCTACTACTACTACTTTTATAATAGGTCACTACTACTACTATAATATAACAACAACAACAACAACAACAACAACAACAATAATAATAATAATAATAATAATAATAATAATAACTCGACATGTACATTTCGTGAAGAAAATGTGAGTGGTGCTTGCCATGGTAAAACTCGGTACTGGGCAATCGCTCTAGTGATGCAAATGACAGCAAGAGAGCCAAACCATAAGTCTGTATAATGTTCTGGTGCTGAAATATGGCTTATTCAAGATGTTATAAGGTTGTTAGGGTTTTCTGGGTGGTTCTTATGGTGTTCTGAATGGTTGCTAGGGTGTTGCTGGATGGTTGCTAAAGTGTTCTGGGAGGTTGCTATGTGGTTACTATGTAGTTGCTACGGTGTTCTGGGTGGTTGCAAGGGTGTTATGGGTGGTTGCTAGGTGGTTGCTAGAGTGTTCTGGGTGGTTACATGAATTAGCATGTTGCAACCATGGTTTAACATGTTGCAAGCACGAATTAGCATGGTTTAACCCAATGCTAATATAAATTAGCATGTTGTTAGCATGAATTATCATGTCATGTTGTTAGCATGTTTCATGAGGTTGCTAGCATGAATTAGCATTATCTAGCATGTTATAACACACTGCTAACGAGAAATAGCTTGTTGCTAGCATGATTCAGAATAATGCTAATATGAAGCCAGCATGATTTAGCATGTTGCTAGTATGAATTTGTTTGTTGCAAGCATGGATTAGCATGTTGCTAGCATGAATTAGCATGTTTAACACATTGCTAACATGAATTAGCATGTTGTTAACATGTTTTAGCAGGTTGCTAGCATGAATTAGCATGTTGCTAGCATGATTTAGCATGTTATAACAAACTGCTAACATGAAATAGCATGTTGGTAGCATGATTTAGCATGATGCTAGCATGATTCTAGCATGAAGCAAGCATGATTTAGCTTGTTACTAGCATGATTTAGCATGTTGCTAGCATGATTTAGCATGTTGCTAGTATGAATTAGCATGTTGCAAGCATGGATTAGCATGTTTTAGTGTAACTGGTCCGTGCTGCCTAGCCCGGCTACACTGCGTTGTGTTCTGGTGCACAATAGACACTGGACACCAGCGTATCTTGTCAAACCCAGGTTTATTCGTCCCGCAGACAAGCTCAACAACTATTCAGAGTTCAAAGAGCAAAACGTCACAGGACATACAGGATTTGTCTTCTCAACAAACCTCTTTCGGTCAAATTCAACACCGACTGATGAGAAACCGGAAATAACGCGATACTTCTGCTACCAACTAACAAAGAGCGCTATAAAACAAATACAGTACTCCCAAAACCAAAAGCAACAAACTATTAAATAGCCGCAAATTATTTTGGTGAAATTAATACACTTTAAAGGGCAACACATGCCATAAAATAACACAAAAAATATAAAATGAATTTTATTTCCTAATTTTTATCTGTTACATTCACACCTCCTCAATTTGGTCCAAATCCTAAACATACAGAAGGTCAGGCAAGACAGAAAAAGCAATCATATAAGGTAGAATATTCACACTCATTTGATCCAACAGAACCATAGGAATCTAATTCCACACACAGCATTTTAAGCTACTCAAGAAGTTGATCAGGCTACTGCTTCTCCTAGTTAATGTGATGGCTTTTACGCCACACAAGATGTTGGGACCTTATACTTGTCAATGTGAACATCTTCTCATACAACCCCAAAATAATGTACTAACTAAGAACATAACACAGTACTCATGTCTACACTTCCTCTAACCTCTTTAAAACAAGGTAAGTAAAGACGGTGGCCTTCTGTTAAACCTACCTACACCACTCCTAGTGAATGTTTTTTTGCACCATATTCTCTATCAGCCTATTGACTGCTTTAACAACCCTGCCTGTACATGTTCTGACTATGTTCGTCCTAGTCCCTAAGTCTTGTGTAGGTTTCTGGTTATCAGTCACTGTCGTGGGTGAAATGCTGTTATGGGACCTCGTCTCATCCAATTCAGGAACACTGATTGAGGTATCAAAGTCAGCGTAAGTCTTGTGTGGGTTGGCCAGCACATTAGAACTGGGCAGTTGGGGTGGGGGGTCTCATCCTCCATTCCTGATTCTGCACCATCTCCAAAGGACTCATCAACATCAGGTGACACGCATATCCATGTACGGGTACGCTCCTCATAAGCTTCTACTGCCAGGTCACTCAGGGTATCAATGGACAGAGGCTGGAGCTCGCTGACCTCGGTATCTGAATTCAGCTCCCCACTAGTTTGTTCTGGGACTGATAGGAAGCTCACATCCAACATCAGGTTCCGATGTACAACCTTAGTCCTTCCGCTCTCATTTACGACTTTATAAATGTGCGTTTGAGGGTTCCGATCCATGACAGTATAGATTGTGGGTTCCCATTTGTCCGCCAACTTCCTCTTCTCTCTCTCTGCTTTGTTTGCAATCAGGACCCAGTCACCGACATTCAAGCAAGTGCCACAGACTCTCTTGTTGTAACCATCAGCTTGATGCAGCTGCTCTTTCTTTGCATGTTGCTGAGCAATGCGAGTGGCTTCATGGAGGTTTGCCATCAATTTCCAGCATAGGTCTTGTAGTCAATCACGACTGGGTCCCTCAGGACTTGACTGAAGACCACATCCACTGGGAGTCTGGGAAATCGACCATACATTAAAAAGAATGGAGCATATCCAGTCGTTTCTTGAAATGTGGCATTGTAAGCAAACGTCAATGTTTGTATCTGTTGTGCCCAGTGTTGTTTTGCTGATAATGTCAAGGCGCACAACATATTGCCAAGTGTTCTATTAAACCTCTCAGTCTGCCCATTTCCCATTGGATGGTATGCAGTTGTGTGTGACTTTGCGATCCCTGTGAGGCTGAGGAGCTCTGCTATGAGCTTACTCTCAAAATTGGCTCCCTGATCCGAATGTATTTGCTCTGGAAAACCATATACGCAGAACACATTGTCCCACTGTTTCTTCGTGACTTGTTTTGCAGTCTGGTTGACACAGGGGAATAGATGAACCAATTTTGTGAAATGGTCCGTTATGACCAAGATTTCCACTGCTCTTTAATTTTTATCCTCAGCGCTCCAAAAATCTATACACACCAACTCCGTGGGTACAGAGGTGCGAATGGTCTCCAGGGGATCTCGGGCAGCTGGTTCAGGGGTTTTTGCCAAGATACATTGCTGGCAGCCTTTCATATATTCCTTGATGTCTCTTTCCATTTGTGGCCAGAAAAAATGCTTTCAGGCAAGGTATAGGGTTCTGGCTTGTCCTTGATGCCCTGCAAGGTCATGCACACCAGAAAGAGCCTTGGCCTTTAAGTCTTTAGGTAGGACGAACTGATGCCTTTTCTGTCTAGTAGACGGTTCCTTGGTGATCCTATAAAGGATCCCATTCTGAACTTTCAGTTGATGCCACTGCTTGCATAGCGTCCGTGCTCTAGGAGGCAACCTAATTCTCTCTCGTGTGGATGGTAGCTTGCCATTCTCCATGATCAACAGGACCTCCCCAACGACTGGATCCAATTCCTGGCTCTGCCGGAGCTCTGCAATAGAGATGGCTGGGAGCGTGCCTTGTTCTGAGGATCCCACTTGTGGAAGAATCTTGATGAATTGCACTGCTCTTGCCTCTGCAGCTCTCTCCCACTGAAGGTGATCTTCACAGACAGAACTGACATTGGAGGAATCCTGATTCCCGTCCGCCTTGTCCCTTGGAGCACCTGCGGTCCCACAGCCTGAATAATCTGCTTGAAGACACTGAACCTTGCACCGGAAAACATCCTGAACTCCTTCCTCCTTTGTCCCCTCAGCTTCTGCCAAAAGATTCTCATATGGCTCACTGATCAACGTTTGGCCCACTGACCTAGCTAAAGGATCTCTACTTAAGGTATCTGTCACAATGTTTTTCGCCCCAGGGATATGTTTGATACTGAATGTGTAGGGGGACAGCTTGGCCACCCACCACTGTTCACAAGCGTCCAATTTTGGTTTTGTCATTATATATGTTAATGGGTTATTGTCGGTCCACACCGTGAATGCATGTCCCTTTTTTCCACATTTTTCACAAACACTCCACCTGAGGACTAGGAATTGTAGACGATGAGTCACAGTCATCAGTCCAGTCTGTGGGTTTGAGCCTTCTGAAGACACCGGGTTTCTGATTGAACTTTCCCATCTTCCCTCTCCGTTTTTTGACCAGCTGTAAGGGCAAAAAGAGGCTTTGCTGTGGAGGAACATTTGGGTATGAAGTGCTGATAGTACAATACCATCCCCAAAAATGACTTTACCCTCTGAACTGAAGGTGTGCAGCCGTCATCCTCCATTAAATCCCTCTTTGACATTTTCACAATAAACTCTACTTTCTCTGGATCAACCGCTACCCTATCACCATCAATAATGTGTCCGAGGAATTTCACAGACCGCAGCAACAGATGGCATTTTTTTTGGCTCAACTTCAGGTTGTGCTCTCTCAGCCTCTGAAAAACGACCTCCAGTCTACTGTGGGCCTCTTGCTTGAATGGGGCAAACGCCAGAAGGTCATCGAGATAGCATAGCAAACTACTGAAGTTTAGGTCACCAAAGACACTTAGCATCATCCTCATGAAAAATGCAGGACTGTTACAAAGGCCCTGTGGCATTCTGTTATATTTGTGCAGGCCCAGTGGTGTTGTGAAGGCAGTGCATCTCTTATCTTCCTCATGCATGGGCAGGTTATAAAAACCTGATGTTAGGTCTATGATGCTAAAGAGAATGTTTCCACCAAGGGCTGCTAAACAGTCCAACTGATGAGACAGGGGATGGTCCTTGCGTTCAGCCACCTGAAGTCAGTACATATCCTGAGGTCACCATTCTTTTTCCACACCATCACGACTGGGGAGGCAAATTCACTCACAGACTTCCAAATGATTCCTTGCTCCTCAACCTGGCGTAGCTTTTGGTAGTGGGCTGGAGGCACTCTGCGATACGGAAGCCAGAAAGGACGGTCATTGGTAAGCTGGATTCTATGCACAAAACTCTTGGCTTCTCCACTGTCTGGGTGGTGTTTTGAGAACACGTCCTTGTATTGTTCCAGCATTCTCACCAGTTGGATCTTGGTGGACAGCCTTACTTCGCAGCGATCGATGTCGACATTTCCAAGACCAACATTCTGTAGACTTTGTTTCAGGTCAGTATTGTCAACGTGTTCATCATGAGCCACTTGATCTGTGTCATTCTCTTTCTGACAAGAGCCTTGGGTCAGAGTGAAGTCTTCAACTGCAATGCAAGGGGAGACATCGGGCCAGTTTGCAATTCCGTCTCAGGGTAAGTGACTTTTCTGTGAAGCTGGTGAGTTTCATCGGAATAGGGCTGCACCTGGAGGAAGTAGACTCCACCATCACCATGCTCCCGGGTGACATAGGGACATTACATGACAACCTGCCCCACAACAGGTGTTTGTGCTTGGGGAGGAGAGTCACTGCTTGAGTTAGTTTAACTGTGCCCACTTTATCTGGTACATCTGGTCCTGTCTACCTTGTGAGCCCAGCCATCATCTCCAAAAATTGATCATCATTCATCAGTTGACTCAGCAGATATTTCAGCATGTTGTTTCCTATGATGATGTCATCCTTCTGACCAGTGACCACCAGGACTGGGACCATGCACCTTACCCCATACAAATCCAATTCCATGTCATACATACACTTGGGGCTCATCCGTTGTCCTCCACAGCCAATTAGTATAATGTGCTGTGTCAGCTCTTGCCGTGCTGTCACAGTGTTCTCTATTAAAAGTTTCTGCTCTGCCTCTTCACTTATTGTACAGGCCATGGATACTGTATCAAGCAATCTTTGCAACCGAACAGAACCGCTGACTGTTACTGGTGCATGAAATAATTCGCCAAACGTCTCAACTTTGTGGATATTCTGAATAATTACAGAGCAGTCCTCTGGCATTGCTTTGCAAACCTTTTCATACACCTCCTTAAGGGTTGGTTCCTTAATGCCCACACTTCCCCTCTCCGAATGTGAGCTGCCTAGTTTAAACCTGCTCCACACTGCTCATATCTGGGCTGTGTTTGGGCGGCTGGCAGCATTACATAATTTCTTGACTTACGTTGTCGGCATTCTCTTCTCCATTGGCCAAGCTTGAAACAGCTCATGCAAAGGTTTTCCTGTGTGCAGTGCATAGTTGTAGAGTGATCGACAGACTGGCAAACCCTGCATCTCCTTTGAGGGAAGTTCACTCGCTCCCTTCCCGGTGGAGTAACTGTCGCTGACGGAACTTTCTGCTCCAGCACACGATCCAGCAAGCCAATGAGGGACTGAAAACTTGACTCGTTTTACCTTGTGGCTTTATCCTGGCCTCTCTCTAATATTCAATGAGATGTTCCTGAATATCATTTGCTGTCCATCTCTCTGCCGTTCTAAACTTCAGGACACTTGAAAGCACGGGGTCAGGGCAATGTTTCATGAACATCTTCGTAACCTCGTGAGAGGGATCTTCCGTCCCTGCCTCCTCAGGCACTCATCTGCCACATCCACAGCTTTATTCAAGCGGATCCAACAGTCTATCAGGCTTTCTCCTACCTGAGGGAGAGTGTTGTAAAAATCGGCCAGATGCATGGTCGAATATGTTAGCTCACTGATATGTTGTTTCAGTATATCATAAACAAACTTGGGTTCTTCAGTAGGCTTTAATGATGGAATGCTGCACAAGGTGACTTTGACTACATCTCTAGCCTTTCCCATCAACCTTGACATAATTTCTTGGACGTGCTCTTGAGGTGGTATACTCTTCTTTTTCAGGTAGCCATCCATGATTTCCTCCCATTCACGTACTGTATGTTTGTTGGATCCATCACCTCTGAAGTGTAGTGTCTCTTTGTTGTCTGCCTTCACCACTAAATTTACCCCAGTCATGTTTAATGCAGAGTTACCCTGGCCAATGTTCCAACTAGGTGTATGAGTAGTTTGGTCCATTTGGTTAACTACAGTTTTCTGCATCTGGCTTGCAATACTCTCTCCAATCTGGTGGGCTAACTGAGTTATAAGGTTCTCTATGTCTGGGGAACTTACTTCTGGTTTAGGTGTGCAGTGTCTAGGAGAAAGTACCTCAGTGTGCATGTGAGTGGAAGAGAACACAGGCTGGCCTACTGTACTAGCCCCCTTAACAGGAGTTGAAGCATGTTGCTCGCACAATTTCACGTCGTTAGCATGATTTGGCAAATTGCTTTCATGGATTAAGCATGTTGCTAGCATGATTTAGCACTATGCTAGCATGTTCATAGCATGTTTTAGCACATTGCTAGCATAATTTAGCATGTTACTAGCATGATCTACTTGCATATTTAACATGTGGCTAGCATTAATCTGCAATCTGCATGATTTAACATACTGCTAGCATGAATTAGCATGTTGCCAGAATGAAGTAGCATGTTTCTAGCATGATTTAGCACATTTTAATTTCCACCACTAGATGGCAGTGGTTCACCTTATTGCCTGCTATTATATTCTCTTGTGAAGGTTTTAACACTAAGGAATTTCTGCCTGTAAACTGCCTTTACTTTACAAAACCCATTGGATTTATTTCACAGCTATA
>JAOUWY010000065.1:26407335-26427712 GCA_025728095.1 Prietella phreatophila | reverse complement strand
TTTTTATATATATATTTGTGTGTGTGTGTGTGTGTGTGTGTGTGTGTGTGTGTGTGTGTGTGTGTGTGTGTGTGTGTATATGTAGAACGTTTGTATATTTGAAATATGTTAAAACCTAATTATATATCATCCACATATTACTCCAGTGGCATGGCTATGTTCTTTTGTTTCACTGTACAAGTATCAATGGATATAATGTTGTTGCTGGTGGAGGCACTGTCTCATTATTTTGCTCATTGTCTCCACACTCAATGTAGGAAAGCTGATTTAGGTGGCCAGCTGTAGAGACTGATTATATGTGCAGAACTGCATCCACACAAAAGCAGGAGCCCTAGGAAGATTTGTCGGAAATAAAAAGTGAAGAGGCGCAGTTACACCACTGTGCCTCTCGGATGTACAGTATATGCAGTGTGTTTGCTACTACCTCTACGGAGTTCACTCGCAAAGCAGGTGGAAATGGAACAACACTATAATTTTTTTTTTTTTTTTAAAAACATGATCAATCAAAAAAAAAAAAAAAACATTTGAATTTCTCCTGAAGATTAACTATTTTAAAATATACTAAATATACTATTTTAAAATATGCTCTTCTAGATGAACATGTGTGTAATAGGCTGGCACGATATAGATTTTTTCACCCTGTTTCACATTTTACCAATTAATCAATTATCAATGAGTTTATTGTCCAAAAATGATACAGTGACAAAGCACGTTAAGCATTTACACCAACTGAACGAGCATTTACACCATTTCAGGTTTAAGGAGAGTAAGTGAGGGCGGGCATAATAATAAAACCCGCTGTGCAGTCGGGAACTGCTTTCCTGCAGTGACAATTGCTGGATGGTGTATTTTTTAGATGATATTTTTAAAAAGGAAAAAAAAATAGCATAACTGCATTTGTGATATAATTGTTTTTTCAAATTGGTTGTATAATGTCCACATGGCTGTAATGATCAGTGCAGGAACAAAATAACCCAGCAGATTTAATCATTTAATAATTATCATCACAAGTAATTTTATTTGTAAAGTGTTAGATAAGGTTTACTTTTATTTAGGTAAAAAAAAGGGGGGAGGGGCATATGTCCATCCATCCATCCATCCATCCATCTTCTACCCCTTACTCCAGTTCAGGCTCACGGGGAACCTGGAGCCTATCCCAGGGAGCATCTGGCACTAGGTGGAGTACACCTTGAAAAGGTTGCCAGTGGGGGGCATCATGTATATTTAAAAAAAAAACATTTCTGTCCAAATAATATACTTGTCTATGTGGTTTTTTTTTTGTTTGTTTGTCCCCCCCCACATTAACGAAGTCTAAATATTCTCAATTTACTATGACAGAAAGCTTCAGTTTCTTCTGCCTGTACCTTCAACACAATCTTCTGTAACTGCTAAAGGGTTTTCTCAGGTAAACCATATGCTTCAGTAATAATTGCACTAATAAGAACTTGTAAGATGTTATCATTTTTCCCGCTCTGACAGAGCCCCGCATGCTTTTACAGCATGGACAAATTATTTTGCTGAGGTATGCAGTGGACTGACATCCAGGTCAGGGTGTATTCATCCTGGATTTGTACCTTATCACTCAGTGTGTGATTTTTATTGGTAGAGCAGAAGTTGAATGCTCACTGTTTGTATGTGGTAGTATGGTTATTCAATACATGGATGTCATTCACAACACAAGGACATTACATCAGAGAGGCAGGCAGAGCATGAATGCGAGAAAGCAAGCAGACATGGTGACAGACATATGGTTGCTTGGAGGCAGCAGCCGCTCCAATTCTGCCTCTTGTCTCACACTGACTATCCTCCAAGGCATATAGCTGCCAGTCTGTAATGCACATGTTCTACTAAAGCGCGTTCTCTCTTTCCATTACTTTTCCTCATTTTTCTGTGTTGTAACAGTCGGTACCCTAGTCGGTATAATTGCATTCATACAATTATCCAATCGTGTGACAGCAGCACAATGCATAAAATCATGCAGATACAGGTCAAGAGCTAATCGGGTAATGTTAACACAGACAAATAAACAAAAAGCAGACCCCAAAGGACAAAAAGTGAGTTCTGCAAGTAGAACTTGCTGATGAGAGAGGTCAGAGAAGAATAGCAATAGATAGAGAAGATGGTTGGTATAAGTCATCAAATTAATTTTGACAGGTCTAGGTCAAAGTTTATCATCAATCATAATATTTCGACAGGTGTATGCTATTGTTTAATGATCATAGGCGATTAAACATGAAGGCACCATTCACACGCACATACAGATGCATCTAAAGAAATAAGCATATTTAAAAAGTTTTTTTTTTCTGTAATTTTTTATTATTATTTTTTTAAAGTGGAACTTTCATATATTGCAGATTCATTACGCATAAAGTGAACTATTTCAAGCCTGTTTTTGTTTTAATCTAGATGATTACAGCTCATGGACATCAAACATCCAGTGTCTCAAAATACTATAAAGAATAAAGAATTTATAATACAGAAATGTTGACCTGAGAAGAGCTCTAATCAGCTAATTAACTCAAAATACCTTCCAGAGGTTTCCTGAGCTTTTAATCTCTCATTCTGGTTCAGTACACACAAACACAATCATGGGGAAGATGAAAGTAAACTGAAAGTAAAATGAAAGTAAATAAAGCTCCCTGAGTCTGGAGGACGAGTGGAGAGGCACAGAATACAAGTTGCATACATACATACAGTTGCAATCAAAATTATTCAACCCCCATTACAAATCAGGTTAATTGTCAAAATTTACAGACTTTCAGCTGTTTGTATTGAACAAATCAAACAAAAGCAATTGAAATATTTCAACACAACGAATGCGTCAAAGAATCGTATTCCATTCCTCATGAGCAATGACCTCTAGTTCAGTAATATTCTTGGGTTTGCGTGCTGCAATCGCCTTCTTCAAATCTCACCAGAGATTTTCATGGTGTTCAAGTCAGGTGACTGTGATGGCCCTGTAAATTTCTTCCAGGACTTCTTTTGCAACCGAGCCTTGGTGGAATTTGAGGTATGCATGGGATCGTTGACCTGATGCCCAGGCTTCAGTTTCCTCACAGATGGCATTACATTTTCCCATAGGATTTCCTGATACTTCAATGAATTCATCGTGCCTTCCACAGACTGCTGGTTTCCACAAGCCCCAGAGTATCACCAAGCCACCACCATGCTTGACTGTGGACAGGGTGTTCTTTCTTCATTCTTCTTCCTCCAGACAGACCGCTGATCCATCGTGCCGAAAAGTTCCAGTTTTGTTTCATCACTCCACAGAAAAGAATCCCAAAACTTATGTGGCTTATTTATATGATTGAGTGACTTTTCTTGTGCTTTTGTGTCAGTAGTGGTGTGCGTCTTGGAGTTCTGGCATGGAAACCTTCTGCGTTTAGTACGCGCCTTATGTAAATGTACGTTTTTAATGAAAAATCCAAAGACCCCAAATGTAGTTCAAAAAAGGCCTGGATCACCTGTGGGAGCACTGATTTACTTAGTGTAGTACAGATTTTTTTCTAATCTGTCTGCTTGACAAAGATTACTATTACTATTTTTAATGTTCCACCAAATTACTTGAACCAACAGTAATCATTTGGGTGAGTTAATCATTAGCTGTCAGCAAATGCTAAAATGCTTTCTTCTAGAAACTTATCTGTGCTAAGACTTCACATGAGATCATATAGTAACCATTTTGCATAACAGCTTATAACATACCTGATACTCAGTGATAATAGCAGGAGACTGATATTATGACTGATTTGTGGCTCCTATTTGGCTCTGAGCTGCAAATGGCAAGAGTGAGATGGTCATTGAGCACTGTTATGATGGAAAAACAAATGCTTTGAGGATATGAAAAGAGAGCAGTTCTCTCCTGAGAATATGGGCCAATGCAAATGGAAGGTTTAATTTTTTGTCTGAACTTGCAACGTTACTATCACTAATTTTTTTTTGGCACATGGTTGAGCTTACCTTGTCAACCTCAATTAAACTTAATTGTACTTTAGCACTTTCTTTGACTTAAGATTCCAAAAGTGATAAAGGACATGAATATACTAGCAATGTCAGACACAAATTTACAAAAAGTAATTGTAACCTGTAGCCTATCACAAACTGATTTCACGTAATGCAAATTTCCAACTGTTGAACACAAACCTGTAACATGGTTTTTTGATCATTCCGCTTCTTGTTCTTTGTTGTACGATATAAGTATTGTTCGGGTCTCTGAAGCAGGAAACGCTTCTGCAGAGGGTGCAGTGGCACCAGGGAGCTCTGTCATCCTTGTCGGCAGAAGGGAACTATCCTTTCAGCATCCCAGTGGTAGTTGCATGAGGAGCATTCTTCCTGTCTTGGGTGCGTACCTCCAATCCGACGTCACATAACCCACCCCCCAGGTTCAGAGCCTATTGCCGCCAACCTTCAGGATGTCTTGCTCAATTGATCTCAGGTCGGCTGCTATTTTTTAACAATAAACATGTTTTTTGCTTCTCCCATCCACTGTGTTCTTGAATATTATTCTGTCAAGACTTTTTGTTGAATTGAACTGTATTTGAGAAAGTGACCATGCATCCAGTGTTTCTGACAAATGACAGTGACCCAGTGTTGCTCTCGGTATCTAGGGGCCTTGACTGGTGAGTCCTGCATGGTGATGCAGTTGGTGTACTGCACCTTTGAACTGAACCTCGTATCTGCAGTGTGATTGTCCCAAATCTTCCCCTTACTCCTCCAAGGCAAAGACTGTCAGGCGTGGATTGATGCATTAGACCCGGTCACCTTTTTTCCTCTGCTCTTATGCCTGTAGCCTTTGTGGCCCTTTGCTCTCCAGCTACTAGGGGGGACATCAATCTTGGCCTCTGCCAGATGTCCAGGGGGCTTCCCTCAGCCACATTTCAGACTCTGCAAGGGTGGGTGCACAGGGTGGGTTTTCCACATGGCAATCCCAGATGGCCAATAGGGGCTTTCTGGCATAAGCAGCAGATAGGGGTTCCAAGGGGAGGTAGCTTGTGACGTTCTGGGCTGAGCTGTACCTGGGGCAGCCACGGTTGGTTGTCCCCTCTCCAGCCAGTTCCAGGGGTCTCAAGGCTCCTCTTCGGGTATCCAGCTGTTCTTTAGGATCACTGAAGATTAGAGGTCCATAGTTGCCAGCTGATTCTACCTTTTTTACAGTCCTGGAACGAGGGTATCCGTCCTCTCTCTTTTAGGCTGTTTCTTTATCCAGGCAGCCAGTTGCAGCCCCTGCAGGCCTTTTCCTCCATCTTTATGGCCAAGTCCCTTGTTGACGGGTTGCACAACTCGGCAGGGGCCGGAGAGAGGAGCAGTGGCAGCTCTGGCGAGATCTTCCCAAGCACAGAGCTCTTCCTCGAAGCTCCGTGCTGATGTGTGTCTTGCTGATGGTTCTCAGAGTTTTCTCTCAAGTGTTGTTCTCAGCTCCATGTTCGGTTAAAAGGAGACCGCTCACCTTGCTGCTCCCGGCGTGACCTTTTATATTCGGACTATTTGCTCTCAAAACAGCCTCAATTCTTTGAATTCCACACTATGTTGGAAACATTCAAATGAGAGAGAGAGAGAGAGAGAGAGAGAGAGAGATTATTAGGAATTCTTATTGTCCCGTAATGGTTAAGACAATGTACTTTCTGTGAGTGCAAGCAGGGAATCTGGCAAGACAAGCTATGATGGCATAACTTAAAAGGGAGAGCGAGAAGGTAACACAGACATGAGGGCATAAGGTGGCCAGCAATTGCACCATCAACAAACCTAGGTGAATGCATGAAAGTGGGGGCTATGATAGCATCCAAACATCGCTATTCACCACAACATACTATGCCAGTGAGCCCTCTAGATCTGCTTGTTTACCTACAAAAACAAACTAGTCACAAAAAGCTTGAGAAAACAAAAATGTTTTCAGCCTGGACTTAAACTCTGAAACTGTGTCTGAGGCCCGAACACTAATTTGAAGGCTGTTCCATAACTGTGGGGCTTTGTAAGAGTAAGCTCTTCACCCTTCTGTATCCTTCAGTATTCGAGGTACTGACAAATAGCCTGCACCTTTTGATCTAAGTAGGCATGACAGATCTTAAAAGACAAGAAGTTCACTCAGGTACTGTGGTGCAAGACCATTTAGTGCTTTAGTGCAATGTGAAATTTTACTGGGAGCCAGTGCAGTGTGGATAAGATCGGGGTGATGTGGTCGTATCTTCTGGTTTTGGTTAGGACTCTTGCAGATGCTTTCTGGACTAACTGGAGCTTGTTTATGCTCCTACTGGAACATCCAGGCAGTAAGGCATTACAGTAATCCAAACTAGAGGTGAGGAAAACATGAAAAAATTTTCTGCATTCTGTAGTGACATATTTCTTATCTGAGCAGTATTTCTGAGATTAAAGAAGGCTGTCATAATAATATTATTATGATTATTACCCTACTTAATAGTAATAATATTATTATCACCCTTCTTCTACTCTGTTGGATTGAATGGAAATAGAAAATGACCTATTTTAACCTCCACATATACAAACTGTTGATTTGATTATGTTGGAGTGTTGTTCAAGTCACAGGTTTATATACAACTCTGACACCATAAACTCCAAAGAGACAAGGTTAAATCCATCAAGATATCTTTAATGAGTCAGCAGAGGGGCCCATAATTAAGATTAAAATAAGAAACTATACAACATTTAATGCTGTTTTATTACATATAATACTAGTATAATTTGTTTGTTTAACAATTTTTGCGACAATAACAATTAGGCTTTGTATTGCATCACCACAATATAAGGCAAATTACTATTCTGATAAAGCAACACAAAAACATGACCACATGCTATGAGGAAAACAGTATTGGCATTTTAGTTGTGTTTTATTTATGTATGTATTTATTTATTTATTTATTTTTACTTGTGTTTATTAAACTCAGATTAATGGAGAGAGAGAGGCAGGCCATGCCGTTCTAGTGCTCTGTTGTCTGTAAATACTCGCGCAGACAAATTAACCGAGGACGTTTTGAATAACTAACTTTGCCACCACTCAATTTCAGCAGTCACTGCCTCCTCCACTCAATCATTTGCTCACCGCATTACTCATATTCCTAATGTGCTTTAAAGGTTAGTAGTGGTATTTTATAATGAATGCAAAATTTTACTGGGAGCCAGTGCAGTGTGAATACGATTGGGCTGATGTGATCGTATCGTCTGGTTCTTGTAAGGGCTCTTGCTGCTGCTTTTTGGACTAACTGGAGCTTGTTTATGCACCTACTGGAACATCCAGACAGTAAGGCATTACAATCAATAATCCAACCTAGAGGTGACTAAAGCATGAGCTAAGTTTTCTACATCGTGTAGTGACATTATATATATTTTTTTATCTAAGCAATATTTCTGAGATGAAAGAAGGCTATCCTAGTAATATTATCTACATGAGCTTCAAATGAAAGACTGGGGTCAATAATCAAACCAAGGTCTTTTACTGCTGTACATGACGAACCAGAAAGTCCATCCAGAGTTACTGTGTATTCAGAACACTTACTTCTAGCATTGTTCTTCTGTCTTGCTAGAATTCAGTAGAAGGAAGTTAATAAGCATCCAGTATCTAAAGGCTTTTACACATTCCTCAACTTCATTAAGTCCTCTGGCTTTGCTGAAACATACGACTATGTATCATCAGTATAACAGTGGAAGCTAATTCCATGTTTACGAATAATTTGACTCAGAAGTAGCAGATATAAAGGAAAAAAACAACAACATTGGGGTTAAAACAACCTTGCGGAACACCAAAATTTACCTCCTTTGAGTTTGTGGTCCATGTGGACATGATTGCATCACACAATTCCTGCAACTTTTTCAGGCACACATTCATGCTGCGAATCTTCCTTCCACCACATCCAGAGGTGTTCTATTGGATTCAGATTCGGTGACTGGGAAGGCCACCAAAAAACACTGAACTCATTCTCATGTTCATGAAATTAGTGTGACATGGTGCATTATCCAGCATTATTCTGAAACTCACCATTAGAAGATGGCTAAGTTGTGGCCATGAAAGGATGCACATGGTTAGCAGCAATAGTCAAATAGGCTGTGGCATTCAAACAATGATTGCTTGGAATTAATGGACCCAAAAATTTGTTTGGGTCTGTTTATATTTTTTGTTTAATAATTTTAGCAAAGATAACAATTTAACTTTGTATTGCATCATGGTAATACAGTATAAGGCAAATTGCTATGAACAACCAAAGAAAACCAAAACGTGACAGCATGCTGCACTTAAACAGTATTGGCCTCTCAGATTGAGAGTTGATGGAAGAGGTAGGACGTGCAGTTCTAGTGCTCTGTTGTCTGTAAACTTTAATTTCACCGTCACTCATTTTCTGCAAAGTCACTGTCCCCTCCACTCAACCATGTGCTCACTGCATTAATCATTATCTAATGTGATTTTAATGAAGACTCACAAAAAGTCCTAGTACAAGAAACAACAGAAATATTGTTTTAAAGCAATACTAAAGTAAACATACTGTAGTCAAGTCTTTTTCAGCTGGCCCTGGATTTTGCATACAAATTTTACACTTACTGAATTTGGCAGATACCAGAATACACAAATGACCGGATAAATAGATGAAACATCCCTTTTAAATTTGGAAATGTTCTGAATATTTCTCAAGTTAAAATAACGTATAGGTTAACATAAACATTTAAATGAAAAAACATTCAAATACAATTGAAATGTAATGATTTTAACATTTTACAAATATATCCTATTTGCTGAGAAGTCCATGGTCTCTTAAAATTATGCAAAACATCTGGGAGTGTTAGTCTTTATTTGGAGTTTCCCAACATTTTTGGCATGAAACTTGGGGGTATAAAAAATGTATGTGTATGTGCATGTGAGTGGTGCTATCATCTGAAATCTCCTGTGGGGCAATTGTGTCACGTTAAGCACATAATGGGGGTTCGGACGGATGCAAATGCAGATAAGAGACAGGCAGACAAATACAAATCGTGAAACATAGATGTGGTCATAAACAGGCCAGGTCAGGCGATCGGCAACGAGGCTAAACAGGAAAAGAAGAACGAGGGTGAGAACAACAAAGCTATGACACATGAAACGAGGAACAAAGGGTGCTTGTTCGGAAAACTGACAGAATACTTTGCGATGTACATAGATGCATGAGGGGTTTAAATAACAAACGTAATCGGGGTCAAACACAAGACAGCTGAGAACAATGCTGACACAAAAGGGAAACAACCAATAAGAATACAGGGACGGAGACAGGATCTAAACTATAACAAAACACACATGTCAAAAAAAAAACGAAGGCAATTTCACTGAAACCCAGAAGTGCGTGTTCCAGTGCTTAGCGCGAGGGGAAATCGTGACAGAACCCCTCTCCCCAAAGGTGCTACTCCCAGAGCACTAGAAAAGACTCCCTCCCCTTGCGGTCCTGGCCCTCTGGTCAAAATGTATTCACAACCCCTCAGGTCCTGAGGCAGGCTCTTCAAGGAGTCATGGGGCAAGTATGAGGCTGGAGCAGACTCACTGGGGTCTCTAGACAGCACCCAGATGTGGGACGCTGGGTCGTCAGCTTCAGCAGTGTGAGAAGGCAGAGTGATATCCTCAGCAAAACAGGAAGGCAGAACTTGGTCGGCCGTGTCAGCAGACTCCGGTGCAAGCATAACGTTGATGGTCGTGACGTCACCCTTAGACAGGAACGTGGCTTGGGAGGCCATCTCATGAAATACTATGCTTTAGAGGTCAGTTTAGAATTTATATTTAGGTAGCTTTATATCCTTCGTGGCATGCTGAGGGAGTTTCTCAACCAAACATTCCACTAGGGATGAGAAGTCCAATGTGGGAATGTGCACGTTTATTAAACCTGAAGGATGGAATATTATGTTAGAGCAGTTTAGTTACAGTATTATTCTATGGATGAGTATGGATTAATAAAATGTAGGAAGGGTAGGTCTGCTCAGTCCTTGCCAGTGTCTAGAGCTGAAATTGTTTGATGGTGGAGGTGATGCTAAATGACTGCAGGCACCATACTTGAAATGGAGGTTCAATGGAGGTTACCTACATTGGAGGTAAATTGAGGTTTTGACTTGGCCAAAGATATGTCAACATTTTCAGTTTTGGTATTAATTTCAGTCTCATGTGATCCGATCACAAGTGGGCAGATGAGGTTTATAGCCGTTAACGCACTGTATTTTCTTGTGTTTCGAATGTCTACACTGACCCAAGCTGTGGAGAAATAAAAATCAACCCGTTACGCGTATCAACAGTGTGACTGAATGAGCCTCGACTGAGCCCAAAGACTGCTAACATGGCAGTACTATTGAAAATGTATTTTGATGTTGTCCAGGATGCATCTGGATGCTTTGCATTTCACCCTTGACCCAGAACTCCGCACCTCTGATGACCTGAGTGACTGGATTACAAGAAACATTTGACCTCATTCACATCTGTATTTACCATGGTCTGATCTGACCACCTGATAGCGTCGGCTCTGAGTCCACCGTTGTTGAGTTCGAGTCGAGACCAAGTCCTTACCCAATCGAGTCTGAATCCAAAAGGGGTCGAGTTCGACTCGAGTCCGAGTCCTTAATAGTTGATTCCAGAAGGTAATTAAATTGAAAACGATTTGAATTTTTATTTGATTTTTATTTCATATCAGCAGCACGTCAGCTAGTTTCCTATATGTTTTTTTTGTTGTTTTGTTATTGTATCACTCTATATTGTCTCCTCCAATTCAAACTCTCCCCCACAGTTATATAAGCTGAGAGAGAGAGAGAGTGCAGAGTAGAGTTACATTCAGCAGCATGTCATAACATCAAGCTTCTTGTTTATTCTGTCTAAGAATCACAACAAATTAATTTCTGAACACAGCTCTGTTCTTATAACTTTTTTTGCATTTTAATTCCTAAAATGTAATAAAAATCCCTATCAGCAGGGTTTATGATATTTACTACAGTACGAAGTACATTTCACGTGAAATTCAAGATTGGAATCACCAAACGCTAATGTTTATAGGCGATACGATTACGAACATATTTCACGATAACAATGTGCTTTCTCAGGTAGGTCTATCAGTTTTCACGTAATTAATACTACAGAAATTGAATAAAGCAGTTAAATGTAAAATATAATATACTTCTATACTTAGTGGTTAGCACTTTTGCCTCACACCTCCAGGGTCCGGGGTTCGATTCCCGCCGGGGCCATGTGTGTGCGGAGTTTGCATGTCCTCCCTGTGCTGCGGGGGTTTCCTCCGGGTGCCCCGGTTTCCTCCGCCAGTCCAAAGACATGCATGGTAGGCTGAT
Organism: Prietella phreatophila; assembly: GCA_025728095.1. NCBI lineage: Eukaryota > Metazoa > Chordata > Actinopteri > Siluriformes > Ictaluridae > Prietella > Prietella phreatophila. The sequence continues at coordinate 26,416,423 of JAOUWY010000065.1, read as the reverse complement.
TGGCGTTTCTAAAGTGTTCATAGTGTATGAATGGGTTTGTGAGTGTGTATGCGATTGTACTCTGCGATGGACGCACCCTGTTCAGGGTGTACCCCCCCTTGTGCCCGATGCTCCCTGGGATAGGCTCCAGGTTCCCCGCGACCCTGGAAAGGAATAAGCGGTAGAAGATGGATGGATCAAATGAGTGAGTGAGTGAGTGAGTGATTTTCTCTTTGTCTTTTGATTGATTAGCATTAACACAGACAGCAGCAGACTGTTGTGACATTAAGACCTAATGCACAGATCCAATATACTGTATTGACACACCTCCGATTTTTTTTCCTAACTGTTTACATTCAGTTAAGATAATCTTCATCTGTCACTTCATTTAACAAAGTTCTTAAACCACAAAAAAATAAAAATAAACCAATGTGCTTGTCTTGGGCATTAAACTCCTGAGCTGAAAATGGGTCCCACTCTGGCCCTGTCAATGGTAGAGGTAGTGCTCCTGGTCAAGATGGCATATTGTTCTGTGTACAGTGTAGTGGGGGAAACTTTCGGGGTTAGTAAAATGACTGACCCTCGATGTGTATATGCTGCATACACAGCTATTAAAGAAGTGGCTGCTGAATGTAGCAGAGGCCAGTGAAATTGCAAGTCGTAATTCCTTGCCACATCTCGTGTCACAGGTTTGCAGTGCGCTGGATGGTACACACATCCCTATTCATTTTCATTTGACATTAATGGCGTTTTGGCAGGCACCCTTATCCAGAGTGACTTACATTTATCTCATTCATGAGACTGAGCAATTGAGGGTTAAGGGTTAAGGGTCTTGCCCAAGGGCCCAGCGGTGGTAGTTTGGCAGTGCTGTTTGGAACTCCTGACCTTCTGATCAGTAACCCAGAGCCTTTAACCACCGAGCCACCACTGCCCATTCTTCTACACAAAAACTTAGTTTAAAGTATCAACATAGAGTTTATGCATTAAAGTTAAACAAAAAAAGATTATGTCGACACTTCCATCAGCTATACAGGTAAACCTTTCAATGTGCTAAACCTTTTATCGCAAAAAAACTCTTGGCTGGAAACGTGGCTATTTTTGTTTTCTGAAAATATTACCGACGGGAATTACATGAGGCCCCTTTCCGAATGTCCTGTCATGTCATTGCAACTCGTAATTGTCATTGTGATTGCCACATTTTGAGACACTGCTGTGGAGTAAAGTTTGTCAGCCCTCAGCGCGCCCTAACAGCCTGGGGCCCCAAGCCGTTGCCTGCCTTGCCTGTTCACAAGCTGCGCCCTTGCTTGTTATCTTAATTTTATGTTGTTGTTTATTTTTTATTTTTCTTTCCATGTTACACATGACGCGGCCTCGAATGGAAAAACTTCAGAGTCCAAAATGTCCTAAAAGTCCATGTCTGTGTCCGTGTCAAGTTTGAGTAAAAATTTACCCGAATGGGTGACAAGTCCGAGTTCGTTCACTGACTTGTTCATTTTTACTGCGAAGGCCCATGATATTCGTTTATGCCGTGAGCACATCGCCGAATATATGGTTAATAGCACTGAGTAACATCGCTGCTACAGTCAAAACTGTGCATGGAACGTATTAATTTAACATGTTAAGACATACTAGTCTTTTACATTATAGCTTTCGCCCTTGTGGACATTTTTGTCTTGTTCATTATTTATTTATTTATTTATTTATTTGACATTTTTATCATTTTGTCTGTCTTAATGCATCAGCTATTAGTCAAGATTACTCAACATTCAGGATTGCAGTTAGACCGCCTTTCAATATGTAACATTAAAAAATATATCTTAAAAAAACACATTTCTGCATTTAAATAAAAAAAAAAAATAATAATCATATATGAAAACAGAATAAGGTTCCAGAGTGCACATCTTAACCAGAGAATAGCACGTAGCATTGTTTTTTTTTGTTATATATTTTCATGAATATTTAATTTAATTACAAGACATCCCTACACGTTTGCCATTTCTTTGTAAACACACAGTTGTCTTTCACACTCATGATGAACCCATATTGGCACATCTGGTGTTGTGTGTAATTGTATGTCTATTGCAACCTTGCATAAAAAGCGATTGAAGAATTGAAGCAGTAGAAATGTTGTCTAGGTAGACAACAAAGGTGTTTCAGAAATTACACTCCAACCCTTTTGAAATACAATTACAAAAAAAGAAATTTCCTGCCACATTTGAGAACAATCAGTCATCAAACTTTGGAATAACACAAATGGATCTATGGGAATTGTGTTGTGATTATAAAGCCAAAATAATTTTATATTTTAGCTTCTTCAAAGTAGACCCCCTTTTTGCTTCCAGAAATATATTCTTGGCATTTTCTCAACCAATTTCTTGAGGAATCCCCTCAAATGCTTTTTAAACAGTATTAAAGGAGTTCCCACCTATGCTAGATACTTACTGGATGCTTTTTGGAATATTTTGCTCCAAATCATCCATTTAAAAAAATTTATTTGTAAATAAAATGTTTATCTAATGAAATCATACACCTTCAGATCAAAAGATTTTTAAGATCATGAGAAACATTTCAGTGAAGTGTCTCCAAACTTTTGACCGGTGGTGTATATCCCTGTAATCAGCTGGCCAGAAATACTGCCATTCACTTAATCAGGGCTGATGGAGGAATCGAGTGTTAAGAGAAAGATTTGGTGAGTGTGAGTGAGAGAGAGAGAGAGAGAGAGTCTGATGGAGAGGATGCAGTTCGAGAGTGGGCTCTTCAGCTCACCCACACTCCCCGCGCACTCGACTGAGCTCCGTTCATCACACGGAGCGTCTCTGCGAGATAAAACACTCCCATACTTCAAGCCGCACCTCCGTCTTCTACGGATAGGCGATGCCCGGGCGCTCGGATCGATCTACCAGGCAGCGTCCAAAAGTTCAACCAAGAGACGCCGAATAAAGGACCTCCGATCCAGCCGTCGCGTCTGTCGAAAGCGAACTCAAACGAGTCTTGACCTAATTTCCTAACCCTCTGTGTGAGATGGGGTCTCTGCCCCCTTACCCGTGTGTATTGGCTGTGATTGACAGCTGGGTCTGGAAGAGTCAGGTTAAGCTTTGTCCTTGGTAAATGGAATGTGACCCTGCGGAAGATACTGTCCTTCGTGGTACACGAGAGTCCTTAACAAAAAGAGACGAGAATATTCTGTGAAAGAAAGTAAGGGTGGGAAAGAGAGGAGGACGGGGAGAGAGAGAGAGAGGGATGACCGTGTCCTCATGGGAAAACGAGCGAGGTCATTCAGTCTCCCACTGCGTCGTCTCCCCTGAGGATTTATCGCTCGTATTCAGGCCTCTGCTCCCGGTTTGTTTGTGGCCATGACGCAGAAACTCATGTGAATCTCAGCAGACTCTCTGCTCCACGTGAGTTTCTGCTTATTATTGCTTTTCCAGCACGTCTCCTGCTTTTTCTTCAGCCCCGTATCACGTTTCTCCACATTTATTTATTATTATTTTCGGCTCGCTTCCTCCCTGTTGCCTTTTACGGCTTCATAATGTCCGTATCTCATCACAGTCATCTCCCTCGCTCTCGCTTTGCTGCAGGGCTTCCGTCTGCAAATCCTTGGCTGATGGGTAGATAGCGTAGCTTCTCCATCACACTGGTTTGTTTGGCATTATGGTGGTGACTGATACCACACCAGGTGTGTGTGCGCTGCTGACTGAAGCAGCTTGGAGATCGAGATAAGACGCCATAGATCCGGGCATGGGATGCTTAACTCTCGGTTTTATTCGCGCTTTGTTTCTGAATGTGATTTATTTATTTAGGATTTTTTTTTTGTAGACATCATGGTTTTGCATTCTCAGACTAGTGCCGCCGTGGTTTTGGTAACCCCAAAGAATGTTTTGATTGTATTTTGGTTTTATTTATTTATTTATTTGAAAGTTTAAGCAGTTCCGTAGTGGCTGAGAGAAACGTTTGAGACACAGCCTCGCCGTTGTTTTCCACACCCATATTCAGAGGATCTGTGCCTCGGGGGAAATGGAGAGAGAACGTGAACGAGGGCGAATCTGATATTGGTTTCATTCATTCGTGTAGAGTAACAGATGTTCAGGGTCGAGGTGGATCCGGAGCCTATTCTGGGAATACTGGGCCAGAGGCAGGAATCCACCCCTGGTTCAAAAGGAGGGGGAAAATGGCAGGGTGCTTCCGCTGTGTCGGGAAATTTCATGCTTTTCTCTCGAAATATTTATCGTTTCTTTGTTTCTATCGTGGTCTTTTCCCAAATGTGTGTGTGTGCGAGTGTGCTGTGTATTGTGGAGAAATGGAGCAATAATTCTATTTCAGCTTCTGCAGGAATCCAATCAGCCACTGGGGCGGCGCAGTCACAAACCATGACAATATAAATAAATAAATAAATAAATAAATAGGACACCGGAAGAGCCGAGTCAGATTATCCGTCAGGAGTTTCAGGGGGAGATGAACGCAGGAGACCTTCAACGTCACTGAAACAGCGGTCAGGGCCGATGAAAGTGAGGCACGGTGTTAAACGAGTGCACGCAGTCTTTTTCAGGACCGATGAACCCCGAGATGACCCGGGCAGGGCTGGGCTGGACCGGGCGTTTGCATGCTGGCTGGATGGCATCCGAATGCAAAGTAGACCTCACATGCAAAGTAGAAGCGAGGGAGAGTTTACCTGGACCATGTAGGCGCACGCGACAGACAGACAGACAGACAGACAGACAGACGCTGTTGCAAATGTGCGGTTGGCCCAGGAAATCCTTCACGTGGTGAAAGATTCTACACTCGGATCGGCTTCCTCTCGAAATGCGTCTCACTTAGGGCGGGGCAACACGGCGATGTCAAATCCATATCGTGATCAGTCACACCGTGAGGCACGTTTCCCGAGCGGTCACAGGTATCATCGGGTATTTCTACAACAATTACAAACTGACCGATCGGAATCAGCGGAGGGTTTTCCGAGGTTTCCCCCCCATCCTTTTCTCCCCACCTACTGCCGTCACAATCGAACAACCGGCACGCGAATGTGTTTTAGTGTCGTTCGAGCCGCTGACGAGCTTTAAAGACGGGCTTTGCGGATCCCGGGTTTCCCGAGAAACCGCGTCATTCCAGCTTGAGGTGCGAGGGCGCGTCCGTTAGAGTAAACGTTTGGGTTTTTAACACAATCGCACACATCTGTTTACGTCTCGGGGAACGGTCCATGCTCCGATTTCTCACTCTGCACTTAGCTTTAGGATTTTTTAAATGATTTTTTTTTTTTTTGGCACAGCTTTTTACATTTTTATTTAAAAAAAAAAAATTTCCATCTTCCTATTTCTAATGCTCCGTATATTCTCAGCTGAGGAATTAATCGAGGCTTTGATGTACTCTGATTTCTCGCAGAGCGGGAGGACGTGCGCTCAGTGCCGTCACTGTCGTAAGCGCTGGATGTCGGATGGCTGATAGGAAAGACCTGAGCGTTTTGCCGAACAAATAAACATGCCAGAGGTTTAACCGGGTGGAAAAGGTGCTCTAATGGGGCCCACTGTGCATTCCGTGTGTGTGTGTGTGTTTGTATTCACCCCCTCATGGGGACAGCGGGTTCCCACAGCGATCTCAATGAAGCTCCGTAGACCAAAATCCCGGTCCCTGGAAACGCGAATGCATTGAAACGTATAGAGGACTATAATTAAGTCTTATGCTCATTTTAACTCGGGGCCCCATAAGGATTTTCGTGCGCGTGTGTGTGTGTATTCTCAAATGAAGTGCAACGTGCTCATGTAGTCGTGTAGTGTCAGGAAGGCAAAAAGAGTAAAACGTAGAAGTCCTGCCGTATTCCTAAACGCTTCTACTGTGGAAGCTGGGGGGGGTTTGGGTTTTTTGTTTGTTATGTCCTCGAAACAAAAAATAAAATCCAAGCTGTTCTCAACTTCTCAAGGCCTGGCGACTTTATTTAAACTAATCTGAAGCTGGCGTCTACTGCGTTTTCGAACATCTGCGGCGATCGCGAAAGAACAGAGGCGTTAGGACCGACATCGGGTGTGGAAGCGATCTGCGCGTGGGGTCACGTGAAGAGTCGCGTGGATCGGTTTTCACGTTTCTTATGATTTCTTCTTTTGCCGTGCCGAGGAAAGACCGATCATGGTTGTCGACGGATCGGAGACGGGCGTCAGTGCGACAGCTCGAACCTTCTGGTCCAGAAGGACTCGCGAGTGAGACGTGGGGAACTGGAGGAATTGTCACAGCTCTCACACACGTTCACTCACTGTGTACATCTCTGTGCGTGAGACACGACGCGTCCTTCTGTCTCTGTCCCTGTCTCTGATGTATTCACTGATGTATATACGCCTGTGTACTAATGTACTCTCTCTCTTTTTCCAGATGGTCACAAGAACGAAGAAAATATTTGTGGGTGGTCTGTCAGCGAACACAGTGGTGGATGACGTGAAGCAGTATTTCGAGCAGTTCGGGAAGGTACGTGGCTCATGCTGATGTCTCTCACACACACACACACACACACACACACACACACACGCGCGCACACTCTGAAGCTCGGCTAAGTTCAGCTGGACGTTATCGAGAAACGTCACTGAGACGCCAGCGATTTTAAAGTTCATCTCAATAAGCGAGGGTCTCGTGTGACGGTCATGTCACCCGTTTCTTTCCGTCTGTACACACATTTCCTCTTAGGAACAGACGGAACAGTTTCATAGCCGACGTTCATGTCTTCAGTTTCTGACACTGACACTCTGAAGCTAAAACATCATAAAGCTTTTCTCGTCCCAAAAACAACACCCCAAAAACAAACGCTTTCTGTGAAGACGAGCCTCAAACTACATCCAGCGATGTGGTGTAGGACACGGCGGGACCTGGGTTCTAGAGGCGGCCGTGGCGTAGAACCCCGCATCAATTCGTTTATATTAACTTCAGTGATCTGGCATCATCGGTTACGGCTTTGAGCTACGACTCAGAAGGGTGCGAGTTCGGATCCCATTGTAGTCGAGCCGCCACCGCACCGTACCGAGTTCTTGAGCGGGACTTAAACCTCTTGGCTGTATTGTTCCTCGGTCGTTCAGAGACGAGCATCAGCCGAACGAGTGAAATGTACGTGAAGAACCCCTGTATCATCAGCTCGTACCCGTACCGTCTGATCTCTGTAGAACGATGTTTGTTTATTTGCGTAATTGTTTGAGTTGGCACTCTGTACACATGTAAGTGCCGTCTCACACGCGTGCGAGTGTGCGAATGCTCCGTGTTTGGATAAACGAAGCCGGACGGGCGTTTAGCGCTCTCCCGACGCCGCTGGTGATCGTAGCGGCCTCGCCACGAATCTCGACTCGATTGGCTTGATTATTTGACGGTGGAGTTTTTTCTTTTCTCTAGATTTCGTTTGGTATTGTTTCCGGTTTCGTTTTTGATTTTATTGTGAGGAATCCTCACACTCGCCGGGAGATAAACAGATCAGCGTAATTGAGAGTGCGGTTCGAATCAGAGAGACGCTTGTGTGTGTGTATGTGGTCAGCTGATGGCGAAAGAGAGATGGTTGTTCTCCTTCTCTCTCTCTCTCTCTCTCTCTCTCTCGTTCTCTCTCTCGTTCTCTGTCTGTGTGCGTGTTTGAGCAGCCGTGTTTTTCCAGCACATTTTTAATTGTCCACTGCAGCCTGCCTTTGCGTGCGTGCGTGCTCTTGTTTGCGTTCAGGCTCGCTCATGGTTGCCCTTTATGTCCTTCCACATGTCCATGTATGACCAGTTTTGTCTACGCGTGTTTGCACACGCAGGCCAATATGAAGCGGATGTTAGCTCGATCGGTTGTGTTTGTGTGTGTGTCTGTGTGTGTGTGTGTTTTCATATCCTGGTGGGGACATTCCACCCCTCCCCCGACTTTGACCTTTGTTTAAGGTTAAATAAAACAAACCTTAAGAGGCGAAATGGGTCAAAGGGCTAGATTTAGGTTCTGAAAGGTCCTTACAAGGAGAGTAAGACGAACGTGCGTGTTCGCGTGGCGGTTAGTGTCGCGTCGCGGTGAGGAAACAGGTGGTACGAGCGCTGGGGTCACGAAAGTTCGCTTTCTCCTTCAGAGCCCCTTCCACCACACACACACACACACACACACACACACACACACACACACTCACTCTTGGAGCTGTTCGCAGTCCGTGTGTCATCTGTAATAGGATGCGGAACATGTGCCAGAGTGTGTGTTTGACAGGTAAAGAAGCTTCTCTGAGCCGAAGACTCGGCATGACTCGGATGTAAATCTCAGAGAGCTTTAGCGCGAGTGGATTTCTCCTGCTGGCTCGACGCAAGACCGCGGCGCTCGAGTGCTCACCTCGTCGACACTTTCCCGCAACGTGCGTGTTCGGAGACGATTCCGCGTCCCGGAACGTAACGCTCCGTCGCCGTGTAAACTTATCGCAGTGTTCATGTATGTACGAGATCGATCAGCCGTACGGGCTCGTTAAACCCCGCGCTGCACCTCAGGGGAACACTGGAGGGATCTTCTTAAACCTGAATCGCGTTTCGAATCGCTCAGGCTTACGCCGCTCCATACGCAACACCTCCACACGGGCCGGATCATCGCTCTAATCGTCCTGCTCGTCAGCGATTGGCCGATTTCCGGCGAGATCGAATAGTGGGTATTTTCTAGGTGTGTCACGGGCAGAAGAGTTCGATTGCTGCGTCGATTTAAAAAATAACATCGTAAATCGGTTCGAATTAGAATCAATGATAAATCGTTTACGATCAAAGAAAGCTGGTGTGATTGATTTGATTTAAAAGGGTTCTTCTCCGCCGTTATCATCCAGGAGTTCCCAGTAGGCCTTCACCGGATTCCCAACAAATTTGGCAACATGTAGAATCGTTGCCAGACGAATCGAAATCGGATTGTATCGCCGCCAAATAACGACACAGTTATGTGAAAAACGTGAAAGAAAGGCATCGAACCGGACGTTGCCTCGCCGCTGGGGTGGTACCGTCATCATTTCTACCTGTTCGTACATTTCTTTAGACCTTTAAGCGTCACTCTGAAAGCTAATCCGAGGTACGTCACTCGCACTTACTCACTTATACACTTGTACTAAAAGTACAAAGGATGTACCACCATGGAATATTTTGGTAGGTTCATGTCGGAGAGCGA
>JAOUWY010000065.1:26282960-26293692 GCA_025728095.1 Prietella phreatophila | reverse complement strand
CTTCCATTTGAGGATGCCCCACAGATGCTCAATAGGGTTTAGGTCTGGAGACATGCTTGGCCAGTCCATCACCTTCATCCTCAGCTTCTTTAGCAAGGCAAAAGTCACAATCATGCTGGAATACTGCAATTTGGACTCATAATCACATCTCAGCTGATGGTACTTGTTAGTATTCAGCTATAACATTAAAACCACCTGTCGAATATTGTGTAGGTCCCCTTGGTGCAGCCAAAACAGCTCTGACCAACTGAGCCATGGACTCCACAAGACTTCTGAAGGTGTGCTATGGTATCTGGTACCATTTTTTTGGGAATTGGGTGTTTGGCATCTTTAACCATCCAGGTTAAAGTACTACCTGTACAAAATGGGTTATGTGTGAGTGTGGTACACCTGTAGTCTCTTTCACTAATGATGAATTGTTTTAATAAATGTTCCTATTTTTTGTATTTCTTGTACTAACATATGGTACACCATTTTCTTCATTAATTGATTCAATATTCAACGTTGAGATTTTTGCACAAAATAAAAGAAATAAAAGTGCTACACAAACATATCATTATTACATTCATAGCATCCCATATCCTCATCACAATATCCAAACAACATTATTCCATATTGCATTTCTTGTCCATAGTGTGAAGCCTGATATCTGGTATCTAAACACCTGATACAAAGCAAGATATCGACACGGCACAGTCGGAAGCTGTCACTCAAACCCTTGTGGCTTCATGCAATGAGCTCTAAAAGATAAACCCATCACGTGTTAATGGCCAACATCTGTTTGAATGCATTAAAATGCTCAGTTCCACACCCATCTGAGCACATTGAGGACTTTTTGTTTTTAATAAGCAACGACGGCCCAACGCACAATAGATTTCTTTTTCAAACAACTGCATGGGGAAAAGCAATTTCAGGCTGTGTTGCTTGTCGCTTGTAATCTTTATGTTATGCATTAAATTTGAAAGCACTTATTATGATGCCTTCAGAAGGAAAAACAGAGAGGCAGACGAATATTTGATGATGGAGTGCATAAATTGGTTAGTCTGTCTAGTTTCAGACCTAGCATTTCAGTTCAGTTCTTTTAACATCCTGATTAGTCTAAGTAGTCAGCAGCATGCTAGTTCCCTATGTGCGAGTATGTAATAAGTTATTGGCACAAGTATTTCGAAAGATTTATAAAGGTTATGCCTTATAAATTATGCGCTATGATTGCTTTAAAAGTGTTACCAATCACACCCAAATCTTAGCATCAGACAGAACAGTGTGCTTTAAGTAGGCTGGAAGTGAAGTGTGATAGCTGGCAGAAACGTGGAAGGAATGCTAATGCGTAGCAATAAAGTGGCTGACCTGCTTTTGGTCTAGATTGTGCAGGTAAAAGGCAGCATCACAGGATGGGTGAAGGCTATGTCTCATCAGTGCCTGATTAACCCACACTCAGCCATCAGCCATCAGGGATTCCAGATAAGAACCTCACTGCATAATGAGAGCCCATAAATCAGCTTTTTCAGCATTCTTGCTCCAGGTAGAATGCTGAAGGAGATAGGCGCAAGATACATTAGGGTGTGAAAGCTCAGCTTTCTCTGCTGTCTAACAGGTTCATTGGACATTGTTGACTTCGTTCCGCGATCAAGGAGGAAATGTCATCATGGGAGATGGCTTTAGAACACTTTTGTTGATGCAAGAGTGTTTTTGTCTTATTTGTGTAAACCCTCCATTTGAACAAAACACACAAGGTTTAATTACAGGTCTAAATGTATTTTTTATTTTGTTCCTGTATCCCAACAAGGTCCTGTTGTTTATGGGACACATGGGATAATTCACAGAGTTAAAACAATTAGTATATTGTTGATAAAGTGACCTCAGACCAAGGATAGACTAGCTCCAGTCTTAATCTGCTTCTAAAGATGAGAAGCAGGCAAGGTTCACGTGATCTACACAGGACCGCTCTCACAGGCGATGCTACCCGGTGGTACGGACAAGAAATAGAAGAAAGGTTTGCAGACTCCACTCATGTCTTCGCCTGCAGGGTCTGATGGATCTCATTCAGGACATGCCACCCCCTGACCTCGACTCAACAGGAACAAGCACTGATCAGATTAGTCTTCAGCTATGTTTATATCTGGTACAGAAACATGCCCTGATCTACACACATCTCCTGACTCATCTCTTGAGGCAGGTAGGAGTGCTGCAAGAAAAAGAAAAAAGAGAAATGCGCTCAAACTGCAGATGATGCAGATATATCTGGGATGCATCCGAATATCAGGTGTAAAGAGGCCCCTGATGGCTATGCAATCCTTTTCCCCCAGAAAGAGAGATCTACTTTTTAATCCCACGCACCAACAGGGTTTATAAGCGAAACCGAAAAACATCTCATGAAACTTTCAACATGCACAATAGAAGTGTCTAGCAAAATTAATGCTCCGTATAAAATTAATAAACTTGTCCTTCCCCAAGCTATGTGGTTTTTCCAACCGTACCTTACTAATCCCCACTACACTGACGCGTGAGATCTGTTCTCTACACTCCTTACTGGCTTGGCTCCAGGCAGTCAGGTCTCCTGTTTTTCATAACATGTTTTCAGACCTCCATCAGTGATCTATAGTGTCTATAGTCGCAAACGCACACCGATAAACAAGTTGCATTCTGTGTGGAAAGCCATCAGGATAAACAGAGAGAGAAAGAAATAAGGTAGTGCAGTTACTCAGTGCGACCTTTCAGTTTGTAGATATGTAGTGATAATTCCATAATTCATTACATTACGTAAAGTACATTATCATAAAAATCCCATGTTTTTTATTTAGCACTGTCCTGAAAAAGCTATTTCACATAAGAGATATTTATATATGGTCCAGAAGAAAAGATAATAGCTGAATTTTTTTTTTTTAATTACCCAGTTCAAAAGTTTACATACCCTTGATTTTTAATACTGTGTGTCGTCACCTGGATGATCCACAACTGTGTTTATGTTTTGTGATATTTGTTCATGAGTCCCTTGTTTGTCCAGAGCAGTTCACTCAGGCCAAACTTCCCACTGTTGTTCAGAAAAATCCTACAGGTCCTGCACATTCTTTGCCTTTCCAGCATCTTCTACATATTTCCAACAGCGGCTATATGATGTTGTGATCCATCTTTTCACACTGAGGACGACTGAGGGACTCGTACACGACTATTACAAAAGGTACAAACATTCACTGATGCTCAAGAAGGTAACGCGATACATTAAGAGCCGGGGGGTGTAATCTTTTGAACAGGATGATCGGTGTAAATTGTTAGTATTTTGTCTTCTGGGAAACATGTAACTATCGTATTAATACACTAGTCTGTATTAAGTGGGGAAAAAAAGATCTTTAAACAAAATGAAAATTTACACTGATCATCCTGTTCAAAAGTCTCCACATCACGGTCTCCACCTTCCATCTCCTTTGATCGCAATCTTTGCTCCCTTTCCCCTTCACACTAACCTCAAATGTCACTTCCCTCTGATTGTCACCTCTCCTCACTGGATTTAAACACAGCAGCTGGCATGCTCTAACGTCTTCTGTTGACAGTATCTGCCTCCTAACCTCCAGATCACACATCACCCCCTAGCCCTTGGCTCTCAGAAGCTCTGCATAACAACCGGGCCAAACAAAGAGCACCTGAAAGGAAATGGTGTAAATCTAATGATCTGACGGACCTAACCAATTACCAAACACTTCTCTCCTCTTTTTCCAATAAAATCTCTACTGCTAAACCCACATACTACCAGGAGAAGATTGGAAGCTTTCCCAACACCCGTACTCTCTCCAAAACCTTTTCTTCTCTTCTCTGTCCCCCTCCTCCCCCTTCCCCTACATCTCTCACTGCAGACTTTCTTTTCCAACAAGGTTACATCAATCAGGAACCAGTTATCTACCCGAGACACACATGTTTCTGGAGTGCTCCTCCTCCATATAACTCTCAACCTGTTTGCCTCTCTCTGAGACTGATGTCTATAAACTCCTCCTCTCTAGACGTTCCACAACCTGTCCTCTTGACCCTATTCCTTCTCACCTTCTTCAGTCCATCTCTCAAACACATCCCTCTCTACTGACATATTCCCTACTGCATTTAAGCAGGCCAGGGTTAACCCACTACTTAAAAAAACATCACTTAACCCTGCTGCAGTTGACAATTACAGACCTGTTTCCCTCCTCACATTTCTGCCTCGACAGAGACTGCTCTGCTTTTTGTCACTGAAGCCTTACGGCTAGCAAGAGCAACCTCTAGATAATCCTGTCCTCATCCTACTCAACCTCTCTGCTGCTTTTGGCACTGTGAACCATCAGATCCTCCTGTCAACTCTCTACAGCCTGGGCATCACTGGAACGGCTCTGCGCTGGGTGGAATCTTATCTCTCTGACAGATCCATCAAGGTATCGTCGAGGGGAGGTATTTCTGAACCTCAGCAACTCACAACTGGTGTTCTGCAGGGGTATGTTATGGATCCACTGCCCTTTTCTATTTATATTATATCTCAAGGGCAGGTGATCGAGTCTCATGACTTCTCATATCATTGCTATGCTGATGACACCCAGCTCTATTTGTCCTTCCAGCCTGAAGATCCATCTGTCTCTGCACGAATCTGACATCTCAGATTGGATGAGGGAACACCACCAACTTGACAAAATCTGAGCTTCTCGTCATCCCAGCCTGGCCCTCAATCAACCACAACCTCACTGTATGGCTCAACCACACTCAAGCCAACCAGGACAGTCGGGAACCTTGGGGTCACTTTCATTGAGCAGTTTACCTTTTGTAGACCACATTTCAACAACTGCACGGTCCTATAAATTCATTCTGTACCACATTAAGAAAATCAGACCCTATCTCACTGAACAGGCTACATAGATACTCGTCCAGGCTCTTCAGTTTTGAGTCATCTCAAAACTAGATTACTGCAACACACTACTCTCGGCCCGCCCAGCCAGGTCTATCAAACCTCTTCAGATGATTTAGAATGCAGCAGCATTCCTCATCTTCAATCAGCACAAAAGGACCCATGTTACACCCATCTTCATCTCCCTCCACTGGCTTAATGTAGGCACCCACATCAAATTCAAGGAATTGAGGCTCATGTACAAGACCTTGTCTGGATCAGCACCCCCCTTCCTTAACACACTGAAAAAAAATATACTAATATTAAAAATATTGCGAGCTGGTGGTTTTTTCTTCATGCAGCTGTGAGCAAGTGGTCAGACATGGAGCCCTTGAACCTACTTCATTCACATGAAAAAGCAGCAGGCCTTAGCACCTGGCTGGTCAGGGTCATGGTGGTTTAAATTTGGCTACTAATTTAATCAATTTAATGATGGAAAAATACCATTCTGGAGATCATGGTGGCTTAGTAGTTAGCATGAGTCCCTTCTCCGCCGTGTCTGCATGTTCTCCCCGTGCTTAGGGGGTTTCCTCCAGGTACCCCAGAGATTCCTGGGATAGGGCTCCAGGCTCCCCTGTGTAGGATAAGCTTGACAGAAAATGGATGGATGTACAAACTTCTGTTTAGACCACACCGTTTGGTGTGCTGTTATGAAAACAAAATACTGCATTTTGTATGCCAAAATGAATGGCCATAGTTCTCGAGTTCTTTAAACTACTGTTCTTTAAAATACTACAGTTCTTTAAAATACTGCATTTTGTATGCCAAAATGAATGGCCATAGTTCTCGAGTTCTTTAAACTCTTGTTGCAATGTGTTTTGCCTGATTTGCTGAGCTTATGACCAGGGGTTGAGGGTTACGTTTAGGGTCATGTGTAAAAATGTTTTTCATTATTTCCAAGTAAAACCTTTGGGGAAATAAAACGTTCATCAGGCTACAAAGTGAGAATGACTGAACTAGTTATAGAAAGACCACAAACGCTTTTTAAGTGTTACGTAAAGATCAGTGGGACATGAAGCAAGGCAGCCATCAGGTAAGTAAAGTGGAATTAGCGTATGTTTTGAGAGCCATTGCTCAAGTGTTGTTCTGACAGTCTGCTATGCCGCGTTTATGGGGCAGAGAAGAATAAGCATTTGGCTGATGCAAATGAGCCCTTGTCCCGCAGTGCAGTGCTGGAACGTGATCAAGCAACTCGTTAGCTCCCAAACATCTGCCCCTGTGCCGCACAAGTCAACAACTCCAAAATGCACAGAACAGTGTGATTAATGATTCAGAGTGGCACTCCTGAAGCATGCGACACGTTGATATTCCTACTGGTGATCTGGTTCATGCCATAATGAAAGATGGGAGTCTGTTCAGATAGCCTGGCACTACAGTATGCAAATCACACAGCCTGGGAAGAAAATAAAAAATCCAGCCTAAGGAGGAAACTTCCAGGAAGAGTGACAGAATGCTAATGCAACGGGGTGCTAATCCAAATGGACACCAGTGTTAATAAATATGTTAATGTGGTGAATATTTAAAGATTTTGGTGGAAATGCATTTCCGTGGCATGAAACGAGATTCTCCTGTGAAGTCAGAAGTGTCAAAGTTATCGTAAGGTGACTTTGTGGGAAGTACTGATTAAACAGTTCTTTAAGTATTAGATACGTTTTTAATGAGCATGTATCGGAATTTAAATGAAGTGTGAACTGATGGCTTTAGGACAGGGAGTTAGGTACCATTAGAAATGTTTCTGGAGTGCTTTATTTCACATCAAGCTGGACAGAGGCCTCTGTGTTGATGGTTGATGCACACATCTGGAATTTTTATTTGCACCAAAAGTATTGAATGTAACTTTTGAAGAAAAACCTATTTTCTTCGCAAAGATTAACATGGTCTTCAAATAAACATCATTCTTTAACAGTTTTCTAAGCTCGGTTTGCGCTAATCATGGTTTAGGAACGTGTCGCAAGGTTTACGTTTGCCATTCTTGTGCAAATATTGTGTGGGCAGGGCTTAACAGCGATTGAGCGTCCAGCTTAGGAGAAGGACGACGACGACGATGCGTGGTGTCGCTCCTGAGAGCTCATCTCGAAAAAACCTTGTATGCAACGTACTCAAACCTCAAATATTAATTACAAACTAATACACTGACTTAAGCATGTAAATAATTTCCACAACAAAGTACAAACACTATACCTATACAGAGAACTGCATCCAGAACACGTTCCAAAATTCGCGACACTGAAGTCTCTACTTCCAGGTCAGGAAGTTAGCAAGCAAATTGCACTAGCCCATGAGGGAAAAATCAATGTTAAGCCCCGCCCAGACGTGAGATTTGTGCCAGAATGGCAATCGTATACTTGTGGAGCATAAAGTTTGAATGCATAAATGAAAACTCATTCATAAACCATGATTAGCTCAAAGGATTTTGGTTGTTCGTTCCGTTCATCCTGGCTTATTATCTCAATCTCAATCAGATTAGATGGGGAAAATCTATGAACTGCCATCTTTAGGTGCCATCCACATAGTCTGGGCTTTGATTGGGCCACTCAAGGACATTCAGAGTCACATCAGTGTCTCCAGTACTGACTTAGATGAATGTTTCAGGACGTTCTGAAAGGTGAACCTTTGCATAAGTTTGTGTGCACTCTGGTGCAGGACCTCTCTACATTCATCCCTCCCTCAATTCTAACCAATCTCCCAGTCTCTGTCACTCATAATCAGCCCACCTACATTACTCAGTGTTGGGATATATCAGCCACTTGATGAGCAGCACCTGGTTTTCATCAGATATAGCACCTGGAGTTCAGCTTAAAGAGTTCCATTTCTGGCTCATCAGACCACAGAATCTTATTCTTAATGCTCTCAGAGTAGAGTGCCTGCCATATACCATTTACTCAGGAGTATCGTCCGTCTTCCCACTCTTCCATAAAGACTTGATTGATAGAATATTTCTGAGAGGGTTGTCCTTAAGGAAGATTCTCCCATCTCTGAGTGTTTTCTGGGTTTTTGGTGAGCTTCCTAACCAATGTCCTTCTAGTCTGGTTACCGAGTTTGGCTGGATGTACAGCTCTAGGAGGAGTCCTGTTGGTTCTAAACGGCTTTCTTATGTACAATGATTGTGCTCCCATGAACAGATCTATGTCTCGACAATTTGATCACAAAGGTCTAGAGAGAACTCATGGCTTGGTTTCTGGTCTGAGAAGCACTGAACTGTAGCACTGTGAGTCCCAATTCCCTACTACACAGTAGGTGAGGAAAAGCAGAACACCAACAGAGTATGTGCAAATTCTCAGTATTCATAAAACAGTAGGCGAGAAATCCCCAAATGACCAACTGCTTCCACCTCAATTCTGCAGTATGGAACCAGTGGACACCACACTATCCCATAATGCAACGGTACTGGCTAGGGAGAACTGTCAAAATCCATGAAGCATAATACGTCCGGATTGTATTCCTGCTTACTACTTATACTGATCAGTAACATAACGTATCAGCAGTCAAGCACTAGCTACTGAATCGAATGCTTTAGGTCTCAACTGTCACGGCATGCGATTTCGGACGCAGTCCTACAGACATCTCAAGATAATCAAAAACAAACAGCATGCACCTGAACCCAATATGGCGTGACATAGGCACGGTCTGAATATTGATCTAAATGAGATAAAATTTTTGTAACATGACCTTAAAACAATTTTCGCTTTTTCTTTATGGATTATTGTGTGTAAATGAATGGGGGGAGAGAGAAATGAATTTAATCCATTTTAAATTTAAACTATAAATCAATAAACTGAGCATAAATCCCACACTCCTGCCACTGAAACAGCAGCTTAAGCAATTAAAAAAACAACACCACACTTCTCCTAATAGCACACTAGCATGCATTCTAGCAGTCACAAATACCACTGCATCTGCAGCAACATCACGTAGAATACAACACGAAGACACCCTCACTCTCTCTCTGCTTTAAGGCAGCATTTCCCGGCTGACTGAATCCAGATTAAAGAAAGCACTGTGGAGATTGGGAATTTCTTAGACACACCCACTTGAGTCACATCAGCAGGGTTGCCAGGGTCATGGTTTTGACACCACATTGGGATAGCTTTGAAACATGTTCCCAGGTCGAAAATGTAAGTGTGTTAAGGTTCAAAGACCCCGTTTTCCAATACCAGATATTCTGCGCTATGTTCAGGCCTTTTTGACATCTTTTGTGTTGTTCTTGGGGTGGCAACCCAGTGAAAGCTTTAACGCCAAAGCGCCAACGTTTAAATCAGCCATGTTCAATTTTAATTTCTAATACACAGCTCTTTTTTTCTCCATCCATTACATGCTGAATGGATCACACAAACACCATCTTGTTAGATACAATGACTGTATTTTTATAATGTTCAATGTTTAATAATCATAATCGATGCATTTAGGCAATTTTTGAATTGAAAATCTGCCTGTACCATATCAAGCCACCATATCATTTTGTATCAAATCAGAATTTTCTGTATCGTTACACCCCCAACTAACTGAACATGATTTCTGAGATAATTTTAAAAGTCATATTTATAAAATGTTATTTACTGCCTGCGTGATCTTCACATGCTTTAACTGAGAATTTCTGGAAGGCATTTTCAGAAACATTGACCTTGAAATGTTAAACTCAAAGATTTATAATCTTCATGATGAATGTTAGGGACATTTTTACTTCCCATGATTCATTTAAGGTAACAATTTTATCTGAGCATGCTTAATCAAATAAACCTTATTTCAATCTTGGGTGATTGCCTAATCAATCTATAGCACTACATGAACCTACTGTTTAATCCATGTTGATAAAAAAAAAAAACCCGCAAAAAAACATGATAATTATAATTATGATTATGTCAAGCCTGTATAAATAAATACACTGTACAGTCCTATATAATATTTACACATGTACAGATGCACAAAATGTGACTTTTGTCATTTCTTTAATTCTAGAAGCCAGTAGTCACATTTTATTGGTCATTGCCCTCAAAGCTCTTGTTAATTTGAACCCTTTGGGAAGCCATTGTGGTGAATCTAACTAGGGGTAGGCTATAATTGGACTGCCACAGTAAATGATCTCAATTTCTCACAGCTTAAAAGGTCAAGCATGAAGATGAAGATCTCTATGCTTATAAACAGAAGCTCAGTGTGGGCAAAAGTACAGACTAAAAAAAAAAAGAAGAAATCAATTACACATTCACATTCGGTTAACTTTAATTTCCAGTTCCATTAGTCTCAAAAACAGGGAACTAAGCCAGCAGTTTGTTAATGAGATGGTATGACTCCTCCTCCTAAAACTGTATTGCTCTGAATATGGCTTAAAATCATTACCTTCATGTTACTCAGTTAATACCCTCTTCAACTGAACACATTAGCAAATAGACTGTCAAATGTTTGGTCGCTTTACAAATATAATCGGAACCAATAGCTTCAGCTTATACAGTTTGAGCAAATAGTCCTCAGTAATGTACATACACTGTATATGTGGCACTTTTATCAAGTAACCACACACAATTAGCCTACTGCAAGGAACTCGGGGCATGAGTCCATGAACACCCTGGATGGGGGCCAGCCCACGGTAGGGCACAATCACACACCCATTCACACACTACAGATAATTTGGAAATGCCAATGAGATAACAACGCATGTCTTTGGACTGGGGGAGGAAACCAGAGTACCTGGAGGAAACCCCCAAAGCATGGGGAGAAGATGCAAACTCTATGCACACAGGACAGAGATGGGACTCGAACCTGCAACCCCTGAGGTGTGAAGCAACGTACTAACCACTAAACACCTACTTTTTCTTCTTCTTATCCACCCACGCTAAGTAG
>JAOUWY010000065.1:26267704-26280903 GCA_025728095.1 Prietella phreatophila | reverse complement strand
AAATAAATTATAAGCATTATGACAGTATTTTCAAATGACTTCCAAATGACACAGAAGGTAAAACCACACATGAATTATTAAAATAAATTATAAATAGACCGGATTTACAAAGCCCCCCAAAGACACATTGAATTAGGAGCAATGAGACCTTATTCAAGCCCATAAATCGGGGAGAAAAAAAAAAATTAAAGAAAAACCTTTGTAAATGTGGATTAATTTTTAATTGACTCACTTAAATCATTCTTGTGAACAGCACCAGACCGAGGAAACTTGAAAGGCTAAGCTCATGACTTGCTGCTAAATTAAATACGAGGTGTACTGACCATGCTTTTTCATCCATCCTTTTCAATCTATTGCCGAAGTCATGCTGAAACCTGAGTATCAGTCGAAATACGATACCAATCTGACGGAGCCTCACCTTCTGCTCTTGTTGCTGGTCCCACGTGGATGCCCTAAAGACTGCAACTCACCGAAAAGACTCAGTTCAGTGAATGCTTTCTCCTGAATACTGTAGATTTGTACCTTCTAATAACTGTTCCTTTAATCATAAAGACTGTCCTGTGCTCATTCCAGAACGAATATTCGCATTATACTATATTATCACACACTCAGAACAGTCATAAACACTGAACTGGACTGAATTGTCCTGAACAACCTTTATGTAACTGAGTAGCTGTGTTTATATGTATAATGTCATGTCACTCAACAAGTCAAGGCAACACAGGCATTCACAGCATAAAATAGCCCTTGGGATTTGGTTAAAAAAATGTGTCATATCCAGTTTGATACCAATCTAGGGTAGGGTCAATATCAGCCCTAACACCAATATTTGGGACATCTCTAAAACAGCGCGTAAATGAAATAACTAGCCTACCAGGTAAATAAAAGATTCACTGTGCCATGGTTTTGTTGCTTAGAAACCTAATTGGCTAGACTGGTAGCTAAAGTAATGGAATAACACATGGCAAGATTGTTATCTGATTAGTAACCCAGATTAAGGTCTGATTCTTATCCTCATCTAACAAAAGTCCATGGGGCCTCAACAGAAAGTCAGCAAGTTTTTGACAATGTTTTGGCTGTAAATTTTGATGTTCTGTCATCGCCGTGCATGTTAAAACTATTCAATTATTCATTCTTTAATAAGTATTCAAGTCTAGCAGGTGTCATTATTTTCTCTCAGTACGATTCATCGGTGTTCCCACAAACCTGCATGTTTCTGATATTGAAAACATCGTCCGTCATCTCTGTACAATGCACATGGCTAATGTGTGTACTTTAGCAGGCCGTGGGATTCGGAAGAAGTAGCGTGCGAGATTTCGAGGAGGATAGCATCACAGTGAAGTGGATTAAGTTTAACACAATGTACACTGAAGGCTGGGCAATTATGAATGAAAAAATAAACAAATCAATCAACAAACAAACAGCCTGGACACGTCCTTGCTAGAGAACTGAATATTTTGTTCTTAAAAGGGGTTAAAGCTCTTCTTGAAGAGAGTTTGTTGAAATTTATTAGATAGTGGAGTGCATAAAGTAGACCGAAAACAGTCTAATATTTTCATGTTCCCTTGATGTATGTGCTAGATTACAGCTACTGTTTGTCAAATGGATAATAACACCACCGCAAGATGCAGGAAGTAACCAGTGCACATTATTATTATAGGTCTACACGTCTCCTCACTACTCAACAATCCTCGAATGCAATACAATATTTATTTTCTTTTCAAATTCAGCCTGAGCTTTGTGGAGGAATAGCATTTATGAAACAGTTAGAAAGTCAACTCATTCAGATACAAGTCAAGAAGCAAGGCTTAGTACCAGATGGGCTGTACTGAGTATTTCAGAAACTACTGATCTCTTGGGAATTTCACTCACAACTGTCTCTAGAATTTACAGAGAATGGTGCGAAATACCAAAAAAAACATCTCGTAAGCGGAGGGTCTGCAGGCTGAAACACCTGTCTGAACTGACAGAAAGTACGTCAAATAAGCACTCTTTACATGCTCACTGTGGTGAGCAGAAATGTATCTCAGAACATTTAACGCAACAAAGCTTGAGGCGGATGGGCTACAACTGTAGAAGACCACATGGGTTCCACTTCTGTCAGCCAAGAACATTAATCTGAGTATATCGGGAGCACAGAATGGACAGTTGACGACTGGAAAAAGACCTACTTCAACTTTCCAGTTTCGATGAGCCTGTGCCCAATTAAAAGAGGGATTAACCGAGTTACTATATCCTTAATGTCATCTCAAACCAAATAAAATATGGCCATTTTCCTCTGACCAACCACAGAACTGTCACTCACTCAATGTTTTTTGCACCATTCTGTGTAAACTCTACAGACTGTTGTGTGTGAAACTCCCGGGAGGACAGCAGTATCTGAAATACTCAAACCAACCTATCTGGTACCAACATCCTTGCCACGGTTAAAGCCACAGAGATCACAGTTTTTCCTTCACTCTGATGTTTGACTTGACCATTAACTGAAGCTCTTGCACTTCTTGGCTGATTAGGTACATGGGCGGTGGTAGAGTGGGTTGTCCACTAATCGTAGGGTTGGCGGTTCGATTCCCGGCCCGCATGACTCCACATGTCGAAGTGTCCTTGGGTAAGACACTGAACCCCAAAGTTGCTCTCAATGGCAAGTTAGTGCCTTTCATGGCAGCTCTGCTACCATTGGTGTGTGAGTGTGCGTGCATGAAAGAGACACAGTGTAAAGCACTTTGGATAAAAGCGCTATATGGCGGACTATAGTATAGAACAATGCTTGAAGACATTTCTATGATACATGATGTGCATCATGATATATAGGTTTGCTAACAAACTTCCAGCAAAAAAGATGGTGGGAAAGATGCTGTTCTATTTCCCTCCGTTCTATCAGATTGTACCGAATCTAAACATGTAGAAGTGCAACGAAAACGGCAAGGATATTTAAATTTATACAACAGAAGCCTTTAACAATGTACTGTGTGGGCTGAACGTCTTCCAAGAGGCTTATTTTTGCTTTACACATAGAGGGATGGAATAAAGTGTCCTTGAGATGAACAATATCCAGTAGTGACTGGATCAATATGGCAAGTCCAGTTCCTTAGAAACGGGCTCTCTTTGGTTCATTAATGAGAGAGAGAGAGAGAGAGAGAGAGAGAGAGCGAGAGAGAGAGAGAGGGCTCAGAGAGCTCTTGATCAATATGTAGTCAATAGGTCTTATTTGAAAGAACTGATAATATCCAGAGTGATATACATGACATATTGGGAAGAGGATTCAATAATATAACATGGACCTAACATGAAATTTTATCAGCTTCTATCAAAAGGCACAAGATTTCTAGTGTCAAAGCTGCATAAAGCAATACATGGCAACAGAAAATTCTGTAAGCTTACAGCATTGATAACATAACAGCAGTATAAACCCAATAACTGGGCTTATATTTGGGCCAAAATGTGTTGTTTTATTACTTTTCTAACATGAAAAATCTACTCTACAGCAAGTTTATTAGGAATATGTGTGTATGTACATATATACATGCCCATACGCCTCATGTCTCGACGACATTCTGAGATACGTTTCAGCTCACCTAGGTTGTAAACTGTGATTTATTTATTTACTGTGTATCATGCCCACTCCAATACTGATCTAGTGTTCAGGATGAGTATCAGCTCTAATATCAATATATAGGACATCTCTAGCAGGGCCGGACAAATCCTAAATTCATTACCGAGCCCACCAGGCACACAGAAATCCCTGTGTGCTCCCCAGTCCCATGTTTTGTTTGCTTAGAAAGCCAACTGACCAGGCTAAAATGTGGTAGCTAAAATAATATAACATATGGCAAAATTTTAGATAATTAAGTGGATTATAAAAGAATAAGGGATATGGATAAGAATGTGATTATTAACCTCTTCTAGCACATTTTATATTGTGTCATCGTGCCCTCAAGAAAAAGTCATCAAGTTGTCAGTCAAAGTTTTTGCCCGAGATCTGGTGTTCTGTCATCATATCATCAAAATGACCCAGTTCTGGTGCCACCATGGTTGTAAACCTTGGTTATTATGACGCCTGTACCTATACGATGGTATGCATTGCACTGCAGCCTCGTGATTGGCCGTTTAACTGCATTAATATGCTTAGGTGTATAGGTGTTATTAATAAAGTGGTGAGTCATTGTATCGGCTAGGCTCACTGTCTCTAAACAAAATGTCAAATCTGATTTAAACCCAAAACTTCATTGCAGCTGATCGGCTCATTTTGAGCCACAAAACCAAATAAAGGTGGTCATAAATGACTGGCCTTTATAAACAGTAAACATAACATTGATTTATCTGCCCTCACCATACATACATACATTGTTCTTAGTGCTTAACAACTGATATTAAAATAAGATAATCTATTTATTTTAAACTGAAAAAAAAACGATGAGATGGTTCAGTGGCACATTCAAGGTGAAGTAGTGCCAAAGCATCATTTAATGATTATTCTTTTTTTTATTATTATTACTCTTATTGGCACTCAAAGCAGACACAAGAAGAAGAAAAACGAGCTCTATTCAGGAAGTAGGTGATATATCAAAAACAATTTCTCTGGGAGCATTTAAAATTCGCACCTTTTCTGTGTCCTTGTCATTGACGCCATGAAAGCATTCGCTTTTCTGCCTCTGTCTGAGTCATGAAATTTGTGTACGGCACCATAATGGAGCAGCTCAGCTGGGGAATTCATGGAGGCTTCGTAGAACAAATACTGAGACAACAGAGAAATTCAGAGGCTTATTATAAAACTCATTAGCCGAGTCCCTGAGCCGACACGGCACTCCAAATATCGTTGGTGATCTGTGGTACACTGCTGTCCCTCACCAGCCTCTTATCCACCAGGATGGAAGTGACTCCAGTTATATTAATATTACAAATTAGAGTCAGGAGGTAGAGTCAGCTGTAGAAAATGAACACTGTTTATATTTTTAACTGCATGTACTGGCATTTTCCAGCATCGTATATATTGGTATATTCTCTTTTTGTCACAAAAACCTCTTTGCTACACTTGAAAAGACTGAATGTGACCAAACACTATAAGAAGAAATAAAACATTTCATCAACATTGCATGACATTTTAAGCACGCACTGATGAATACTCTGTGTAGAAAGAGCTGGAGTGCAGTGATTTGATGCTCAAGGTGGATTTGACCGCAGTAGGGCAGAGTTTTCTGTAAACTGCTTATCCTACTGTACATTTTACCCATGCTGCCCTACGGTATGATTTAGCATGAACACACAAAACGTCCAAATTCGGTTTATCCTAGCATTACGTTTCTCAAAGACATTGAGAAATGACCGAGGGATTAGACACTCACCCATTGGGTGCGAGAACAAAAGAAGAACATAAAATAAGTCCTATTCAAGAATACAGTGTGCTTCTGTCTGCCACTCTTCACACACTAAAACCCTGCCAAACCATAACAACTTGCTGTGGTACAAAGCATAGCAAACGAGAGCCATGTTTGATCTTATAGTAAGCTGCAGTTCACTGAATGTTAAACTTGACAGCCT
The DNA here is from genome assembly GCA_025728095.1 of Prietella phreatophila. Classification (NCBI taxonomy): domain Eukaryota; kingdom Metazoa; phylum Chordata; class Actinopteri; order Siluriformes; family Ictaluridae; genus Prietella; species Prietella phreatophila. The sequence goes on along the minus strand of JAOUWY010000065.1, from coordinate 26,275,365 downwards.
CATTCAGTTCTGAGATCATTTACAATCAATGTATATTAATTCCTTTCTAGAGAAAGTACAAACCTTAAATTTAAAACAGTACTCTAGTAAAAGCTTCCACTCCCTTACTTAAGTTCACGTGTAAAGTACAGATTTCTAAATCTAAAGCATGAAAGTAAAAGCCCAAACACTGCTATTCAATACTGATGATAAATCAGTCACATTTCACATAGACCTTACAAACCTGGGCAACTAGGAAACCCACCTACTCTGCTAATCTCTCAACTGCTAGCTAGTGATTCTTACAATACAAACTAGCTTGCATGCTAACAGCTTACTGGTTGGTAGTCACAGAAATCAGCAGAAAATTCTGAGGAAAAATAAGAATCGGTTCAGATTATGTAGCAAGCCCTAACAACATGCGAGAGTGGTCAAGTTAAAATGCCATCTTTAGCCATCTTTTTTTAAGTTTAAGGGAGATTTCTTTTAAAAAAAACAAAATAGAATTTTTCTTTTGAAATGCAGTAAGTAAAAGTCAAACATCTTAGATTTATTTTTTATTTTATTTTTATAAAAGGGTACTTTTAATACACAAAGTATTTGTACTCTGATATTTCCCACCTTTGCTTAAACCTAAACAGTGTTTTGAAGTGAAAAGATGTACCAAAGAGCTCTGCCAGAGCACATTCGTTTCTATTAGATGTGGTTCAGTGGGCATTTCCACGTGTTTGTAGATGCACACTTTGAAAAACCCTGCAATCAGGTCATTAAGAAAACTACTTAATAGGAGACAGCATTAGAATATGTATATGGTCTTATACTGATGATGCATACAATACACAAAAATGTGTTACATCATATAATTTTACACAATGATCGTAATTAATCATGTGTGCTACAGCAGTGGCGAATTCTCACTTTTGACTGGTTGAAAGGTGTGTTTATGACAGCGCGGCTCTGACTGTAACACCGGCTGTAATTCAAATAAATGAGCGTGCTCATCCTGCTCATCAAGTGTTATTGTTTCTAGGACACAGATCGTTCTCAGGGATTCCACATCATCGAAGAGGAATGCTAAACAGATTGTGTAAATGTGCTGTTATTTGATAAAAAGACATCATAAATCTTTGGTATGGTGAAGGTTTGTGGAAGGAGATGTCTACTTAACATTTATGGGAAAGGAGTCTCCAGTGTGAGCACCTTTTTAACAGTTTGTTTTCCACCACAGGAGAGTCATCAGGACATAGGACATACGTTTAGTGACATTTCACTTCAGTGTGCCGTGATATAGGAGGAATAAAACACTCTGGGGTGTGCTGTTACAGGAAACGAATCAGCTTTGTAGTGGCAGTACTTCCTGTCATTGATTATTTTATTGTAACAGCACATAAAGAGTGTTTCATTCTTTATACATCACCCTGGCAAACCCAAAGCCATTACTGATCCTACAGAAACAAAGATTTTTTCTCATTTACATTATTTTATAAAGGCATAAAAGCAAAAAAACAAAAAAACAAAATCAGGTCTATTTGAGCATAATCATGTAGTTAAAACTGGGTTTAACAATGCAAGAGTGATAACTACGATATCCATTTCATTAGTACATTTGGTTCAACAATTAATATTATTCAAAAGGACACAATTCTTCCTTAAATATGCTGCTTAAATGTGCTGCTTTAGTAGGTGGCTGGAGGCTAAACAATCCCGCACAACGTGAATGAATTTGGTTCTCTTCGGCTTAAAAATAAATACAAAAATTCAATGAGGGTTGCACAGCATTTCGTTAACTTTAGCGCAGCCTCCTTCACACGCCGAAATGCAGACGAGAAACTGAGTACAGGAAGGAGTCCAAAGCAAACCAGACCTTTAAAAACTGTGTATCCTGCACCACAACATGAGCTTCCTCCTACGGAGCCCTCCAATCTGTCCAAATACAACATGTTCCACCATCTCAGAGAGCTGCAACCCAAAATAGATCAGCACTGACATTCACCTACACTTCCGCTCGAGCTGAATGAGATGATACTGAGCTGCTGTCACACTGTGGGATTAAATATATTAAATAAAATAAAGCCTAAACAGATACTGTACTGCGTACAGACCGGATCAGCTGCTTGTATTAGACAGACTGAATATACAATTGCAATTAATGGCTATAAAAGGTTCAGATTACTAATTAGACATGTGCTGACCTTACTGAATTGATCGTTATAATGATAAAACGTAAAAAAAAAATTCTTTGATTTACGGAAAATTTGAATTATGTAAAGTTGAATTTCCATTCATCGCTCTCATCTGGTGACGCGTTATCGTTCCACTGTTAGTCAGAGTTTATGATTTAGTTTAGATTTTTGTTTATTTATATTTACATTTAATATGAAAGCCTTACACTTTTCTCAGAAAGAAACGAAAAAGATGTGCCATTCATTTCTTTCCAAAATAGCTGCAGTCGTAGAAGCTAAATGTTTCATGGACATATCCACACACACACACACACACACACACACACACACACACACACACATACACACACACACACACACACACACACACAGCATGATTTTTTTAAGTGTTACTCTGTGTAACACCAAATGGCTGTAATAATGTTTACTTGATTATCATTTGTTATTTAATGAACTCAAAATGCCAGCATGTGGTTTATTCTGTAACACTGCACTTGTGGCAAATATGGCTCATTGTCACAAATTCCCACCCATACTGATGAATAATAATCGACACACAAACATAAACGTTCACACACAAATTCACACACACAAACTGTTTTGCATCATGGGCTCCAATTTCCTCTCTCACAGCAGGAACCAATCACAGAGCAGAATTTTGAAAACTATGTGAGTACTCTGACTGACATGTATACCAATAAAGACTGCTACCAGAACCCTGAGAACAAGGCCCTGCTGGAGACCATCAACCAGGCAGTGAAAGGCATTAAGGTGTGATGCCTGACGCATCGCCCACTAGGAAAATACATGCAAATGGTACACACAAAAATGGGCATTCAGGTGTTTTTGAATAATAACAGCCTTCATCCCAGGGAGCATTCTTCAAAAAGAGAAATATGTATATAACATGCATTACAAAATCTACAAATGCTGCTGGATTGGAAGCAGAGGATTAAAAGACCACAACTAAAGCCTTCTGTTTTCCAGAAGGAAAAATAAAAACTTGTTTTTGCTTATTTGTTCCACACAATTAAAGAAGTGTTTTGCATGTCTTTGAGAGTGAAGAAGAGAATGTGTAGCATTCAGCGTTAACAAGAGCCAAATCCTTCCGATCCTTTATAATTGTCTTTGTATTGTGTATGGGGGATTACTGGCCCTTTAGCACAGCAAATGCAGCACTTCCTGTCGTGAATCACCACAGCTACAGGTCATTGAGTCCTATTGTACCTGTTCTCCACAGGCTCACATGCACGTTCAGTATAACAGTCAAACCACATGCCTCCAAATTTCAGTCGTTTTATATATATATATATATATAATTATTATTATTATTATTAGTATTATGAGTTCTAGATACTTTAAATACCTGTAGATTTCAGAAGCACTAGTTCATTCTCATTCATTTGCATTATGTATGCTAGAGGAATATAATGTATTGCTACTCAGTTAAGTCCAGTCATATGTTATATTTATCATCAATGCACTTCTTTTCAATTAATAATTTATAGGTTTCACTGTCAATGTTTTATAAATTATTAAGACATACATTTAATTTATGTAATTTTAATACTCTTAATATATGTAACATTCATTTATTTATGTTTTTCATGTTTTTATTGTTTACTTTTTATTTATTTGAACTCACCTCCTGCATTGAAAAAAAACCTACTATGAAACAATGCAACATACCCCTTCCGTCTTAAAATTAAGACAATATAATATAAGATAATAAGAAAAACTTTTAAAACTATTTTCCGTTTTTTATACCTGATTTTCTTTTGACGATAGATTTTTAAAACTTTTTTTAAGTGAAAATATTTTGAACTGACAAGGTTTTTATAATTAAATAAGGCTGTCATTTTCTTTTCCATTATAGATATTTTTTCCAAAATCCTGAGAGATCCAAAACTTATGGAGAAGTATAATGTGTATTTATTATTTTATTTATATTTATGAACTAATGAACTGTGATACGATTGTACTGTATATTTATTTTGTAATGTTTCTGTGTGTTTATTATGAAAGAGTCTTAGTAGTCTTGTACTTAAATAAAGACAGAAAAGTAACACTTGGAAAAAAACAAGGTTCTTTACAATGCCAGCAACACTTCCCATGGGAATGGAAAGACAAAAAAAAGCTATTCTTTGGAACTCAGAGCTTCCTGTGAGTTTAAACATGAAAAGGAAGTATCATAAAAGGATTTTGCCACTTCACGGTTTTGCCAATAATGCTCGGTCTGTCCAGAATTATTCTTAAATGATGACAACTGATGATTTTTCCTCAGTTGGTCTGTACATTTAGGTAATGAGATATATGTTGAAGTTGTATGGAAAGAGGGGGTATGTATTGGTAAAAATTTTATAAAATGTATTAAGAGAAACGTTTGAACCACAATGTCTTTACTCAGCTAGTGTCAGATGAGCATACACACCCACGTAGCCTTATTCTTGATTTTATTTTTTTATTTTAAAAATGCAAAAAGTGCCACTAACCAACACCTTTTTTTCTTGAATCCTCCCATTCAGCATCCACACAATTCTTGAGTCATGTGATTTAAGATGTGTGGCAATTGTTACAGTTGCCTTTATTTCCTTGCCAATATGGCCATAATTACACTATATATACATTCTGTATTTTAAAAAAAAAGAAAAAACAATTATATAAAGAATATAAAACATGCATATATTTTTCCAGTGTAATTGTTAACACTTACTCCTATTGTAGCTTATCAAAGAAATACCTTTTGAAGAAAAAAAAAACTGTGACTATTACTACCAATAGGAAAAAATAAACTGATGACCCATTTTACTTTGGTGGCAAAATACAGTGTGTGTTTTAATTTACATAGGTACATTTTTAAACCTAAAAACTGTTGGGGTTGTTTGTAAAATTTCCTATTTTTTCAGGTGTATTAGGTCCATGGTTGTTGGGCTGCTCTATGTATGTCATGCTCATGGGACAGTAGTGGAAAGGTAGTCAATTCTTTACCCATCTTGGCTATACACTGGGTAACCAATGTACCTATGTACCTGTGAAGACTCATCATAGTGTGCTGAAAAGTGATGGTCCTTCTCTTAGTATTGTGTGGTGTTGTGTCAGTTCTGGTGGGAGCAGCCTTGTTTAGCTATTTGTGTCAAATGCTAAATGTGATAAAGAAAGCAGTGTGGTTGTTGTTAGCGAGTTGTGAAATGAACATTGTGCCTCCTTATATTACCAGAATTTTACATCTCCACCTATATGCAGTAGAAACAGGCATGTTGTTCTTTAGGTGTTATAAAGAAGGTGACATTACGCAGAGATGGTGTGCCATTTTAAATAGTTAAGTACCAGTTGAAAACCTTTTAATCAAAACATTTGAAATAGCCAATAGACACCTATCCATCACACCAAAAAGAATGGGACAAAAAAATATGTATGTATTTTATGTTTTTTGTTGTCCAGTGCAATTCTGTCTATGATGTGTAGCGTACATTTTAACTTAATATCGAGGATCTGTTTCAACAAGCTTCAATTTGAGCATTTAAAAGTGTGAGGTCATCAAGCAGCTAATCTAAACAGTTTGGATCGAGCCTTGAATCTGAACTGAATATGAGGAGGGGGAAAAAAAAGGTCAAGCTTAAGCATTTTTATTTGCCATTGATATGCTGCTCGACTTCTCCCACTCTTGCACTGAGAGAATGGAAGAGATGTCAGTTGCATAAATTTATGTCCATTTTGTATAATGTCCCTGGCCTTATCCTCTCCTTCTCTGTAACCTTTCCTCAGGAAAGATGTCACATTGCATTTAAATATGAAATTGCACACTACTGTTCTGCTTCAACTGAATATTAGTTGAGAACTTGTGTAATTGAGGTACTCTTGTAATCTTTTTGCTGTAGTACCAGCTTGTCTTTAAGGGTCAGAAGTGAAACTTCCTAATCCCAGTGCTACAATCCCAATGCTATGCTTTTTCAATAATAAACCATTTCACTTGAACACATTAACTTATTATCAAGAAATCACAAGAACTGTTGCAAATGATTGTCATTCCTGAGATAGAGAAGTCTAGCCCTAAGAATTCAATTTAATCTAAAGTAATCTTTAATAAACATTCTGATATGTGCTTGAGCATGAGTGAGTTAATATAAACTACATGCTGATTAATCAACATGGTCTCATGTTTGCAAATTCACAAATATTGATTTATTCTTTATGAATTTTGAATTTTAATTTTATCAATTTTCATAACATAGCCTGTTTTTTGAATCATTAAGCCATCTCATTAAGCCAAGTGTAGCATTATAATTGTGTTTCCCTATTCAAAGCTCACAGAAAAGAATGACCTGGATAACAGATCAATTGAGCATTGTACAAGAGAAAGAGTAACCACATCAAACTAAACAGTATAAGATATAAGGATTCAGGGACTTTTTGGAATTGGAACCGTATTCATTGAGAGAGTAGGCCACAATATTCGGTTATGACTGGATACATGACATCTGGGTTCTAAACATATACTGATTAGGAAGGCAAGTTTGAATATTTCCCATTAAGCTGATGTAACCAAAATGGCCCTCGACTTGTAGGCGCCATCTTATCCTACAGCTTTGTGGTGTTCTCATGTGTGCCTTTTCTTACTTCACTTAGCTGCAGGAGAAGGTGTGTTTACATTTTGAATAATAAGTTTAATCAACACTCAGGGTGCCATTTTTTCAGGGTCTGAGAGGATCAGAGACATACTGCAAGTTTCTTTAAACTGTCACCATTTATATATTGTTTTTCCTTTTTGCATGAAAAAACACAATATATCTAAAAATATTTGTCCCGAAAACACTTCAGAAACTGTGACACAAATTTACTGTTAACTGCACGATTGGTTATTTAGGACATTTTTATTGAGGGAATTCTTAAAGGTGAAGCAGTTCTGCACAGGTCATTGTTTTGACTGCAGTAGGAGTCTGTACATTTGTAATAAAGGAAATGTGTTGTATTATTTAAACAATATTTCCCAAAAATGAAGAAAAAATGTGATGTTATCTACAGCCAAAGCTTGTCCTGCTGAGTACTTTTTACAGAGATTAAGTATTTTTGCTGGTGATTTTATAGACATTGGTACTTCCAAAAGATAATAAGCACTTCCTCGCATATAGATTGTATAGATTTTCTTCACATTTTTTGCGAACATGTTTTGTAGAGTGGGACAGGCTATGGCTGTGGTACTTTCACAGCTTCATTTGGAAAGTGTGTAGCTGGGTTTGGATTGTGACTGTGTTTGTGTACTCTTGTATCTGTGTTCCCCCATGTTAGTGTTACAGGAACAGCAGTGTCTTTTGTTGTGGAAACATCCTTTCATTTGTTCATTCCAGTGTTATCGTGGACAACTTGAATAAAGTGGACAAAACAGTGACCTTGCTAAATGTGATTTTTTTTTTCAATAAATCTGTGTTCTCTCTGTGTGTGTGTGTGTGTGTGTGTGTGTGTGTGTGTGTGTGTGTGTGTGTGTGTGTGTGTGTGTGTGTG
>JAOUWY010000065.1:26237757-26249509 GCA_025728095.1 Prietella phreatophila | reverse complement strand
CCTGCAATGGACTGGCACCCTGTCCAGGGTGTACCCCGCCTTGTGCCCGATGATTCCTGGGATAGGCTCCAGGTTCCACGCAACCCTGAAGAAGGAATAAGATGGATGGATATGCCACATTAGCCCTTCTGTTGGCTCGGACCAGACGGGAAATATTACTGTAATGCATCCAAACGTGAGAAAATGACATGACATACATAGGCATTTCTACCTGTAGTGTCATGCCTTAAATTCATGCGTTCTTTCTTGCGTTAATTCTTTAAAAACACTGAAAAAAATCATTGAGTTTGTGCCTTCAGAGCACTTTTACCTAACGTTGTATTGCAGGAACATGACTTAACTAAGTTATGGCTAAAACGCTTTCAGTACGTTTACATGGACGACGATAATCCAATATGAACCCAATAAAGATGATACTTTGATTAAGAAACTACCATGTAAACAGCAATTATTGATTAACTTAATCTGATTAAAGTCATACTCGAAGTAAACACAAATGGAATTAAGACGTGTTTTCGCATTATCGACGTGGATTACAGACATGTACACACCTTAATCACACTTAACGTCGTGTGGGAGTTTTCCAGGACAGGATACGTACACACACACGGCAAACAAGAGAGCACAGCACCGCATACTTACCTGCTATATAGTAGGCAAAATACACGCACATACATGCATCAGACGCAGCCCACGATCAGTCGTCTATTTGCACATAGAGAAAGATAAATAATTAACTGCACTTGAAGCATTCGTAAAATTAAAAATGAAACACCCAGAACTGGATACAGTACTATAACGAAGACAACTGTATGTCGATACGTGAAATTGTGCAACAGGACACGTACACAGGACATGTGTGACGTTAATCCATCTATGTTCTATAACATGTAACACCTGAACATGAAAGGAGTGTTCTAAAAGCGACTCATGTAAACACCTTAATCAGAACATTGTCATTCTGAATAAGCTCAATAATTAGATTACTGCTGTCAGTGTAAACGCAGTCTTTGTCTCTTTGCTGTACATTTCAGAATGACTTCAGAAGAGGAAAGAGAAAGAAATGTCTAGGCTTCAGGCAAGCAAGACAAGTACTGCCCTTGTCAGGCACTCCACTGTTTCCCAACCGCAGACAAGATTTTAGCAAAGAGGCAAGGCCTACATATCTCTGAGAGCTACTTTCAGATCTGCCATCCGTACTTCTCAAACTCCAGGCAGATGCAATACCCACGTGCACTGTGAAGGACAGGAGTCATGCTGTTGCCCTTCATGAAATCTCAATAAAGCACAACTGCACACAACTTGTGTTTGATGATTCAGAGGCTCCCTATAGGTAAACACTAGAGCATCCACCAGATATTGAAGGACTGCAGGATAACTGTTGTGTTCTTACTAAAAGTTCACTTGCGTAATATAAGATACCTGTGGGACCAATTAGCAGTATGCTGAAGCTGGAATTTCAGTCCATGTCTTAGGTGTTGCCAGTTATTTATCCATCAGTACATTCTATGTGTTGTCGTCTGGGAAAACCCATCAGATTTAGCTGGAAAACAATTTTTTTGGTTTGTTTTTTTTAACCAATAGAAAAACTTTGACATGTCTACGGTCTACTATAAAAACCAAGATATTTCGCCAAAACATTTAGATTTTTTTCCTGCTTGGGGTTCACCATTTTAGATACAATTGCTTCAATAAAAGTCAGAAAAATAAGCATATCTACTATTTAAGAAGTCTAGAGGAGTGCGCAGTAATACCAGCGCTGCAGTCAGGAACTGCTTGCCACCATTTGCAAATGTGATGTTAAATAGTATATAAAACAATCAGCTGTTAAACATTAAAACCACTGATTGGTGACGTGAATAACCCTGATTATCTCGTTACGATTGCACCTGTCAAGGTTAGGCAGCACATGAAGAGTCAGTTCACGAGGTGTTGGAAGAAAGAAAAATGGGCAAGCGTAAAGATCTGAATAACTTTGACAAGGTCACAACTGTGATGGCTAGAGCACTGGGTCAGGGCATCTCCAAAACAGCAGGTTCCTGGTATACTGTGGTTAGTACCTACTAAAAGTGGTCCAAGGAAGTACAACAAGTAAACTGGCGACAGGGTCATGGGCGCCCAAGGCTCATTAACGCGTATTGGGAGCAAAGGTTAGCCCGCTGGCTTTGATTCAAAAAGCCTGGAAGTGAGGAAGTCCATTGACTGATATGATTGGCAAATATAATCCCTTACAGTAGATATAGAGACTTTTTGGACACCATGTAGTTTTCAGAACTAAATAGCCTTTACAAGAAAGTGTCAAAATTTGATTATGTGAAAGGTTTTGCAGGTAACCATATACATATATTCAGAATAATGTCTTAATGACTGTGCTTGAATGCACAGGGGAAGTGATCCTGTACATCTACTGCATTCTCAGTGTTCTCATTGTGCTGAAGAAGCATGTGGGACAAAGAGCTGACAAACATTTCGTGATTCTGCCAGCTTATTACCGCAGCTCCAAAAGCAAGCAGCACCTGAAGAGGACTTTGGAGTTTTGATGTGCTGGTGATGATGTAGCTCACTCGTGTTCTAGTTAGGGAGATTAGCAATATCAGAAAATCTACTTAAAGCCAAGCAGGATAAAAAAAGGCCAATACAATCAACTCGGCCTATGTTAAGTACCTAAAGTGTTTAGATCTAATCAGTGTGTAACGCTCTCCTCCAACTCTGACTCTGACCACTAAAGTAATGACCACATGCTTAGTTCGGATGCGTGTTGATAGAACACAGTGATTACTTTTTACTCTTTTCACCTCTTACGTAATTGCAAAAATGTTAAGAGATCGAAAGCCGTGGTTCTTTTAACCCCGGATAACCTCCAGAGAATGAGCTGCATGGCTGTATTAGATGCATTCCTGTCAAGCTGTAAAACTAACAACCCAGTGGGCTGTGCTATACTTATACACTCAGCTGGTTGCTTTTAAATCCCAAACTTCTTGCAGGCTGCAGCTGAATATCATTTTAACTACTATGTGTTTTATCATTTAAGGTGTTAACATCTATGCTGTTTTTTCTCTCTGCCTGCTAGGATTTTGTAAAGCTCCGGAAGACGAGACGAGGGATTGAACCCCTTTCACCCTGCTCATGGACTCTTCACCCTTCTGTCATCTGGTAGAACATACAGGAGCATCTGTGCCACCACCAGCAGACACAGCAACAATTTCTTCATGGACAGCAGTAATCTAATTACTGAGCTTATTCTGAATAAAATAATATTCTGATTAAGGTGTTTACATGAGTCGCTTTTAGAATACTCCTTTCATGTTCAGTTTTAACATGTTATAGAACACAGATGGATTAACGTCACACATCATTAGGTCCCAACGCCACGCCAGCCAATGTCCCTCCAGAATTTCACGTATCGACATACAGTTGGTCTTTGTTATGGGACCATATACAGTTCTGGGTGCAAATAGACAACTTCTTGAAGCCGTGGACTGCGTCCCAAACCGCCTACTTAACTACTATATAGTAGCCAAGATGCATGTATTTCACCTACTATATACTGTAGTAGGTAAGTACGTGGTTTGGGACACAGCCGTGCTCAATGGTTGCTGTAAAACGGTCGAGCGATGCCGTGTGTGAATGTGACCTGTTGCACAATGCGGTGAAAACTCCCACACGACGTTAATAGTGTGATGAAGTATTAAGGAAAAGCAATAATGTAAACATCAGCAGAGTTTAGATGATGTACATACAACCAAGGTACTTTGTTTTAAATGCTCCACTGTGTTTGCTCTTTAACTTTGAATGCAAACTTCTTTACTTTTACTTTAGTATTTTGCTAGTCGGCTCCTGATGCAGTTCATTGTACTCGTGATTCAAAGCGTCTGACAGTCTCGACGCGTCGACGGCGCTTGCGCTCTTTTGAATAAGGATCCATCCCGAAATTACTCTGATAGACAGAACAAAACCGGGTTTATTTTTAGAATACAGCCTTTCGTTCAGCAGCCCTTGAAGGATGTGTTCGTTTCTGCGCCGGAATAAGTCACAGACGTAAAGTCAGTCAGCAGCAGAAAAGCTACGCTTTTGCATTTTGTTCACTGTACCCTATCTCCATACAATCAGAGGGTGGGTCCAACTTTGAAAGTGTGACATGAATTGGTGTCACTACAGCTGAGTGACAATTCATCTATACCCAATGGACAAAAAGCCTAGTATTTTGCTGCGTGTCTTAACTGGTGGACTAGCGTAGATTTATGTGAATGTAATAGAGGCCCCGCCTCCAAGCCCCAAACTCTAGAAAATTGCCTATTATGCCAATAGGTAGTGCCAGTGTTCTGACGATCTATCCTACCCGCTCAGGATGTGCTAAAAGTAATTCAAGCCGTCATGTTGATCTAACAAAATGTGTTTCTTTCTCAGAATAAAGGATGAAAAACGTGGTTGTCAGCTTCAAATACCTGTGGTGGTGTTTAATCGTACCACATACCGCAATCACAAACGTATTATATTGGTAAAGACTCATTTGTACTATGGGATACTATTTATGCTGGCATTTTAATTTAAGAAAATAATTTAATTCAAGCTAGATTGATTTTACTTACGTTTCACATCCTAATTCGTAAAGGCAAGGTAGCTTAAAATTATGGGCGGGTCTTCAGATATGCCATAATCAAGCACACTCTGAGAGGTAGGGCAGATTGCCAGAAAACCGTCCCTGTATACAAGCTATACAGAGATACTGTATGGCGATAAAAACCCACTTGACACTTATAACTTAAAAACGTACAAGTCTATCCGTGTTCTGGAGAGAAAACTGGCACTGAGCAGATCCACTGAAGTCAAACAGTCGTATTGTACATGGCTTGAACCGTATCTGACACCATCCATTAAGAAACTATCCAAGGATATCCCTGTAAGGAACACTACTACTAGAACTATGGTATTAGAATGAGATGAAATGATACCTTTTTACAATATATAAGTTAGCAAAGCTGCTACATAAACCTACATAAATGGAGCCAAATTATGTTGTTGGATTTTTTCCCATTTATTTATTTATATTTTTTTCCCAGAAGACACGTCTCTATAGCAGCAGCAACATATGCAAATCACTTTATTTCCATACACGTTATACTTGTTTAGCAGATGCACTGTCAAAATGAAATTAAATAAAATTTAAAAAAAAAAAAAAAAAACATGGCAGCACAGCAATTATCTCAACACGCCTGTCAATCATATTTAGTTTTTTTTACCGCATACTGCATGATTCCAAACTGTTCTCCAGTCCTCTCATTTTCATTCTGAAGATAGAGTTATGCAGTGCCCCCAGTGTGAGTATGACCACTGAACCATGGTGGTGGTGGTGGTGGGGGTGGGGGTTAAATAAATCAGCAGATGGACAAGGAATTAACGAAAGAGTGAAGGCAAAGAGAATGAGCTTTAACTGAGGACAAAAATAAAGCAAAACAAGCACTGGAGAGTTCGTATAGTAGACAAAGTGAGAGTGATTTAGAAGAAATGAATGAGGATTTCCGCTCAGAGTGTCGCGATAGAGTGTCTGCGCCACTGTTCGAGAGCCTTACCACCTCTTAATCTGCACTTCAGCCCAAAGCAAGTGAAGCTACACCACCGCTTATATACACCACAACAGCCACAATCCAATGTCACGTCTTACTTCAAGCACATACAGCTCAGAAAACGCACTAAACAGTGATCTAATGTCTCAATCCAAAACCACAGCCTACTAATGCACTAAATAATACACCAAAATACTCCATCAGCTAAGTGCACTGGAGCTAATTGCAGCCCCAGCTAATTACATACATTTGTAGGCGTTTCTTTTTCTTTTTCATTGACGTAAACAAATGCTTTCAATGCATCCTGAGATTTAGCGCTACTTTATATTTTTTACCCGTGTTCCATGTACGATCCCACATCTTAGTTAAATTCTGAACAGCTTCAAATTCATTGTATAGACTTGAATACATAACGGATAACAAAATGGCGCTGTCATATGACTGTACTAGTACACCGATATAATTTCGGATTCAACCACAAACGAGGCACAGGTTCTGCTTGTATTTAAAGTTTGCATTCACCACACTCTCTAGTTTCACCAGCGTTCAATTATCGGCACGCCTGGCTTCAAATACTGGAGAGAACATACCGGGTACTGGCTCTTATGACAAATGGCAAAGATTGGAATTGGAAATGTATTTTTACATTCACGTATAACGCAAAGAGACTTTAAAAAAAAAAAGAAGAAGAAGAAGAAGAACAGGAAGCTATATTGGACGAGGATACTCATGGTATTTCAGTTTTGGTATCGAAAAAGAAAGCGTGGTATTGTACCATCTCTAATAGGTAGCCATTACAACAAACTTGCTGTTTCTCATGCACGCTAATTAATTGTGTAAACCAAAGATACAACGTTACACACATTTTAACATTAAAACATGCTATATGCGTATTTGTTATGCCAAAAAAAAAAAGCAATTTGTGAATTTTTAGTTCTTTCACAGGTAGCGTTATGTGATGGCATCAGCAGTGGTCGTTCAACGGTGAAAGCTTTGGGCTACTGCTCAGAAGGTTGAGAGTTCAAATCCCAGCACTCTCAAGCTGCCACCATTGACCCCTTGAGCAACACCCGTAACCTCCATCCACTCGGCTCAACTGGAAGTCACTTTGGATAAAAGCGTCTATCAAATCTAAAACATGCGTGACCAGGGTACAGATAGTTGTGGATTCAGATTGCTAACCATATCAGGCTCTAGATTTAAGCATTTAAGGACGCAAACAAGAACTCCACAATATGCGGAGATGACTTTCCAACAAGAGAGAACTCCATCCTGTTTTATCAATCAGTGTGAAATAATCTTAAGTTTACTTAAATGTACTCAGCAGTAAAGTTCAATCTGCCCTCTAATTCAGAGCAAGTGGATCAATAATTTAGTGCTGCAGTGTTCAGAGTTCAAACCTCTGATCTTAACATTAAGCCAGCTTGTACTGGAACACAGTTTAACACAGTAGTGTTTAAAATGCAAGGACTAAGATTGAACTGTACAGCAGGGATGCATTCACTGCACTCAATGCCAGTTACTGATATACAATGAATGTCTTTTATGGAGCAGGCTGATCCTCAAGAGCATTGATGGGTCACAATTGCACTGTACACTCTGATATATAACAACAAATGTTAAAAAATAATAAAATAAAAGATAGGATGGAAGAAAGTTAACACTAGTCCCCTTATAAGTTTGGGATTTAAAAACAAAACAAAACTGTGGAGTCACCATAGATCAAGTTCACATGGAAAACACCTACGGGGGGGCATCACTCATCTAGACCTTAATAGATTACAATGCTCATAAACACTTTACGCCTTCAGTGGATAATCTCACATCGATACTGTTGATTTGTACCCATGATCTCCTGCAATAATCGTAAAGTAAATCGTGACTGTTTAATACCAGGACTACTATTCACAAATCTTCTAAACGCAGTACTGTTTGCCTTTACTGTTCTACTTCTGTATACTTTCGTCATTTACTGTATAATCACACTATTCGGTGTCACTGAGAAGAACATGGGACTCTGATGGCTATACTCATAAGTTGCTCATAATATCCTGTTTATACAACTGCAATTATTTTCGGTTATATAATATACAGTTATAGAAGAGAAATGATTTACTATATACAAGTGCGCTTAGATATGTCTGGAAAGCTGCTTGGTGACAATGTCCATTGGTAAAAGTTTAATTGAAATTAACTGAATATGTCCTCTATGGGGCGCACAGTGGCATAGTGGTTAGCACGTTCGCCTCACACCTCCAGGGTCCGGGGCTCGAGTCCCACTGGGGCCATGTGTGTGCGGCGCTCACATGTTCATTACTCCGGTTTCCTCCCCGAGTCCAAAGACATGCAAGGTAGGCTGACTGGCATGTCTAAAGTGTCTGTAGTGTATGAATTAAACACTGACTTTGAATTAATAGTCACTGACATAGCAAAAAAAATACTACCGAGTCTACTAATGTCTGTAGGAATTTCACTTAGCTTCAGTAACAGGCAGAATATGAAATGCTTCGCAGCACAACATGGGTATATCTGTAACCGTAGCCTGCTCTGCTGTCACTCAACCAATCACTCAAAGTCATTATGCAGCTTTTCAGAGCAATAGGCCTCATTCACACAATTAACTGCAGAAATTAGTTCGTCAATGATCTAAGCTCGGTGCTCTTAACAGTGCCAGTTCATGCTGTGCATACATACATGAATATATATATATTTAAAATCAGGCTCTTTGGGTACTATAATCAAAGTCCTCTCAGCTGCAGGGCCTACTTCCCAAGGATTGAAACCAGAAAGGCTGCTCTATGAGTGAGATGAGAGGAACACATTGGAGTGAATGAGTATGAGCAGCATGCTGACAAATGAGCATATAATAATAATAATAATAATAAAGTTGCTCTCACTTAGAAAACATTGACGCCTTCCTATATATCATTGGAGAGGAAGAAAAGAAAAAAAGACAGATCACCAGTGATAGAAAGGGAAAAAAAGAAAGAAGTATTATAATGGGAGCGAATACAAATGATGGAATGGTATCTTGATGAAGGGTGAGGAAGACCGATGTCTTCTTGAAGTCATGATTATCACAGATGTAGGCGTTCTTATTCAAGTTATTCAACTGCTTCTCTCTTGGCTCACCGCTCGAGGAGTGCCATTCATCCATCCATCCGCAGAGAGCGTAAAAGTAAATAAATAAATAAATGACTCCTAAGATTTGCCCAGAGTTGTAAACATTGACTGATTTCAGGCAATGGAAAAGGGAGCTTATTAAAAACACAGTCAGAGTGCTGTGTTAGCTTGATTGCAGCATGCGTCGAAGTTCCACTTAAACTCAAATCCTTAATTAGAAACTGCCATAAAACGCAAGCAATCGATGAATGCTAGATCAGACCCATTAAAACGGAGCAAATATGTGACATGCATTTTCGTTTGTGGCGAGCTTGGAGAAAGAAAGACAAATTGGAACATGGGTGGCAAGAATACTCATACGACTCAGATTTCAAACAAGAGAACACAGAAGCTTAGACACATGCTGAAAGGTGAATGATCATGGTAAAGCAATTATTTAATCATTTTTTTACAACAATAAATTCAATGAAAGACTACTTTAGCCACAGGTATTAAAAGGTTTGGAGAAATGCACAGCGGTCTTAACTAGCCATGGACGAAATAACAGTTCATCAGGTGCATTCTGAGAAGCTTTTTGAAATAGACTTCATTCAATGCCTCACTGCTGTACTCGAGCAAGGAGCTGAGGCGACCGGAATCCGTCTCCTTTCCCTAGCCAATTCCTGGGTGAATCGGAGTCATGGTTTACAAAAAGGACCAGCTGAAAGCGACTGGAGGACGGAAAGAAAGGCTCCTTTTGTGTGGGTCTGCCAGCTGCCATCTCCTCCCAGTCAAATCCAACCTTTCATGTGGAGCCATGGAAAGTCAGCCAAAGCTTCGATATAGCAAAAAGGAGCCGGAAGCAGCAACCGGAGGCAAAGTGAGAGTTCCCATACCAAGGACTGCCCCCGTTGTGCCACTCCTCCAAGATCCCGAAAAAGCATACTGGAAAGGATGCAATCGGTCATGAGTAAAATAATGTACATGTCAACAAATCCAGCCTTTGCTGTGCTCATGGAGAACACCCGTCCCCGAAAGAGCGATCGAAGATAAGCATCCCAAAAACACAGATACGGTATCTACGGCTTTTAAAGCCAGCCGGACTAACCGCAATCTCCTCGGCTGGGGGCAAAGCGCTGTGAAATTGAGCGGTTACCTCTCGTTGCTTTCGGAGTGTTTTGCACTGCTGCAGTACTCTTCACTTTATTCCTCGAAGGCAAAGACAGGCTCAAAATGTACTCGCAGTACAGCTTGATTTACAGACACTTTATACAGCTATACAGAGTTGATCATTGTGTGAAGATGACGTCTGAACACCGTGTAACTGAATTACACTCCTCAAAGAGGAAGTCACTGTAAGACACAAAAATCTACCTTTATAGTGCCCTAAAGGAATGCGAACAGTAACTGCAGACGTAATATTAGACACTGATGTATGACCTTTTTTTTTAAAAATCGTTTTACATTTTACTAGCTCCGTCTATACACAGTACTCCAAAATAACTCCTGTGAGGGTTAATCATTTCTTATTTGCTTTCATAACACACACTTATCAGTGCATATACATCCACAGTATCGTCTCTTGATAGTAGCGTCCCTGTGATCGTTATGGCAGGAATATAATGTAAAATGACTCGCACGTCTTAGTTGCAATATTTCTTATACTGTACTTGAGGAAAAAAGGTTTTATCAATACCGTTCCCATAACTCATAAGTTATTCAAAGCTTTATAATAAAGTACAGACGGCAGAGCTTTAGCGCTACAGACTTACAGGCACAGACATTTAGAATTGAGCCATTATGAGTCTTAAAACCATTGTCCGTTGTTGTAGTCCATCCACCTCAAGTTCCGATGTGTTGTAAAGAGTGCCTATTTGAGTTACTATAGACTTCCTGTCTGGTCATTCTCCTCTGATCTCTCCCATCAATAAGGTGGTCTAGTCTACAAACACGCTACTTTGCTATCAGAAATCCAATATGGCGATCAGCTGAACTTTAATTAATAGTTGTAAATGTAATATTGTGTTCCGCAATGGACACACTGGCCCTGATTTACTAAAATGCCAAGTGACGCCACATGAGAGGAGGAAGCAAAATGTAAATGAGATTTTTGCATGTGCTAATTGTCCCCAGGAGTTGCAGGCAGTTTGCATTATGGTAATAAAGTACACATAAATGAATACTTTTCAGACTCTTCATAGTTGCTCTCAGGTGTGTGAAAGTGCAGAAAATATCCAATATGAAACTAATTAGAAGTTAGATTTTTTTGCTTTCTTTTTTAAACCAAAAAATCATTTTCAGACACTGTTATTTTCTAAACTTTCTCATTATTAAGAACTAGGAAATTACAATGTTTGCAACCGTAGGTGTTATATTGCCTTTTAGAAAGTGAAGGCCAAAATATCTTCTGGATGTACTGAGTAAAGACGGCGTGCAAAGAATAAATGACTCCTGAGTTTATCAAACAGGTATTAGCACTTCAAACTGAATAGTTTTTAATACTGGATTCAAGACATTTCCAATATCCCCCCCGCTCGTCACTTCAATCGTTCTAAACGATACATCAGCTATAATGCATTGTATTCATGCGTATACAGACATTTATGGGTTTAAGTAAGCTATAACAGGGTAAACGTCTGAAGAGGGGTGTGGGTGATCAGAGAAAATATCCTTTGAGCATTTGCTTCCAACGGTGAAAGAAAAAAAATCCCGTATTTCCTGCCCATGACTTTCCAAGTGAGGAAAAAAATAGAGAGAGATGGATTACAGCAATCTGAAGAGAAAAAGATGTCGAATTTACCATCAGACCCTCAGCAGCTGTATTAGAAACCCCCTCGTAGCAGTGTTTACTAGTTTTTTTTGTAATTTAATGTAATTTAATCTAACAAGTCATGTAATATATATATATATATAATATATATATACAGTGCATCCGGAAAGTATAAACAGCGCTTCACTTTTCCCACATTTTGTTATGTTACAGGCTTATTCCAAAATACAGTGATATCATCATGGAGGAGTGGAAGAGGACTCCAGTGGCAACCTGTGAAGCTCTGGTGAACTCCATGCCCAGGAGGGTTAAGGCA